>JAEAOA010001229.1:0-107268 GCA_016746295.1 Potamilus streckersoni
TTCTAGGTTAAATAAATATTGTCAGTTGTACAAGCGGAAAAAAATGCATTATGCGCTGATAAATCATCATGGACGTTTGGTTATGTAACAACAATACACTCCTCACAAGGATTGACCATCACGGATACAATTGTTTGGATAGTTGATAATCGCATTGAATGGTCAAATTTAGTCTATCTCGCAGTGTCCAGAGTACGACGAATAAATCAACAACGAAGGATTGTTTTCGATGATGATTTTAATGCAAACGATTATAACACTGATATTAGCATCATTAATAAAAAACTCTCTGTTTACAAACAGCAGGACAAAAAAAACAACGAGAATTTGATATTGATGCTGAAGTAATAATCGCATTAAAAGAGCAAGAGAATAATCACTGCGCCAGTTGCAATTGTATAATACACTGGCAGTATTCGGATAAAGACCCTCGACAATTCACCATAGACAGAAAAAATAACAGTCTTGGTCATATCAGAAACAATGTGATGTTGACCTGTCTTGAGTGTAATAGACGTAACGGAGCTAGTTAAGACCATGTGGCGGTAATTGAGTATCGTCCGGAATGACTTGTAGTTGTTCGCGTGTAAAACCACGCTGAGGTGTAGTTGAATCCAATCTGTAGATTGGAGGTCTACCAGTTGATCGCGTTATGGTTGAAATTTTATGCGTAGTAACACTCCATATAGGATCAGTAGCTCTTCTTTTACCACCTTCAAGTTCTCCTGGTTCGTATAAATATCTCACAGTAACATCATCAAGAAGCGGCTAAGTGCTAACCCGCTGTGGTTGTTCGGGAATATATATTTTTTTTATTGCAATATTTGGTTTCATATTAATAGTTCGAGTAATCTCGTTATTTAACGCTGCAACTACACTCGGTAACCTTTTGATCCATTCACGAGATCGTTTTTCTTGGATGAATTCTTTTGCATATTGATATCCAAATAAGCGTTCTGCAAGAGTTCGATTAAATCGTTCTACAATTGACTGATCACGATGTAACGCAGTATGTCCCCGTCGTATTGTAACATGAGTTTTCATTGTTGATAGAACAGCACCTTGAAACTCTTTGCCAGGATCAACTTGTAATAGATTTGGCCATCTTAGAGGACCTCGTCGATAAATCCTTTCAAATGCAGAAGCGACTTAAGAAACTGACTTTGTTTTCAATGGTTCTGCTTGTTTAAATCGACACGCAATATCAACTACAGTTAGCGCGTATTTGTAAACATGGTCATCTGGTAAAAACAATAAATCAGCCTGATGAACTTCATTGGGTACGGTAACATGAAAATGAGAATAATTAATTTGTTTAGGCGGTGGTAGATAAATTTGCCATATAGCTTGTTTGGATAACCAATCTTCCGCAGTGGACTTTTTCACTTTTGCAGCGTTATCGAGTTTACTGATTGCTGCTTTACCCCTCCAGTATCCTTTCGGAGAATAATAGATTCCATACTATAAAAACACTATTGTTTTCAATTACCAGCTCCTAACACCAATTTGCCTTTCATAGCTGATTTGACCAACCATGAAGCCAATTTTTCTTTGAAGGATTTATCGGGAATAACATTTAACGCATGAATTAATTTTACATCCGCGAGATGTCTTTGTTGCAAATTATTGCTTTTATATGCAACATCATGAGCATGACATGCCTTATCAATAGCATTTATCGGATACTCACCAGGCCGGGGCTGATTTTGATCATCAAACCACAGTAGCTATATCCTGGAAGGTGTTTTTCTCCAGGGTATTTTGCCCATGGGGTTCCGGGGAGTTTTCCCAATTTGGCTGCGATATCACCTCCGTGTCGCTTTTTTTTTAAAGAAATTAATCGAAATTTTTGTATCACATGTTAAACACTTACCAGTAGGTGCCGGTCTGTTATTTTCAGTTGTAATCGTCGTCGCATCATTTGTACTAGTATGCTTTTTACATTTAACACAATATAGATCCATAATTTATATATAGCGTTATGAATATAATTGATTTTTCAGCGACTAAAAGAAGAGAACCGGTTAAGCACCACGCAGCGCTTCCGAATTCTGTCCGTGCCATTATAATCGGACCATCTGGATCGGGTAAAACACAATTGCTGCTTAATTTGATAAAGCGATTTATGAAGTGGGATAAATTATATTTAGTTGCTCCATCCGTAGATGATCAACGGTGCTATGAAGTGCTAAAAGATTATAATGAGAATGCATCATAAATTAAAGGTGAAAGTGTAATCGACTTTATAACAGATATTGATGATGCGCCTAGCGTAGATGACCTCGATGGAGACATAAACAATCTTGTAGTGTACGATGATGTGATGTTAGATAATCAAAAGAACCCTGCTAGAATATTTTCATGATGTAGGCATAAAAACAATGACGTGATATATGTCACTCAACGCTACACTCAGATTCCAAAAGTGATTCGCGATAACTGCAATATTTTTGCTGTATTCAACGGCGATGATACACATACGCTACGAAATATTTGGCAGACATGGTGTTCCGATATGGACTTCAATGGATTCCAAAATTACTATAGTCATGCTCAGTCAGTCCCACATGGATTTATAACAATAAATTTAAACGACCCTCGGTCACGATATCGTATTGGACTTGATCAAATATTCGGTTAAATCATTTGTATTAACCCTGAAATCCTTCCAGCAGCAGGGAGGGCACTGACAACAATGATAGCAATTGGCAGCAATTTGAGGGTGGTTATGACATCATATTTACGACAAAATCGCTAAGGCTCCATTTGTAAAATGGGGTCTTTATTTTTTTTTGGTTGAAATATGAGATTTCCTAGGATGATTGGGCATTCTGAGGCTTTAATCGATTTTGTCGCAAAAATTTGTAGGGTTCACCCTCCCTGCTGCTTGCTGAACTCGATTTTATAATCGCTGATACGATGTAGAAAAACACATTTATAATTCGATGTAAAGCTTATTTATCAGACAAAACAAAACTAGGTACCATTGTGAGATATACTGATGGCGAGTCACCGCAGTTTACTTATCTAAGATCTTCGATGCTAGCTTATGTTTCGATAAATCTATTATCGATGATAAACATTTTTCCTCGTTACGTTGTTAGAGTTGCGACAGATTCATTTTATATACACAAAAAAATATAAAGATTCATTAAATCTCGATAATGGTGAATGGGGAACGTGGTGGATAAAACAAGAAAATATACTTAGTTATTGTGAATCTGCCGATGTTGAAATGACAAAAATAATCAAGTATCAAAATCATCTGCGCCATCCGTGTATGATCATCTATCTAGACATAAGACCGCTTATCTTAATGGATGTGGAGGTTCAGGTAAAACAACACGCGCGATTAATTTATTCACGAGTTTAGATATGATTGTTTTAACACCAACGCACAAACTCGCCAGGGAAATAAAGCAACGAAATGTAAAGTCGTGTACATATCATAGTTTCTTTAGATGGTGCGGAGATACATGGATCCCATCACGAATGGGTGAAAAATATATACCTAAAATTATCATATGGGACGAGATATGCACGGTGCCTCTGGAAGTATTACAAATATTTCTTGATTGGATGTTACTAAAGAATACTGCTGTGATTATGTGTGGTGATCATGTCAACCACCACCCTTTGTTGGTCAGTCTCCACATGAGTGGCTAAAGAACAATGTAGATTGTTATGAAGAAATATCTGACGATCATAGAGCTGTTGATGAGTCGCTGAAAAATTCAAAAGAATAATACGACTACAACCAGATAAAATAGTGTGAAGTAATGCGTGAGATAATTCCAGAAACATCCTCGAATGATTTTTGGACCCTATGGAAACCTGCTGATTTTATAAATGCGAGTAGAAAATTAGTTCGTGACGAACTATAAAAGAAATTATATGCGTTACACAAGGAGAAATTCCCAAAGTTACCTGTACCGTTGTGTTATCGCCCTGCAGATACTAGACAACAAAATATTGATGTTAAGATTCCTAGTGAAAGTGTCCGAATACAAAATCTTGTGTTAAATGATATTGTCCTTGTCGCTGTTGATGTTGTCGAGAGCGCGTTAAATATAAATAAATCTCCATGGACGTTAGGGTACGCCAGAACTATTCATTCGTCACATGGATTAACTATCACTGATACTAAAGTTTGGATAGTAGATGATCGTATTGAGTGGTTAAATTTAGTTTATCTCGCAGTATCTCGAGCTAGAAGACTATCACAACTAAAACGGGTAATCATGGATTGCGTAATAACCGAAGAAATCACTAATCACTAATAATTTCGATATCAATCAAAATATATGCAGCTATAAGCAGTGTGATAAAAAAAAATAATCGCGAGTTTGATATAGATGTGGATATTGTTATGATGTTAGAACGACGACAAAAGTCATTGCGCAAATTGCAACACAATAATGTTGTGGCAGTATTCGAGCAATAACCCAAGACAATTTACCGTTGATAGAATTAATAGCAGTCTTGGTCACACGCGTGAAAATGTCATGCTGACCTGCTTGGAGTGTAATCGAAGTCGAGGATGTGCAAGTTTATATAAGTGTACTCGGTGGTAATTGCGTATCCTCAGGAATTATTTGTAATTGTTCACGTACAAATCCACGTTGAGGGGCAGTTGAATCTAAAATGTAGATTGCAGGTCTACATGTGTATCTTACCATGCTGGATATTTTGTGTGTGGTCACACTCCAAATAGGATCGGTTGCCCTTTTTCTACCTCCTTCAAATTCTCCAGGTTCGTAAAAATATTTAACCATAACATTGCCTAGTACTGGTTGAGAAATAGATTTACGTTTTATCTGTATATATTTTTGTGATCGCATCAGACGGTTTCATGGAAGTTGCACAAGTAACTTCCTTATTCAGCGCAGCTATCACAATTCGGTAACCTCGCAACCCATTCACGAGACCTTGTATATGTGGATATTTCCTTTGCATATTGATACCCGAATAACCGTTCAGCAAGTGTTCGATTAAATCGTTCAACGATTGCCTGATCACGATGAATCTCAGTATACCCTCGTCTGATTTTAACGTTGTACTTGTTCATCAACGATGATACTGCACCAAGAAATTCTTTGCCAGGATCAACCTGTTGTAATTTTGGCCATTGTAATGGTCCTCGCTTATAAATTCTACTTACTACTATATATATACGCAATTGAACCATATATATATGTACGCAATTGAACCATCTGTTCCTAGATTTGATCTTGACAGACTACCAGAATATAAATTTAGTGTTTCGATGCAAGATCTTGCTTTAACGAATGTAGATATAACCAAACGTATCCGTGAAGCAAAGAAGGAATTTCGTAATGATTTTGCTGTTCATGTGAGGTCAACTTTCAGAGTTGGAACTGTTATTAATATAATGAATGACGAACGAAGAAAAGTAATTTTTAACCACCTTGATAATCAAAAATTTTATTTTAATAAAATTTATTGTAGAGACAGACGATAATGTTTGGATGTTCGTGATAAAAGTGATCCCGTTCAAATACAGTCGGGAAATAAAATCGTTTTATTAAATAATAAATCCAAATCTGGAATACTGACTGATATTGATAGGCCATATTTTTAGCGAGGGTATTCTGTTACTGCTGTAGTCTACGCAATATAAAAGCTGAATAATAAACCTAACAGTGCAGACCTCAATCCGATGGGTTTGTCAGAGTAAAAAATAAACTGTGTACGAATTACAGAACATTTCACAAATGTGATACGTGGCAATGGCTAAACACATTTTCGACGTAAAAATGTAAATGGGCAGAAACTATTAAAAATAATGGAGCATCTATTAAGGATGTTGCTGAACTAGAAAAATTATTAAGACTTTCAATAACCGTAAAAACACTAACAGGAGAGATATTATACGAAATAAAATATACAAAACATGGAAACCCTATAACAATCGTTGATAATAATTCACATGCATGGACTGATACTGTAACAATATTTTCACGAGACAAAGTTGTTAAATTTTATAATGGTCATATATTTGATTTTACTCAAAATATCAGTAAAAGTGACCCTGTATCTGTTTGGTCTTTTCAAAGTTCGGAACACAATTACGATCAATTTGTACGGCCTAATGGTGATATATACCGTACATAATCTCTTTATGAAGAAATGAGAAATCCTGCACTAAAATATAGTCCTGACGATATCAAAATTAGACAACTACTGAATAATTGTTTTACCGTACCATCGTTCGTGGTCCATTTCGCTCATAAAAATTTTTTATGGAAAACAACAAAATCAGAATTTAATACAATCTACAAAAAAAGTTGCATAGAATATGGACAAGGTGGATTATGGAATACTAAATACGATTATAATGATTTTATGTCCGTCGATATGGCTGCATGTTATCCTGGGAGTTTTCTGGAATATTGTGAGTGTTCTAAATAATTTGACAGGCTCGGCCACCCTATACATGACATGACCAGAGTTTCGATAAATGGACACTTACCAGATTTTGACTTAACAGTATTTGCATATATAGAATCATTCAAGTTCGCATAAGATCTCCGTCGGATTACTTATGTTTGGTTTGGAAGACATTTTTCAGAAAAATGATGGAGTCCAATAGTGCTATTAAGATATATACTTGATGCTGTAATTTTAATATCGTTGAAGGTAAATGAAGCAAGTATATCCTTTAGTCCAGAAAAGCAAGTTTGGTTACCAGAACCGGATAGATTTAGTATAGAAAATGCCATGAAAGAATTTCCTGATCTTGCCGAAGATGACATTATTAAAATTACTAATAATATACGTAAATGCAGGGACGAGCACGATGAAATAGTGCGAAAGATCTTGGAAGGAAGATAATCGGTAAGTTTACTCAATGCAGTTCATACGGTTAAAAACGACAATGTACTAGATTGGTTATGGACGATGCTGAGCTAGATTTTATAATCGCTGTTACAACGGAGAAAATCACATTTATAAGCCGATGTAATGCTTATTTATCGTATGGGACCAAACTAAGTACCATTGTGAGCTATAATGATGGCGACTCACAGCAATTTACTCATTTAAGATCTTCGATGCTAGCCTATATTTCTATAAATCTACTGTCGATGATAAATAGATTTCCTAATTAAGATGTTAGAGTTGCTACGGATTCATTTTATATAAACAAAAAATATATAAGGATTTATTAAAGCTGCCACTCGGTATTTGGTAAGTGGGGAACATGGAGGATAAAACAAGAAAATATACTCAGTTATTCGGAATTTGCTGACGTTGAAATTAAGGAAATATATTACAGAAATAATAATCAAATATCAAAGTCATCTGCACCATCTGTGTACGATCCTGTGGCTAGACATAAGACTGTCTACGTACATACATGCATGCATGCATGCATACATACATGCATGCATGCATGCATGCATGCATGCATGCATGCATACATACATACATACATACATACATACATACATACATACATACATACATACATACATATATACATACATACATACATACATACATACATACATAGACAGATAAATACATACACATACACATACATGCATGCATGCATACATACATGCATACATGCATGCATACATACATACATACATACATACATACATACATACATACATACATACATACACATACACATACATGCATGCATGCATGCATGCATGCATGCATACATACATACATACATACATACATACATACATACATACATACATACATACATACATACATACATACACACTGCTCTGGTGGCCTAGTGGATAGAGCGTCCGCCTCAGATGCGGGAAGTAGTGCGTTAGATCCCCAGCTGAGTCATACCAAAGACTTACAAAAATGGTCATAACAGCTGCCTCGCTTGACGCTGAGCATTACGAGGTTAGTGTTAGGACTGGTCGGCCTGGTGTCAGGATAATGTAATTGGGTGGGTCATCATATTACATGTCTACGGCTTGATGCCCCAGTGCAAGACATCACTATAAACTGCCACAATGCAGACATCATAGCGATATGACTGAAAAATTGTTAAATCTACGTTAAACATCATAATCACATACATACATACATACATACATACATACATACATACATACATACATACATACATACATACATACATACATACATACATACATACATACATACATACATACATACATACATACATACATACATTCATGCAGACATGCAGACATGCATACATACATGCAAACACTTAGGACTTATCGCGAAATCCTAAAACAATAATCTCTTAAAGCTAAAGGCCAAATCAGGTCGCTGTTTTTAACAGTTTTATAAGTCTTTGGTATGACTCTCACGGGTTCTAACTCGAGACCTTCCGATGTCGTGCGGACGCTCTAGCCACATATACCACCCATGGAAAACAATAATCTCTTAAAGCTAAAGACCAGGTCGGGTCGCTGTTTTTAAAAGTTTTATAAGTCTTTGGTATGACTCTCACGGGTTCTAACTTGAGACCTTCCGATGTCGTGCAGACGCTCTAGCCACATATACCACCCATGGAGTCGACACATACATACATACATACATACATACATACATACATACATACATACATACATACATACATACATACATACATACACACACACACACACACACACACATACATACATACATACATACATACATACATACATACATACATACATACATACATACATACATACATACATACATTCATACATACATACCGATGTCCTGTACTTGGACATCATGCCACTAAGTCTACATTGGGTCAGTTCGTACCGATGTCCTGTACTGGGACATCATGCCACTAAGTCTGCATTGTGTCAGTTCGTACCAATGTCCTGTACTGGGACATCATGCCGCTAAGTCTTCATTGTGTCAGTTCGTACTGATGTCCAATACTGGGACATATCGCCACCAAGTCTGCATTGTGTCAGTTCGTACCGATGTCCTGTACGGGGACATCAAGCCGCTAAGTCTGCATTGTGTCAGTTCGTACTAGTGTGCACAACTTGGACTTCATGCCGCGGACATGTAGCGTCATGGGCCACAGGAAACCACTCCAACCAGTCATTAACGTAACCGATTAGTCCTGAGCGACAAGTCAGGAAGAAGCTAGTAATATTTTTATAAGTCTTTCCTACGACTCCAAATCGGATCAAACTCGAGATCTTCCGACACCGAGGCGTACGCTCTAACCACTTACGCCACGGGAGAAGTCAACACCATACATACATACATACATACATACATACATACATACATACATACATACATACATACATACATACATACATACATACATACATACATACATACATACATACATACATACATACATACATACATACATTTATGACTTGTCGCCTAATGTAGTTGTTACGCACAGTATTTACTGCGCATTGTGTTTTATATCTGTTTGCACGAATTATAATTTATGTTAACGTATGAGAACAGGAATGATATAATATGGATCATTTTCAAATTTTAGATTTGGCGCACCTTGCATTTAAAAAAAAAATCATAGTGTGTGTTTATATGTTCGTGTGTAGCGGACAGTTTGTAAGAAAAAACATTCGCGGGAGAGAATATGGTATGTAACAAGTTAAACCATACACCAAGTGGAAATCAAAGGTATCGCTGTCCTTGCACAAAATAATTTGGAAATATATGTAATGTTCTCAACTCAGCTATACAACCAGTGCCAAATACTCTGAATGGAACATAATTATATGACGCATATATCGCTTGTTAATCCAGCAATAATTTTTCAATGTTGTTCTCCTTTCCATCTTAACATCAGTAGACCAATTTGTGTTTTATTTTGCAGAGATACATACATACATGCATGCATACATCCATGCATACATACATATATGCATACATACATACATACATACATACATACATACATACATACATACATACATACATACATACATACATACATACATACATACATACATACATACATACATTCATTTAGGACTTGTCGCTTAATGTAGCTGAAGCGTACAGTATTTACTGCGTATTGTGTTTTAGATCTGTTTTGCACGAATTATAATTTATGTTAATGTATGCAAACAGGAATGATATAATTTGGACCATTTTAACTGTTAGAGTTTGGCGCACCTTGCATTACAAAATAGTTTGTGTGTGTCTTTGTTTGTGTCTGTCTGTCTTTGTTTGCGGCTTAGATTTGTAACGTAGCTTTAATATTGTTTCACTCATATCTCCACTAAGTCTGCCTTGTGTCAGTTCGTACTGATGTCCTGTGCTGGGACATATCGCCACTAAGTCTGCATTTTGTCAGTTCATACTGATGTCCTGTACTGGGACATCATGCCACTAAGTCTGCATTGTGTCAGTTCGTACTGATGTCCTGTACTGGGACATCATGCCACTAAGTCTGCATTGTGTCAGTTCGTAACGATGTCCTGTACGGGGACATCATGCCGCTAAGTCTGCATTGTGTCAGTTCGTACTGGTGTCCACTACTTGGACATCATGCCGCGGACATGTAGCGTCATGGCCCACAGGAAACCACTCCAACCAGTCTTTAACGTAACCGCTTAGTCCTGAACGACAAGTCAGGAAGAAGCTAGTAATATTTTTATAAGTCTTTCCTACGACTCTAAATCGGATCAAACTCGAGATCTTCCGACACCGAGGCGTACGCTCTAACCACTTACGCCACGGGAGAGGTCGACACCATACATACATACATACATACATACATACATACATACATACATACATACATACATACATACATACATACATACATACATACATACATACATACATACATACATTTATGACTTGTCGCCTAATGTAGTTGTTACGCACAGTATTTACTGCGCATTGTGTTTTATATATATTTTGCACGAATTATAATTTATGTTAACGTATGAGAACAGGAATGATATAATATGGATCATTTTCAAATTTTAGATTTGGCGCACCTTGCATTTAAAAAAAAATCATAGTGTGTGTATATGTTTGTGTGTAGCGGACAGTTTGTTGTTGTTGTTGTTGTTGTTGTTATTGGGCTTAATGCCATTTTTCAGCACACGATAGGCTATTCATGGCGGCCAGTATTAATGGTGGAGGAAGAAACCGGGAAATCACCGGAAAGAACCACCGACCCACGAGAAGCTACTGGCAAGCTTTCTCACATATCCCCATTCGCCGAATCCTAGATTCGAACTCGCGCAGAGAGAGGTGAGATGGCAGTGATCCGTAACGGACAGCGCTTTAAACCACTCGGCCACTCGGGGCCCCCGGACAGTTTGTAAGGGAAAACATACGCGGGAGAGAATATGGTATGTAATAAGTTAAACCATACACCAAGTGGAAATCAAAGGTATCGCTGTCCTTGCACAAAATAATTTGGAAATATATGTAATGTTCTCAACTCAGCTATACAACCAGTGCCAAATACTCTGAATGGATTATAATTATATGACGCATATATCGCTTGTTAATCCAGCAATAAGTTTTCAATGTTGTTCTCCTTTCCATCTTAACAACAGTAGACCAATTTGTGTTTTATTTTTCAGAGACACACTGCCAAACTTATAACATATTGTCGAAAGTGTAAACATTTTTTTTTTCAACTATATGTGATACATAAACAAGAGATCAGTGCCGGATTAAGAACCGTGGAGGCCCATAGGCAGTCAAACTTTTGGGGCCCCATGCCCCTAGTCGGCCTGGTGCCTACTAGAAGTAGAACGCCAGTGCCCAGTCGATTTTACTCGTTTAAATTAGCCTACCAGTGCCAAGACATAAAATGTCCTTTTACAAGTACAAAATGTCATATGTAGCAATACCGTAATGCCAATACGACATTATAATTATATTTAAAAAAAAAATCTTTCGTCACGGTCTCATTGGGCCCCTAAAAGTCGCGGGGCCCTTAGGCAGTTGCCTACTCTGCCTAATTGGTAATCCGGGACTGCAAGAGATTGTCAGTTCCAATTTATGTTGGATTAGATGCTTCAGGCATATAAACAGACTACCTAAAGCGCTATAAGAAGCGAGTATTTGTACAAGGATTTTGCGGTTGATCCACCTACTTTTATTTGTATGAAATATACGCATTATCAATGCATTGAAACATTCCAGACGGAATGCCGAATGAGTTTAATGTAATGCATTGGAAAAACCCGGTTGTGCGACATAAAAAGACTCCCAAAACACAAACTCAACATGTATATATGCAAGTGTTTACAAGAGGATAGCACTGTTAGCTAATCCACTTACCTCTATTTGTATGAAATGTACACAGAACGTAAAAGCAACTACATCTGAAGATTCTTAAGGCGCACACAATTCCAGGGACGGAGTGCCGAATGAGCGTATGATGTAATGCACTGGAAAAACCCGGTTATCGGCAGTGAAATGGAACGACCAGTAACGTATCAGGTTTTAATGGCTCTCCATTTGTTCTGTGCCAGAATTATTTACACTGATTAATATAAACAGAACATGTAAAGAATGTGACATACTGTACAGCTTTCTGTGTACAGTATGATGAGTCTTGTAACTTATGTTTTCATAAAGATAAAATAGGTTAAATAACATATTCAGTGTAAATTGTATTATCAACTGGTAAGGTATTTGCCCAAACAATATTATTTTCACTCTAACTTGAACGCATAGGTTGATTATTCCAATATTAATAAATATATTAAATGATTATACTATGATTCTTAAAAATATTTTGAAAATGCATGTAGCGGAGAGTTGATGAGGGAAAAATAGGTGCGGGGTCAAAGATGGTCTGTATCAAGTTAAACCAATACTGTACTTACACACAAAAAAAAACAACTTTGGAATCTGTTTAATTCCCTAAACTCATCTATTCAAACTTTAACACATACAATCTGGCTGGAATATAGGTACATATTTTCACCACTTTTGCCTTCTCTTCCAATTTTGCAGCATTAGACCAATTTCTATTTTCCATTGTATGCACATTAGCACACTGCCTACTGTAAACATTGTACTATCGTTCTGAGGTGACTCATCCGCGATCGATGCGTGGACAACAGCGTAACGATATGAATGTGTTTGTGTTGAATTAGGGGATTCAGACATATAAACTTGACTACCTAGGCAAAATTTACAAGAAGTATTTACAAGAAGGCAACCCGGTCATTTAATCTACTACCCTCTATTTGTATGACCTGTATAACGGGACTAAAAACAAGAGCTGTTTCAAATAAATATTATCAGTGTATTTATGCAAACTTCAGATGAAGTGCCGAATCAGCGTAAGGTCTAATGCCTTCGAAATCCAGGTTATCGGACGTGAATTAGAGTTATCAGTAACAACGTATCTGGTCTCAATAGACCATTTCATGGAGACTTCGGCGAACTTCATAATTTGCTCGGAATTTTGATCACATGGCGGGTGGTCAGCTGACCGCAATATTCATTCGATAGCTGGTGGTCAAAACATGAATGACGCATCAGCATTAGCATCAACTTCAGCTTCGTTTATCGAGTTGAAAAATGCCTATTCAACAACGATGATGCCACAGATACAGACGAAATTTAATATTGGAACCATCCTGTCTTATTTTCTAGAAACCAGAACGGATTTTAAAGCCATAAGAGAGAGTTGCTATGAGCTGTTTACATCTGGACATGTACATATGAGTATAGAAACGGTGGCGATGTTTAAAATTTAATCCTTTTTTACCATAACACCGTATTACATAGATCGAGTTTCGCTTGCCAATATACATAATATTTCGTATTAATACGCAGTATAACAATCCTGGAATATATTTTGACGGTAAAGCTGCCGAGGTTCCTTCACCATCAGCACTAAAATGCAGCGAACACATTCTCACATTCTTGAATTGAGACATTCGTTTTCTGGTCAATTCAAGTTCCGATTTTCCTGCTCGTATGAGCCACTTATTTTTTGCACAACAAATTATCTCTCCATGGCACACGATGGAATCAAATGCCACACCCTTGATTGGAACGAGCTTTGCAACATCTGACGTTACAAGTAGCGGGTATTTCTTAATTTGTTTTAATCTGTTACTTTTAAACAACAATGTACGCCATTTTGTTATGTACATGTGCCCACCAGCATTTGATTGGCTGGGGTATACAGTGACTCCGGAGGTTTTTCGGATAATTACGAAGCAATTCGGTTAAATCCGGTATGAAATGGGCTATGGCTCTCCATTGCTTCTTTGCCAGAATTATCTACCCTGAATAAAAGAAGCACCAAAACCAATACGTTTTATTTGTCTGTGTGTGTGCGTGCGAGGAAGCATGCATTCAAAAAGCTAGGTCACTAAAGAAATAAAACTCAGCTGGCCTTGATAGTATACCAGTGTAGCTCATTCAAGCATAAATAATCACAGTCGTAAAAACAATATGCAACAAGATATTGCAGACAGGAGAATGGTCCACCACATGGTCTCAGTCTTTAATCAGCGTTCTCTCCAAGAAAGGAAACCTACAGCCATGCTAAAATTACTGAACCATCAGTATGATTATTCACCATAAAAAAGTCATGCTGAAGATAATTCTCATCAGAGACAATACTTGTTGATGAGCAGGCAGGCTTCCAAGCAGGAAGGAGCACCACATAACAAATCTCAAATCTCAGACTCCTTTGCAAGAAATGCACTCAGCATCAGCAAACTTTATACCACGTCTTTATAGAAATAAAAAACACATTTGATGGAGTATGACATCTGGCTCTATGGGCAATTTTGAGGAACTACAATATCAGTCAGTTGAAGCCTAGTGTGGATTATTGAGTACATATATGACAAAGCCACAAGTGCGGTCCTCATCAATGGCAGCAGCGGAGACTAGCTTCGAACAACAGTTGGAGTCATGCATGAATATATACTGTCACCTACTCTCTTCAACATTATGCTACCCCCCTCAACTTATTTGTGGCTGGTTTACTGGTTTTGGATTCGTATCTAGAGGTGATCGCCAACGAAGTAATTTGCCAGGTATCGAATAAAGTCAATACAAAGTATGAATTTATGGATGCAATAAATATGTAATCTGAGCTAACATAGAACAAAATAAGTCGAGCCCCCGTTACAATAAATACAAAATTTAATCAAATTGTATAGAATGAAATTTCACAGGCAATTTATATGAAATTTACATTTGGAAAGATACAATTTTTCATTTAATTTTAAAATAATTAGGGAATTTAAAAAAATGCAAATAAAAAAATAAAATTAGCCGATTCTGTTTGTGTTAGAATCCAAATCCTCATTTACGAGTCCGAGTGTAAGATCGAATAACTGCCATGCATCAGTTCTTGATCTGGTATCTGATTCCGTTCCACAGGTCCTCTTAGATTGTACTAATTGTTCCTTTGCATCAGCAAGTCTTCCGCTCCACTTTCCTTCCTAGGTTTCTGGCCTTTTCGATATACACTGTTCCTTTTTTCTTTCCACTCTGTTTGCGTTGTAAACATGTATTTTCCAGACTATCTCATCTTATAAAAATATAACAAAGCATCCTAAAACTTCCGTCACATTATACGGGAATATATCTTTAGTCTCACCATTCGTGGAAAGATGGAAATATATCGGGTTCAAACTGACTGTAAGACTGTCTATCAGAACTTGCGACCTAGTTCCCAGACTAATCGTCTGTGAATGCCCATTTACGTTACATGAGGCATTAGTCCCTAACGTATTCTCATTACACGCGAATGAATGAAATTCCTTGCCCTACTTTAATGTTACTATTATGCATAATCAATTCGTTTGGATAATTTCAACGATTTCCGTAATATCAACATTTCATCAGTCAGTTTGTCTATGTATATAAATATAATATCATTGTTCGATTTCAGCTACATGAACTCAACACAGTTATGTTAGATACATAATTCCTTATATAGAATAAACATGAATTCAGGATATACGATTCCATGCAATAATCGAGACTATAACTTAGCAAGCCGTCAATGTACATGTAAAAGAAAATATCGTTGTGCGGACTCAGATAAACAAACAATACTGGTATACCATATCAAGTAAATTAATTTAGGACTCGACAAACAATTTATGCAGTTGCATGCACTTACAAGCATTTAAATCATAGCATAAACTACGTACATGAGATTTATGCAATTGCATTGTTTTTCAAGCTTTTGCTGCCTGTCAGATCCTTCAAATAAACGTCTCCCCCTTGAAAAACAATTCGTTTGACGAGAAGTGATCTTATTATGATCCTCCTAATCTCCAAGTCTTATTTTTTCCCTCTCTCAGTGAAATGTAGACTGAAGTTAGAAGTCCACTCCTCTACATTTATCTTCTATGTTTTTCGTGTGCAATCATGCTGCCTTCACAGCGTAACCAGTCAGAATTACAAAAACTCCCGATTTTTCCGGACACAAAAACAATGCTTTATACCTATCAACAAATGGCTACTAACTGGTCCTGGACTATCTCCGACTGTCAGTTGCCATGCAGAACCAAACCATAAATTCCATTCTAGTAAGTTTATACAAACTAAGCCCTTAATTATAAACCAATAACTCCTGACTTTGCCCGAACCAATCCCTACTTTATAGAGTGTATTATGCGGACATTTTCGTAAATCTCGCTAATGGTATATATATATATATATATATATATATATATATATATATATATATATATATATATATATATATATATATATATATATATATATATATTCAACTAAATGTGTTCTACCAGAATTAACAACAACAAAGAACGCCCTAAACATTTCGTTCTTTACAAACACGTTCCTGTAAAGGATCATAGAGGTTACCTTGCATGACCACAAGGGTAGTGTCAGCATCGAAGGAAGAACAATCAACAACCTTCGCTTTTCAGTTGGTGGTTTAGGACGAGATGAGAAAGAACTGGTAGATAGGGGTAAGAATTGACACAGCCTCAACATCGTATCATATGGAGATCAGCGATGATAAAACAAACAGATGACAAACAACACCACCAATGATATCATTGCCGATATACATGTCAGTGGATTGAAGCTGGAAAGAGGCAAAAGCTTCAGATACATGAGATTGATTCTCACCGTTGAGGAAACCAAACCGGAACTACTTTACAAGTTTGTAAAGGCAGTAGCAGAAAAAACAAGGTTGAAGCCAAAATGGAAAGACATCAACACTGCTCTTAGTTCCTAAACAGAGCTGATGCGCTCAACTGTCATCCACTGTTTCATTTTGCTTGCAAAAAATGGACACTCACACAAAGATCTACAAAGAATTATTCAAACCTTTGACATTACGTGATGCTGCAAGATCTTTTGCATCTCATACATTGACAAATTAACCAACAAAGAGATCCACAACATGATCCAACAAGCCATCGGACCCTATACAGACCTCATGACCACTGTAAGAAAGAGCAAACTGAAACGGTGCGATAATGTTTCAAGATCATGCAGACTGACTATATTGCAAGGCACAGTGCGAGGCTATAGAGCAAAATTATCGAGTGCATATGCATGGGATTTGGAGATTCCTAAAGGGCAGTATACGACAAGGAAAATGTAGAGAATTGGTTGAAAGTCATCTGTGGTGCTATATCGACCTAATGGGTTAAGGGGTTGATTATGATGATCACCCACAATTGTCATAAACCGTACGATAATCAATGCTTGTTGTTTACAACCAGCTTTCAAAAATTATTGTAAATAACTTTGCATAGATGCATATTCTAAACAGAAGGATTTCGCTATATGTTCTGAGCAGAGTTTTTCATTCCGGCTTTAATATATAAATGCAATTGAACATCTTACACCTTGCACACTTTTTGTGCAAAAGTAAGCATTTAATTATTTTAACAATATGTGTTGGTTTGTAATTAAATGGATGTGGGATTTCATGTGTGAGTACTTCCCTTAAGGTTGTGTGATGGTCACGAAGACCCTGTGTTAATCTCTTAGATGGGCATTTGTATTGTTAGATTTGGGATTGCAACTAATGTGTCGAATGGTAGGGTTGTATGCTTGCGAGTATGAGCTGGATTTTGGATTGCAAACAAATGAGTTACCGACCATTTAATACCTTCAACGGTCCTTCATCAGCTGTTGCATATATGTTATCATGCTCACAAAGGATGTATATTGGTCTCTGAGGCTGGCAACTTGTGTATCATTCGATATTAATTTGTCTGCTTATAGGCGATTATGGCTACATCCGTCATATTTACATTCCTACAGAGAGATATGCCGATCATATGACTGGCCCATAAGCCTAAAAAAATCCCAAAACCTGGTCCCAAATTAACGTCCCATGAGCTCTTGTTGTCCAGAACTTAATTTTAAACTACATAAATGCATTTTGACTTCCATAAATACTGGTATTGTCCTTGTAAATAAATCGAGTGACTGAAATTAGCAAGAGATTAATAACCGTGGAACACGTGGCCATCAGCTTGTCTCTCCAGAAAATTAAAATTAAAATTTAGATATAAATTTAAATGGAACGTGCATTTCTATCCAACAGAAGTAAAAATACAAATTTTGTTTTCACATCACTCAAACATTTGAGATGGGTGCTGGGTAAGTCCGTTTACAAATATATGCAATAGTAAATCTTCCCTTTACAAAATATATTTATTAAACAGCCAAATATTAATACAATTAATGGTCTAAACAACAAGACAACATAATTTTAAATTATAATATTTTCATCTATTGTCTGAGTCGGTGTTCTTGTGGTAAAAAATGGCAATAAGGTGTCCAAAGTTTTAACAGACACGGTCTTATTAAATGCTCCCCAGTAGCGAAGTCAGTCATGTCTATTTGCGACGATTCTTTGAAAAAGATGTGCTACTATTCTGTGGTAAAAAAACTAATGTAAATGAAAAAAGCAAAACCAACACATCTTGTAAGTCTTGCAAAACAATTTACTAATTAAAGTATTACATAAAAATTTACTTATATATATATATATATATATATATATATATATATATATATATATATATATATATATATATATATATATATATATATATATATATATATATATATATATATAAATTTTACGATTGTAGTTCGCAATAGTATAAAAAATATATAATATAATACAATATTGCGACCTTTGTTTGCAATAGAAACTATGTGACAAAAGACATTATTGATTTTCGATAAAGTAACTATATTCACATGACCTCTCGCAAACAATGGGAATCCACATAATTATTCCAGAAACATATATATATCTCATCAAACGCTGAAACAATACGCCATAGTCTTAGAATTATGATTGTTATTACTAATTTTCAACATGTATTTAATCTTTCATTTACAGATCCTAGGTAGTCTGCGTCTTACGAGAGTCAAATTACGCACACAATTATAGCGATAAATAAAATATATACAGTTTACGACCACGAACAAAATTGAAGATGAGTGAACTAAATTCATATACTAGAAGTTACAGTAAATATCGATATGCATAACAATAATATTGTTTTAGAACAATATTTTCCATTGATGGAACTCTGGATTATTTCAGAGTAAACTCCAATGACTTTATTAAGCATGTTGACAGTTAATTGCGAGCAATTAAGACTTTTATTTATGTTTGGGTTTATAAGTCGTACATTCCGGAAACAAAACAATGTACAAGTTTGGAGCAATCCAACAGATGCTATAATCTTACTCATCTGCAAAGCGCTTAAATTCACTAAGAAAAACATGATAAATCAGCTTCGGTAATAGGGAAAGAACGGGAAAAAAGGGACACATCACTCAGACAAGCAATCTACAAAGATAGCATGTAGATAACGATATCAAAAGCAGGAAAATCTAAGTGTGTAGTGTTTGCAGTGGACGCAACTAATTGTAAACAGTATCTAGGTCTACACAGTCTATCATTAGGTTGGAATTTGTAAAATTCACATTTAAATGCCAAGCAATCGAATTGTGAAAGCAAGAGTTGCAAAAACATGTTACTTTGCTTGAATGATACTTAGATATAGGAAAAAAAGTTTTTTTTTATATCCAGTAAATACAGTACAAAAAAGGTTGTATAAACTGATGATATTAGGGAGTGTTTACAGGGGTGTAATTGTATCTAACAGGAGTTTATCTTCTATTTAGAGATACCTTTTCTAATTTATGCCACTTGGTAATTGTACCACTATAATCAGATCTTGTATTTTATAGAGGTTAATTATTTTTATTATAGCTTAACAGTGTCAAACAAAGTTAAACTTGTCAATTAGTTGCTATCATGTACTGTTAGTGTCCAATCGTTACTATTATGCATGAGAGACTGAATTTTCAACAATGAAGTTTCTCCTACAGAGAGTATTATTGGAACAATAACGTCATCGCTTTGTCGTATAAATTCAAAATTTCACATTTTTCTGGTGAAATTAAAACACTTATATGAACGTCCTGTACTTTGCAGTTACCAGGCTTCATCGGTAAATGACCAGGTGTTTCCTAAGTATGCAATGGTTTCACCCTTCCTTAAGCTGTCTCTAGAACACATCTTTTGTGACCTTTATAAGTACAGAAATAAAACACTTCATTTGCTTCATGAGCACAAAGCATATCGAGTATTGCAGTACTTAACGGTTTCACTTCCCCAATACACTTATCGCAATCCGGTCACACCAAGAATCAAACTGATAGAAATAAATATGTTGGATTCATATGCAAGGTTTATCTCTAGTTTTACAGAAAAGGATTGCATTAATTTGTTTGACGGAAGACGGGGAACCTATAGCTGTTATCTCAGTAGATTATGACGTCACATGTTGTGCCAGTTTGAAAGGAGTTATTGTCAATTGAAGCTAACCGAAACGAAAAATGTTCGTCTTTCACAAAATAAAAATGCAAATTACGTCCATAGTTTTTTATTAGGGTCAAGGGTCAATTAATATACCAAACGTGTTTATAAATGCACTTGACGTTTTGATTCATGGTTCATGATAAATAATCATACGCGGATTCTTTTGATTGTGCTTTCATCACGTAAACCTATTATCGTTTTATCTTGGCGAGCTTCGCAACGGATTAATATAGCAGTTTTCCTAAACTGGGCAAACACAATCGGTGTTTAGTGTTAAGTCGCTAATGTCTGATTTTTAGATTGGAACTATGTAAAAAAAATCTTGTGAGGAATATAAATGTTGGGAGAGAGCATATACCCATAACTATGGTTGTATTGTACAGTGCACATCAAACAATCTTGATAATAACAATAATAATAATAATAATAATAATAATAATAATAATAATAATAATAATAATAATATTAATATTATTATTATTATTATTATTATTATTATTATTATTATTATTATTATTATTAAGATCACCTGTGAGCAACGTCCAGTTTTGCCTATTGATATTAGTGGGTGTGTGTGTGTGTGTTTGTGCGCGCGCTCTGAGTGACTCACTTGATGATGTCAGTAGTAGGAGAAAGTAAGAATCCGAGCTCAACAACCCCCTCCAGACCTCCAAACAAATACAAAATACCTAGGTAACGTAATAGAAAACCTATTGCAATCAATAATTGCGTTAAGAATCCGAGCTCAACAAATACAAAATACCTAGGTAACGTAATAGAAAACCTATTGCAATCAATAATTGCGCTAAGAATCCGAGCTCAACAACCCCCTCTAGACCTCCAAACAAATACAATAGAACACCTGTTGCAAAATACCTAGGTAACAGGTAAAATTTAATTACGTGATCTTCCAGAATAAGCAAAATGATATGTCAGACTCAATCTTCCAAATCATTACGATTTAGCAGAACGTGGCGATTGTGGACTAAATTACGCATTAGAATTCCAGTAAGGTAAGTGGTATTATATAAAATTTTATGTTATATCATACTTCTTTTGATAATCTTTCTCATATTTGCTGATCCTCATGGGAAGAATATCTGTTAACATGTTGTCAATAATACGAAATTCACGTATTAAATCGTCCATACTATATTTTACTCCTCGTAGGTAAGATCTTATTTGATCAAGTAGTTTTTTGTAAGTTATAATTGATGTTAAGCAGCCGTGCTTTTTTATCGAAATTTTAGGTTCAACTTTTTTACAAGCTGCTGTAAGAGAAACACCAACACCGGATATGATTAACAAAAACGGGTTTAATGATATACCACTTGAAATTATGCCAGAACTAGTCATTAACAAGGGTAGATATGATATTACTCGAAGTATTTTGTTATAATATTTGTAGCATTTTTTAACGCACCAAAGTTTTTTATGATAATATTTGTAGTATTGTATTAGTGCGTCAACATCCTGTTCTGGAATATCTTTTGAAATATGATTGAAATCAACTATACTTTTTTTCATTATAATATTTGTTCACATAATCTCAGGCTTGATTAAGTAACTAGTTGAGGTGTTTCAGCCACAAATTCCAGACAATACCAATATGACGCAGCAGTTAATTTTTTGTCATCAGCTATTAGCATAAAAGTTTCTTCAACATCTTTGTTTAACACAATAGACACAGTTCCAGAGAAATTATCAGTCGAGTGACGCCATGGAAATAATGTAAATATATTAAACTTTGCACTGCTCAACACGGACAATCTATACACACCAGTGACCTCTGCAGTATGTTTGAGAGTGTTATTTTGCGGCGACCAAGTAGACATTCCAGAAGCAACAGTATAGACAATATTTTTAATCTGCTTGTGAGGAATTTTAATCATACTTGTTTTCTCAACAATACTAGGAATTCCACTAATAATATCGTTGAGTTTTGTGTTAATATTATCGAGTGTAATATCAACAGATGGCGGACTTCCAAAAAATTCGTTATTGGTTTTGTTTATGTTTCTGCGAAAATTTAAAAACGTGGTGATGTGATTAGTAAAATCAGTTTTGAACTTGGTGATTTCATTGTTGATATCATCAACATATTTCTTTGTTACAGCATCAAAATCAGATTCTGGTGTTCTAAGATTATTGATGCCATTATTGTTCATGTTGAAAAATGCACGCATTATACCGCCATGCGCCGACACGTACTTTGATTCCTGATCATCAACATATTTCTTAGTAGCAGCGTCATTATCCTCAGTTGGGTTTCCAAGGTATGTGATCTTATTCTGGTTCATAGCAATGTTTCCCGTAAATAAATCACCTGCTTTTCTAACATAATCGTTAACTGACCTACCCGAATCTTCTATCTTACCTTGATTATTAAAAGTAACAATATTATTAGCAACTGCAGTAGGATTTCGTACTAGTACATCTGATAGTTGTACATTACTCGTCTTTAATCGTCCTTGTTTGTCCTGGAAAACTACAACTTCATTTGGATCTACACTTGCAACGTTTAACAAATTGTTGATTTCATTTTTGAGCTTATCAAGAGTCGCATACTTGGATAAGTCACCCTGGTAACCTTCTGTTAATAAATCTACTGCTAATGTTCCAAATTTTGTATAGTAGCTCATTATACATACCGTTCTACACAAAATTGTTGGATTAATATAACATAAAATTATACGATGGCGAAGATAATAAACTTTGACACCGAGCGATTGGTGAAGCATAAACATAACAATGAACTTCCAGACTGTCATTATCTTATTGTTGGGCGAACTGGATCTGGTAAAACAAATTTGTTATTAAATCTTTTACTCAATAATAACTTTAACTATGATAAGGTGTATATTTACACCATCAACCCCCAACAAGACAAATACGAGTTACTAAGTGAGTATAATGATAAACTTCGTGATGACCTTGGCATTGGTGATGATATATTTTTGATAAAACAACCAGAAGAACTCGTTCCAGTGAATGAACTCGATTCGTCAGAGCAGAAGATAATCGTCTTTGATGATATTCCGCTAAACAATGAGGAAATGAACAAGATTAGATCATATTTTTCACTATCACGTAATAATAATGCAATTCTGTTTATCTTGCCCAAGGTTTTTATAATGTTGATAGGTTTATTAGGCGAAATACGGGTTGTTTCATATTATTTCCAGGACTAGATAATGTGGATGTGAGAAATATTGCAAACGAACAATGTGGTGATGTTACAAAAGATAGATTTATCGAATTATATCATCGAGCAACTAAAGATCGATATAGTTTCTTTTTATTTGACAAGCTAGCGCGTGATCCAACCAAGATGTTTCGTTGTTGCCTTGAGACGTTTCTATGATATAATTTTATAAAGCGTATAAAAATAATGGACAAACATCAACAGAAAATCGAATTACTAAAAAAGTTTCTCGAAACTCGAGCGGCTTTTAAGAAAAAGGTGGAAGAAGCTCGACGTGGACAAGTTCAAGCAGAAGAAGAAAGAACCAAATTTTTCAAACCTGTTACTGAGGCGATGCTTGGCAAGCAGCCAGAAATACAAACATCATCTCCAGAAGAACTAGCAAAAATGAAAGAAAAGGGTTTGTTTGGTTTACTTGGAGAAAGATCAAAAGAAGAAACTGTAAAAATTGTAAACGAACTTGTAAGAAACATTGCTGATCCTGCTGCACGACAAGCTGAGTTTGACAGGCTAATGAACAATCCTCTTGAACTTCAACACGCAATAACAAGATTGACGGTTAATCCAGATGAGATAAGAAGTATGATGGAAAAATTGTCAGAACAAACTGAGGAATTAGCTGAGAAACAAAAAACGTTACAAGAAAGTATGATAAAAATAATGCCTCTTGAGGATACTATCATATTTTACAGAAGACAAGCTAGGTCTAAAATAGAATATGTTGAGTATGAAGAGTTTATGGAAAATAATAATATCACTAATATTAATAGTATTCGAGATTGGTCAAAAGAAAACTATGATAATTTGATGGAAAAATTAAGAGAAATTATAAAAAATGGTTTACATGCTGATGAAGAAATTAAAGATCAAAAAGATGAAGAAAATATTCCAACATTACTCAATTATATTAGAGATGGAATTATGGCTGAAATTTTACTAAAAACATCAATACAATATCGAAATAAACCAGGAGGTTATAGTAAAGGATGGAATTTTAAAAGACTACTCAAACAATATGAAAACATGCGAGATAAAAAATTACCAGAGGAAAAGACTGGATCTGGAGTTAAAGTTTTTACATCAAACGCAGACATAGTCGATCGGCTAATGCTGTTGATATCCTCTAAAGAAGCTGGTAATGAAATTGTAGAGATTGATAACGAAATTATTGATATACTTGATCATCTAAGATCGAGTGGATTACTAACATCATCCGAGTACGAAATTTTACACCGCGATCTTATCTAAAATATTAGTATAATGCAAACAACATTATTGCTTGATTCATCACAAATAACAGGAAACAGCGCGAATTTTACAGTAAATTACAACCCACCAATAGAACTAGATCCTGCAAAACAGTATGAGATTGGATTAATTTCTTGTACTTGTTGGAACGCCATGCCGAATATTAGAACTGGGATTAATGATGAAATTTTAATCGTTAATGTTAAACAATCTCCAACATCACAAAAAGAGTTTATTGATATACAATACAAACTACAGATTCCACAAGGAGCTTATAACATTACTGATCTAAACAGAACAATAAAAGAGCTTCTAACAAAAGCTGGTGGGAATGCTGATAATTTCGAATTAGCGGCGAATTATAACACCTTACGAGCTAGGATAACAGTGAAAAGAAATATGAAAGTCCTCTTTGAAGAAAGAAGTTTTGGAAAGATGTTAGGTTTTACTAGAGTTTTATACTATACCACCGGTGAAGATAAATCTTTGACATTTGATGGAGAACTACCAGTAGATATCACAGAAATAAATACAATACTCATCAATTGCTCTATCGCATCTGGATCTTATACGTCAAAAGGCAACCGCGGGCAAACGATCTACAGTTTCTCACCAGAAGTCCCACCGGGTTCTCTCATGCAAATCACTCCGCGACAGATTATCTACTATCCAATAACACCTGAGAATCAAATTACAAGCATTACAATGCAACTCACAGACCAATCTGGACGACAAATAGACGTGAACAACGAGATAGTCACGTATTACTTACACCTACGCACTGCTTAGGCATGTGATTTTGTGTACATAATTTTATAAAATGAGACGAAGAAAAGTTTATCGAAGAAAAATCGTAGGTGGATTTTTTGGAAATATATTTACAACAATTGCAGAGAATATTCCAGGAATCGCGCGTAAAGTAGCGCCCATTGCACTTGACGCCGGTAAAGCTTTCGCTACAGGGGCGGCATCTTCAGCAGGCACTGCAGTAGGGCAAAAGATTGCTGATAAGATTAAAGGACCTTCAACAACACCTACGGTGTCTGAAATAAAACGAGTAATATCAGATATTGCGCCAACAGAAGAAACAAAACGAGCTATGATAGCTACAACAAAAAAATTATTGTCGCCGAGTGGTGAAGAAATAGTACGTAAACTTGTAAAGAAAACAGCGCCGATGACCCCTGCTGCCTTTTAATTTTGTGTAACGATTATAAAATAAATGTCAGCTAAAAACTATCTCGATCTTGCAGAAGAAATTGATACTGACGATGCTGTAACAGAATTAGAGTATGTCGAGTATCTCGATGAGAACTCGAACGAACCGAATAAAACCGGAGTTAGAACTTTTAACACAAGAGACGAGGACGTGTTTCTACTACCCCATAAGGCAATGCTAGAAGTGCGTGGCCGAATATTAGATGCAGCAGGTGCTGATATTGCAGCTAATGTAGAAATCGCTCTCGTCAATAATGGTTGGAGTTTGTTTAAGAGTGCACGATACCAACTGGCCAATCAAACCGTAGAAGATATTTCGATGCACTTACCCATAGCGAGTACAATACTAAACATCGTTTCGTTTAGCGATGACTATTCCAGATCAATAGCCACAAATATGATGTGGTTCAAAGATACCTCATTAGGTACAGCTGTTTCGAACGAGTTTAAAACTGGAGAGCTAGCTGATGCTGATGTTACAAACAGACTTATTCTAAACCCAGCTGGAGCTAATGCAGCTGCACGACATACTGTTCCAGCATTAACCGCAGATGCAGCTGGTGGTGCTATAGTAGCGGATGCAATAAGAAACGCAATTAAAAATCTACGACGATTAAATTTTAACGAGGGATTTGCTAAACGAAAAGCGTTTGCCGCAGAATCTCGCCAAATAACGATGATGCTTCCGTTAAGTACAATCTTTGGATTTTGCCGTGATTATAACAAAGTGTTTCGAGGAATAAAACATACGCTTATATTAGATCGAGCTGATCAAAACGATTGTATAATACACGCCGATGGAGTGGCTGAGGGACAGTTTTCTATTACAAGATTAGCACTGTGGATGCCTCGGGTTGTCCCTTCATTAGCTAAAATGATGGAGCTCGAATCTTTACTAGCCACCTTTACAAAAAAGATACACTTCCAACAGAACAGGATTTATCAAACAGCCATTCCCAACGCGACTGATTACACATGGCGTGTAACGACCACGCCCAGCGAACAACTACCGCGACACTTGTTCGTCGTATTTCAACGACAAGCACGTCGTAACAATCAGGAAATAAACAACTCCGTATTCGATAACCCAGACGTTAGACGAATATTTGTGAGAGTAAATTCCAAACAATATCCCGAACGTGCAATCGAATGTAATTTTGCCATAGACGCCACCAGAAACATCTCTCGGCCGTACATGTATCTTATGGAAGCAATGCAAAAATATCAGAACGCGGACAGTGGATCTCAAATATCAATAGATGAGTTTCGAACGCTCTATCCCATCTTTTATTTTGACGTATCAAAACATTTGGAGCGTGTTGTGGGATCGACTGCAGATATTGAGGTCACGTGGACACTGGGCGATGTGCCAGCTGAACAGTATAACGTATACGCGCTATTGGTTAGTGATCGATTTCTGACCATCGATTCAATCAAAGGAAGAATGACAGTACAAGTTTAATCTAACAACTTGGATATAACATTATGAAAACCAAATACACAACTCGAGAAATATACCTAACATCTGGTCAAGTTGAAAAATTATCAGCAGCTGTTGCTAAACGCAGCTCTGTTTCTTTGATGATCTCTCCGGAAACTTCAAATAAAATTGCAGTAAAAGTCATGCTAACGCAACAACAAATCAATAAACTCGACAAAGGAAAACCATTTGTGTTGAAATTATCTGTTTCTCAGGTAACTGCAATGTCAAAAGAAGGTGGATTTTTTGGACCAGCGTTATCAATAATAGCTAGCAAAGTTTTACCAGTACTTGGTACACTTGGACTTGCGGCTGCGTCAGGAGCAGTCTCTGGCGCAACAAAGAAAGCAGTCGAAGGTCGTGGTATCAAACAAATCTATCGGCAGTGACATAGTCACTCAGTTTTATGTAATAGTATAAAATAAAATGCCAACGAAAAAGTCGCCGAAAAAAACAAAATCATCGAAAAAAAAGAAAACAACAAAACGCAAACAAACAAAACAAGGAGGAATTATTCCTTTCGCTCCACTTCTAGCGGGACTAGCGGGAAGTCTGCTGCCAAACTTACTAGGAATCGGACGCGGATTAACTCTACCAGGGACCAGACGTTATTGAGCAATTTTGACATCATTGAAAAATTGAAGGACGTTGTTGGATTTCGAGGAGTATTTTCCAAAGATGAACTCGATGACGTACCAACAGGCGGTTCTTGTGTTGTAAATATTGAAAACTTCAATGATGGCTCTGGCACCCACTGGGTTGCTGTCCACGATAACAATTATTTTGATTCGTTCGGACTTCCTCCAAGCGATCTCATAAAAAAATATATTTTTAAAAAATTTGATAAAATAAATTATTCGTCTAATCAACTACAGCCGATTGGAACATCAGCTTGTGGTTATTATTGTATCATGTTTGTCAGACAAATGCACCAGAGTAAAAACTCTGGGAGTAAAAACTTTTTAAAGTTTATTTTACAATTTGATAAGCTTCCTTCTCATGCGAATGATAATATTGCAATCAATTTTATCTAAACTCCTTGATATAATAATGTCAACATACTGTCTCAAATGCAAAACTAAAACAGAGAACAAGGATGAGATGACGGAAAAAACGAAAAATAATAGAACGATGTTAAAAAGTATTTGTGCAATCTGTGGTAGAAAGAAAAGTATGTTTTTGAAAAAACAAGTAGGATCTAGCGTTGATAGAGTTATCTTGATCGACGATTAATCTTATGAAACAAAATAAAATAAAATGAAATGCAATTGTGATTGTGACAAAGATCTTTGCATAGAACAAGATAAAATCATTACGTACTGTCAACGTTGTAACAACAGAGAAATAATAGGGTTAGGTATAGATATACATAAACTAATTGGTAAATTACCAAAACCAAAAGGCGGTTGGACTTTGCCAGGTCATCGTTATACAGGTCCTTACAATCCGCTAGACCAACAACTAGATGAAAACGACAATCCATTGCCAGGACAAGAGCCTTATAATCAAGTGGATGCAATAGCAATGCGTCATGATATCTGTTACGGATCAAGAAACCCAAAGCAATTTTTAAAAAAATTTTAAAATTAGACGAATTACATGATATGGAGCCAACAAATCTACGAGAACGTTTTGATAGAAGATTTGTTCAAGGAATGATAGGAGCAAAATATAAACTGGACTCGGAAAAGAATCGGGGAAAAGAAATTACGATGATCTTGCAGTCTAACTGAACACACAAAAAAAAAAAAGTTTCCGAGACGTAAAGTTGTTGCAAACGCTGTAGATGATATCTGGGCAATAGATTTGGTAGATGTATCCAATCTGGCTCAGTTTAACGTTGGCGCTGATGGCGCTCCAAAGAAGTATTTGTTTAACGTTATAGATGTTTTCAGCAAATACGCTTTTAGTGTGCCAGTTTCAGATAAAACAGGAACGTCAATCACTGATGCGTTAAAACAAATAATAACGAGTACTGAAAGAAAACCAAACAAAATCTGGACTGATCATGGAGCCGAGTTTTTTAACAAAAAGTTTGAGCAGTTTCTAGAACAAAAATAATATTAAAAAATACGTTACAGGAAACGAAGGCAAAAGCGTTGTTGTCGAGAGATTTAATCGCACGCTAAACGAAAAATTACATAAACATATGACAGCTAAAAACACCAACAGGTACATCGATGACCTTTCTCAAATCGTAGGCGAATATAATAACACGAAACATCGAACCATCAAAATGTCACCAATGACGCTATCATTCAAAAATCCAATATTAGCAAACGAAAACATGTACCGCAGACATAAATTTAAGGTCGGTGATAAAGTTAGAATCTCTTTGACTAAAAAGATATTTGAAAAAGGATTTACTCCAAACTGGAGCGAAGAAGTATTTGTTGTTGATAAAGTACTCTTAACAATACCTGTAACGTACGCGTTAAAAGATCTGGCAGGTGAACCTATAGTAGGTAGTTTTTACGAACAAGAACTACAAAAAACTGAACAAGATGTTTTCGTTATCGAAAAAGTGATTAGGAAAAAAGGAGATAAAAGTTTAGTCAAATGGCGTGGGTATAGTGATAAATTTAACAGCTGGATTCCAACCCGGTCGATTTTATCGACAGTGAAATAATACTATTATAAATTTCCACATACTTTCGTTTTATAGATTTGCATTTTACTGGTTTACATAAATGATATTAGATATTGTCTGCGATCGTCAGAGATCGTCATAAGATTAAAAATCTTGAAAAATATGAAATCAAATTTTATATTTTTCTGTCGGTCTGGAATTTTGATGTTTAAAAAAGGTCTGATTAACTGCAAAAATACCTGCTGTTCGGTAACGGTAAAATTAAATTTTATAATTTTTTTTTAGCAATGTGATACTTGACATTATATTTTCCAGTGGTTGGTCTGCTATAATTATATCTGTTAACGACGGTGACTATTTCATCATCATCAGACTCGTTGTTATATAAAATATCATCTTCGTTATAACCAATGGATTTGTCTATCATATCATTAGAGATTGTGGAGACCTTACCGCTTCGTATAGTTAACGAGTCGTTTCATCATATCCATATTATAATATACTTTTTATCTAATTTGTTGTTATAAGATGACTGACAAGGTCAAATATCACCAAAAAGTTAATATAATAAACTACCACGAACTGACCGAAGCGGTAAGAAAATGCTGTCAGGTTATAGTTCATATCCGTTGACGTTTTTTGTAATGCAAGGTGATTCTCATAAAATATTACTAACAGAAGCAGAAAAAAAATAAAATTAATGAAAGTGCAGTAACGACGCTAAAATTTGATTGCGATGATATTATAGCATTTGCTCATCATTGTTTGACTAAAACCGAATTACAAAAAATAATTAATCATCATATATAAAAAAAAATAATACTAGCATCATATTTGTTTGAAAAAGCTGATTTTGTTGCTCCATCAGCTACAAATTTTACTGCTCTGGGATTTATATTATAATATTTCGCCGCAGCTGTAATTGATTTGAATTTGATCTCCTCATCCGTTTCAAGGTTTAACGAAATAACAGGTTTTATTGGGCATCTAAAATTAATACCACCACCTCGTCCTTTTCTCACATTTTCCTGTTGGGTCACTAGCTCCAGATTTTCCAATCGATTGTCTGTTTTTACATTATTGATTGATATGATTAATAACCAGACCATTGGGTATAGATCCGTTGAACACCTCGTAAACAAACCTATGACCAGTATAACAAACTCGATCTGTCGATGTTCCTCTAACAGTCACACTGATATATCCCATATTGCTCATATTATTAAGAACTTTTTTTAGTTTTTCTGTTTCTAATAATACCGCGATCGTTAGCCTCGTATAAATCAAAGACCGGATGCGGCTGAAACTCGTCTTGTAAGGATAAATTTTCAATATTATCATCAGTGACTTTACCGTTATAATGATATACTCGTTTCCCCTCTGGAATGTCATCGCAAAATAACGTGTAAATAAAATCTTTTCTAAACATCGTAATTCTTTCAGTATTATCTCCCTTTACACTAATCGTATAACCCGCTGGCGTTGCTTTACCAACAGATATTCCAGTAATGATATTAATAACCGAACCAAGTGCATTTCCAGCGTACAGGTTGTACTTCGGATAAACATGATATACCTCTTGCTCACGTGCGCTTGTCAGATTGACTGTCATTATAGTATATGTGAGTTTTTTATGTATAATTGTTTTTTTTAGCGCATGCGCAGTGTAAATTATCAATTAGATATTAGACTATAGTATAATAATGTTGAAATTGCGTGATATAGCCAAGAGAAGTCTTATTGGAGAACCTGTTAAAATAGCGACTGCTTTTACAGGTTTTGACAATAGTTATCAGTTTGATAATCAAAACGTTTTAGTAAATTTTTCTGAAAAAAAGTCTCTTTCATCTGCTACAGACGACTGTAAAACGTGAGCTTGAAAAACACAAGGGTCTAAGATTGTTAGTGCAATATCACGTTATATTTTCAAAACTACTTGTGACGGAAGAATCTACTAACAAGGAAATTGCAGACCCTTACATCAACGCAAAATCTAGACGTGTTTTACTTGGTAGTGATCTTTTGTCACTATCTAATGAAATACACCAAGAAATTTGGAAAAAAATAGAAGAATTTACCGAATTAGGTTCGGGTTGGAAGTTTGAAATGATCAAGGAAATTTTGTTCACACGATGAAATATGACGCATTACGCGGTAGTTCGTATATCGACCTGCCACCAAAATTAAAAAATAAACAGTGCTGTATAAACATAAAAAACGTCGATAGCAAATGTTTCCAATGGGCTGTTCTTTCCGCGCTATTTCCAGCAGAAAAAAATGCTGATCGTGTTGAGAAGTATATCAGTCACGTGTCAAGATTAAATTGTGCTGGTATTGACTTTCCAGTGGCAGAAAATCAAATACCAAAGTTTGAAAAGCAAAATAATGTTTCGATTAACGTTTTCGGATTAGATGAAAAAGAAAATGTCTATCCGAGGTATATTTCAGAAAAAGCTTCACAATCGACTATCAATTTACTGTTTTATAAAAATCATTACGTTTGGATCAAAAACTTTAACAGACTAGTTGGAAGACAGTATAATAAAAATAACAACAAAAAGTTCTTTTGTTATCGCTGCTTGCACGGTTGTAGAGACAATGTAAAATTACATTACAAAAGCATTTGCAGTACTGTAGTGACGTACAAAGAATAACAATGCCATCTAAAAAAGATAGCGTGTTACAGTTTGTCCATCATAATCATAAACTAAAAATTCCTTTCGTCATATACGTCGATTTCGAATGCTTACTTCAACCTGTACTTGGCGTAGAAAATGATCCTAACCAATCGAGTACAAGAAAAATTCAAAATCATGTTCCATGTGGAGTAGCGTACAAGGTAGTGTGTTGCGCTGATTCGAGATTATCTAAACCAATCCAACTCTATCGTGGTAAAAATCCAGCTGTCTGGCTTCTCAAGCAGTTGATTAACGAAGTTGATAATATTACTTATCGTTTGAAAAAAGTAACTCCAATGTTAAAATTAACACCTCAACAAGAATCTGATCACGAGCAAGCGAAAATTTGTTATATTTGTGAAAAAGCTTTTGACCCTGACAACAAAAAAAAGTACGTGACCATTGCCATTTGACCGGACAGTATCGTGGAGCGGCTCATGACCAGTGTAATTTAAAATTTCACGCTCCAGATTTTATTCCAGTTATTCTTCACAATTTTCGAGGATATGATAGCCATATTATAGTAGAAGCTTTTGGTGATCCTGATATAAAAGCTCGTCTAAAACTCAATAATGTCATCAAATGCATTCCAAATAATTTTGAAAAGTATATGTCAGTTACGCTAGGTAAATTGCGTTTTATTGACAGCCTGCAGTTTATGGCAGCATCGTTAGATGAGCTAGTAAAAGGTTGTAGTAAATTTAATAACCTAAGAGACTGTTTTGGAGATAAATTTAATCTATTAGCTAAAAAAGGAGTTTTTCCATACGAATATCTCGACGATTGGAGTAAATTTGATGAAACATCTTTACCTAGCAAAGACAAATTTTACTCGCAACTTAAAAATGAAAATATAACTGATGACGAGTACAAGTATGCACAAGATATTTGGAAAGAGTTTGATTGTGAGACTTTTGGTGATTATCACGATTTGTATTTGAAAACTGACGTGTTATTATTAGCAGATGTTTTTGAAAGTTTTCGAGAAGTGAGTTATAATAATTACGGACTAGATCCTTGCTGGTATTATTCTGCCCCCGGACTGTCATGGGATGCTCTGTTAAAGTTTAGTAAGGTAAGGTTGGAATTACTGACTGACTGATGTTGATATGTCAATTTTATTGAAAAAGGTATCCGAGGCGGTATTAGCGTGATAACGAAGAAATATGCTGAAGCAAACAACAAATATTTGAAAAGAGTATAATCCTGACCTTCCTTCGAAGTATATAGTTTATCTAGATTGCAATAACTTGTACGGGTATTCGATGGCAGAACCAATGCCGTTTGGTGGATTTCATTGGATCACGGCTGATCAATTTCTATCAGAGACAGAAAAAAAGATACCCGACGATGTTTCGTATTTCGTTGAAGTTGATCTCGATTATCCAACTTCGCTACACAAATTACATAACGATTACCCTTTCTGTGCGGAATCGATGGTTATAGATTATAGTTATGTTATCAGAAGAACAACAAGCGTCAGCATTACCAAGACAACATTCCATGGTAAAGAAACTAGTACCAAATTTGCTTCATAAACGTAATTATGTTTTGCATTACAAAGCTTTAAAACAAGCAGTCGATGCTGGTCTCGTGTTGAGAAAAGTTCATCGCGTACTAAAATTTAATCAGTCGCCGTGGATGAGAGGTTATTATATTAACTCGAACACTACAAGAAGAGCTGCGGCAAAAACTGATTTTGAGAAAAACTTTTTCAAACTGATGAACAATTCTGTTTTTTTGGTAAGACGATGGAGAATATTAGGAAACGCGTAAATATCGAACTAGTCAATGATGTCAATCGCAGAAACAAACTTGTGTCAGACGATGATTTTGTGAGCATGAAAATTTTTAATGAGAATCTTGTTGCGATACAAAGAAGAAAAACAAATCTAAAACTAAACAAGCCGATCTACGTTGGAGCTGCTTCAGTGTTAGATTTATCAAAGTGGCTGATGTACGATTTTCATTATAATTTTGTTAAAAATCAATGGCCGGCTAGTAGATTATTATTTACTGATACTGATTCGCTCGTATATGAAATCGAATGTGAGGACATCTATCAGGACATGCATGATAATAGATATCTGTTTGATCTTTCTGATTACCCACGTGACAGTAAATTTCATGACGACACAAATAAAAAGGTTATTGGTAAGTTCAAAGATGAAATGAACTCGAGCGCTATCAAATACTTTATCGGATTACGTAGTAAAATGTATGCCGTATTGTTAGACAATAATAAAATAACAAAAAAAGCAAAAGGTCTGCCTCGTGATTTTGTTAAAAAGTTTATAAAATTTGATGACTACAAGTATGCGCTTGATGGCGGTGTTAGTTTTATAAGAGCTATGTCAATTCGGACAAATCATCATAAGCTCGAAACAGATGTCCTTATCAAACCGCGTTTGAGCAATTTTGATGATAAACGTTATTGCGAAAATGGGGTAGATACATTTGCACTTGGGTATTGTCATGATGATAGAGATATATTTGACATTATCTTTGCAAACTAAAATTTTATCTAAACTTTAAAAATAATGTTTGAAAATTTGACAGTAACAAATAGCTACAGTAGCAAAATCAAATATCTAATGATGGACGGCAAACCATTGACAGTTGAAATTAATAATGAAACATCAGGCATATGCTTTAGTGGTACCCGTGACAAGTTAAAACTTTCGCTCATCAGATCTGATGACAGCGAGTATTTTAATTATCTCGAACAATTGTATCAAAAGTTGCTAGCGGAATTTAACAACTTTCACTGTCCGATTAGTCAGCAAAAAATACACCAAACTTACAATTGATCTTGATCGGTCAAAGGTGTATTTTATCGACAAAAAATACCCTCTTAACAAATCAAATAAATGATTTGTTTGAGTCCCGTCGTTATGTGAGCGGTAAAGTAAAGTTTAGCCTCTATCACCATGATAATGAAATATTTTTTGATATCTACAGTTGAGACATTAACAGTTGGTAATGAGGTATAATACCACTTACCTTACTGGAATTCTAATGCGTAATTTAGTCCACAATCGCCACGCTCTGCTAAATTGTAATGATTTGGAAAAATTGAGTCTGACATATCATTCTGCTTATTCTGGAAGATCACGTAATTAAATTTTACCTGTTACCTAGATATTTTGCAACAGGTGTTCTATTGTATTTGTTTGGAGGTCTAGAGGGGGTTGTTGAGCTCGGATTCTTAGCGCAATTATTGATTGCAACAGGTTTTCTATTACGTTACCTAGGTATTTTGTATTTGTTGAGCTCGGATTCTTAACGCAATTATTGATTGCAATAGGTTTTCTATTACGTTACCTAGGTATTTTGTATTTGTTTGGAGGTCTGGATTAACACTTTCTAGCCCCAATTGTTTTACATGACATATTAGACTAAGCATGCTATATATAACTAGATGTGACATATGTATCTTTAAAATACATATCGTGTAAATGTGTACTTGCGTATGGTTTATAGAAAGCGACTTTATAAAGAACAAGTTTTCATTTTGGGGTAATGTCCAATTGTTCACTGTAGGAACCCATCTTAAATGACAGTGCGCTATATCATTATGAAACCTAACAATACTGGTGTGTAATATTAAGACAACAGGTTTTGGTTTCGTAAAAATCAACACTCAGCTTCAACACATACAAATCAACACTCAGCTTCAACACATACAAATCAACACTCAGCTTCAACACATACAAATCAACACTCAGCTTCAACACATACAAATCAACACTCAGCTTCAACACATACAAATCAACACTCAGCTTCAACACATACAAATCAACACTCAGCTTCAACACATACAAATCAACACTCAGCTTCAACACATACAAATCAACACTCAGCTTCAACACAAACAAATCAACACTCAGGTTCAACACATACAAATCAACACTCAGCTTCAACACATACAAATCAACACTCAGCTTCAACACATACAAATCAACACTCAGCTTCAACACATACAAATCAACACTCAGCTTCAACACATACAAATCAACACTCAGCTTCAACACATACAAATCAACACTCAGCTTCAACACATACAAATCAACACTCAGCTTCAACACATACAAATCAACACTCATTTGATTCCGTTTATTGTCATGAAAATCCATTTCTCATTGCAAATTTACATATTTGAGAATCATTAAAATTTTGAAATACATTTTAACATAAATAACGTTTAAGTTAAACGAAACAATTTAAGCTATCATTTTGAAATTCTTCATTTTAGTCGACTAATTTAAGAAAATCTGAAACTAGACGGTTTATTTGTAACAGTTTTGTGTAACTCAAATCAATATTTCGAATTAAACTCAAAATGTGTTATGAGTATATGTAGTGTAAGTGTGCTGGCACATGTACAAATAAGTACAGAATAGAAAACTAAGCATTGAGCGAAAAGGAGATGTGAAGATTTAAGGGAGGGGGTATACTGGAGTTCCACTTGCTTACATTTTTTTTTTCAAATTTAAACTAAACATACTACCAAAACTTGGGGAATTTTGCAATGGCACTGTACCAGCTTTCCTCTCGTTTCAATGATTTTTAACGTGAGTAGTCCACTGCCATGACATATTACACATTATTGTGAAGGTTTTCCATTCTATTTGAGAACATATTCTAATCTACCTATTACATCAAAGTGATTTGAGATATACGTTTACAATAACAATAATGTTTCATGCTTTGAATTTATTTTAGTCATATCTGTATATTACCATTCTTCTATGACTTTACATATTCCACACTATTTTATATTTTGCATTATTTATTTCTATTCCAGGAAAACTACCGTTGGATGGTTCTGGCTTGTAAAACTTGACCCTGTAACACTGTTGCTAGAGCTCCATAACTGAAAGTGAATCCGACTGAGATTCTTGTCAGAAGATTTTAAACAGTGTTGTACAGACCATATGGTTCATTGGCATTTTGAACTTGAAGTTAGTATAATCGCAATGCCAACCTGCGCGCACTGTAATAAATTGGACAACACAGCTGCAAATATATTCACTCCAGGCTGGGAACTCAATGGGCATCTCATTTCTTTTATTTGTGTGGTCACTGGTGGCTGCGTGGTCTGTATCTTCCTACCCTTCCAACTCACATTTCACCTTAGCCTATTTGAGTTCATGTCTTTGCTCGGACGATCTGGGGATGTGAAAAATCTTGTCAGTAACATTATGTAGTCCGGTGGCTCCTTTTACGGTTTTCCTGGTTATTCTTCAACCAGATTGTAACGACCGTCGTGTATAATATATTATTTGCTGAGTAAAATGGAATTCAACCCCACAAAACCAAATATTATTATATAGAAGTGAGTCTTGACTCGGCCCACTTAGGCATGTAGAAAAGCTTACCAGTAGCAGTATTAGATGGTTCATTATTGGGTTTACCCGTTTTACTCATTAACCAAGTATAATGGCCGCCACGTAAAGTCCATTATGTGCTGACCACAAACTCGTTGTCTGCACAAACAAAACCGCCAAAAATCATTCGTTTTCATAGCTTTATATCTTTAGTTTAATTCACAACCGTGTAGTCATCGAAGAAAAAAACTCTTCTGGCAAAATGGTGTGAGTACGAAATGTAACAATATACATTTGATTAGATGAACACATATCCAACAGGTTATTCAAGGAAGAACAAGACATTAAATGAAGTATGTGTAAACTCTAAAATGTGTCAATTCAGAATTATTTAGTAAAAGTATTCAGATTGAACTTTTCTCTACATTGTATTACAAGTAATTTTTATTACATAATATTGTAAGTCATTTCCTCTAAAAAAATTGAGATTAATTTTACTTATTTTTCGTGTAACAACAATTTACTGTTTTAATAATCATTATATACAAATGCAAATCACCCTTGTAATATACATTTCCTTTGTGAGCAAAATTTCCACTCATAAATTGTGTTAGTAATGGTTAAACAGATTCCTAAAATTCTTATTGACCCAGTGGGCTATACGATTCTTATTGACCCAGTGGGCTATACGATTCTTATTGACCCAGTGGGCTATACGATTCTTATTGACCCAGTGGGCTATACGATTCAGCTGTAAAGCTGATGAGGCAAACATTTCTGCTTAATGACAGAGGTTAATATATTCAGTTTCTGTGGGAATATACGGGAGCTTCGTTCAGAATCGAGATTAGCGAACGCAAAGCCTAGAACTATTCCATATATTGGGTATGAACATGTGTATAAATTAAAGACCAGGCTTGCGTATAATCTGTTCGTTCCTCAAAGATCATAAGACTGTCTAATCGTATAGGTAAGAATTACTTGTGTTTGCAAATTCCTTTAAAGAATAGTTACTTTTCATTGTTAGGGATTTACACGGAAAAGTTTGTCCTTTTTTCAAAATTGCTTCTGTTTTATGTTATAATGTAATGGTATGTTTAATTTTTTTAAAGGATATATATTCATTGGTATTTACGTAATGCTTATTGGAAAAGATTATTTCGCTACCATCCTCATGTTTATCAACACTGCAACAGGTTCAGCAAATAAGAATAGAAAATTATGGAAAAGCCACTCATGTGATACTTTTGTCCGAGTCTAGTCATGAGTTATTTTATTCGTCGTTACAATACTTTCTTACAAAATTTGCTCTAAACAACTTACTGGAAGGATTAAGACTGGCATATTTTGCTGACTTTTCATCGTCTTCCACTGGATATTTATAATTAATGTCCTAATTTAACCTGTTTCGTTGGTGCAGCTTCTTCAAACAATCTTAACTCTTTTATGAGTATAACCTTAATGTGTGTTTCTAAGGTGTAAATACATCCAAAATCCTATTATGTGTGTTAATTATACATATGTTATTGATTTTATGACAACATAGTTACTCTTTAAGTACAAACTCTATCAATGACAAGAGCGCAAGGCTTGGTATTCAAGTAAAGATTTTGAGTCAAATAAATATATCGTATGGATCACTTATCTACATTCGAACGTGACATCACCATGGGTAGCAATATATATCAAATGGATATACCATACTTTCTCTCAATGAAGTTATCGATAATGGTAAAACATTATCTATCTATCTATCTATCTATCTATCTATCTATCTATCTATCTATCTATCTATCTATCTATCTATCTATCTATCTATCTATCTATCTATCTATCTATCTATCTCTGTATATATATATATATATATATATATATATATATATATATATATATATATATATATATATATATATATATATATATATATATATATATATATATATAATCATAATCATCATTGGTAGCTTAATCTCGGGAGACCATTTGAGTAGCGCTCTTGGAGTGTTGTCTATGTCTGGGGTTCAGGCATCGTCTATTGTGGCTGTGCGGGCCGATGCACGAGAGACAATCCCTATTGCAGTTGGATCAGACGTACAGGGAAGTTTGAGCTGTTTGGGTTGCTGATGCACGCTTCTTTCTCTTGCCTTTCTCTGCGACCTGTTGGACTCTCCTCCCATCAGCGACCGCTCTGCCCTTGCTGACCGTCAGTCTCCAGGTGCCTAAGTCCCTGGCCTGTACTTCCCACTTCCTTGGTGAAATATTACATGCCTTCACGTCCCCCTTGAACATATCCTTGAAGTAGAGTGATTAACGGCTGACTCTTCTGGTGCCAGTGGCCAACTGGCCATATAGTATTTCCTTTGGGATCTTTCCATCCTCCATGCGTCGGACGTGTCCCATCTATACGAAGGCGGCCTTTTCTCAGCAGGTAGTTCATACTTTGGATACTTGCACACTGAAGGATCTCGATGTGTGGGACGTTGTCTTGATTTATGGATGCGTTGTAGGCACCGTATATGGAAGGAGTTAAGTCGTCGCTCTTGCCTCATGGAGGTGATCCATGTCTCACTTTCATATAGATGGGTGCTCAGAATGCTGACTTGGTAGACTTTAGTGTTGGTGTGTCCTGTCAGCGAGCTGTTTTCTCACACCCTCTTTGTTAGTTGGGCCATGATGGTGCTTGCCTTTCTAATCCTTCTCTCCAGCTCCTCATTAAGCGAAAGAGTGTTTGCTGATGGTTGACGCTAACTAAATAAATTTGTGGACTGCTTCCAGGATGGTGCCGTAGATTTTTATGGAGGGGCAGTGGTGATATCTTGAGCACGGAATTTTGTCTTTTATTAGGTTGATAGTAAGCCCTAACTGCTTTCAGACATCAGCGAAACTGTCTTCCAGTCTCTAGATCGCATTTTCGGTGTGGGTCACTAGAGCCAAGTCGTCGACAAAGAGCATCTCCCTGATGATTACTTACCTCATTTTGATCTTCAAGCGCAGTCGTGCCACGTTGATCAGCCGCCCGTCGGACCTGGTGTGGAGATATACGCTATCAGTGAACGTGTTGAAGGCATTTGACAGAAGCAGAGAGAAGAAGATGCCAAAAAGTGTTGGTACCAATGCGCAGCCCTGCTTCAAGCCGCTGTTAATGCGGAAGGAGTCTGAGGTGAATCAATCACACAGGACTACACTCTTCCTATCAGTATGGAAGGAGATTATCATGCTGAGGAGTTTTTTGCGGGGAGGGGGTGCAGACAATCTTCCAAGAAGGTCAAATAGGCTCTTATTGCTGACCAGGTCGAAGGCCTTGGTGAGGTCGATGAACATCATGTAGAGGGGCTGACCTTGCTCTCTGCTTTTCTTTTAAAATTATCGGAGAGAGAAAGTCATGTCTGTTGCCTATCTTCCTGATCTGAAGCCGCACTGGGATTCCGGGTACAAGCTGTTCATCAGCAGCTGCAGCCTGTTGAGGATAATGCTGGATATATACACACATATACAGAGAGACAGAGAGAGAGAGAGAGAGAGAGAGAGAGAGAGAGAGAGAGAGAGAGAGAGAGAGAGAGAGAGAGAGAGAGAGAAAGAGAGAGAGAATTATAAATATACGATAAAATGATCTTCGTCTGAAAAAAAAGAAACTTGCACGTTCAAAAATAGCACTGACCATAACATCAACAATTCTGCACTCCTACATAAATGGGGTAGAACGACTGAGTGTTGTGCAGAAATAACAGGCTAGAGAACTGATGTACCACTGACATTAAATGTCATATTTTGAACGAAGTATATTGTGCGTACAAAGGAAAGAAAAAAACGCGTGGCGAGAGATCGATATAAGAAATTATGTACCGGTTCTACAAAGAGGGAGTGAGGAGAAAATGTTAAGATAGTTGAATATCGGGATAATGAAAGAAAACTGTAAAGATAATAACAATAATAATAACAATAATACTAACTAAAGATATTATTCTCCTTGGGTGATATTAAAGGACATTTTGCGTAAGGTTTCACAAGCGAAGGCTCACAACAGATTTGATAACTCTGCTACGGGAAGGCTTGATTTAATCATTTAGGTCAAAATCTCCATGAGTTTTCAATTGTAGTATGCACTATGGTTCTTTACCTGTCCGTACTGTCTGTTGAATATATATATATATATATATATATATATATATATATATATATATATATATATATATATATATATATTCCTTTGTTGTCTTATAGTAAATAACATATTAAGCGAAACCCAGTGTCAGTGTGCTAATGGCCTGCGAATGGCTGGAGTATGGCAATTTACGAATAGCCTTTGGATAAAACAGAATTATGTTAACCAAACTGGTTTTGTATTAAATCGTTATAATTCCAAGTTAATGTGTAAGACTAATAATACTATTGAGTGATTCTTAATTCTAATGAATTACAATAGGAATAAATGATGAAGTCCAATGAAAAACTGAACTGGATAGGACTGAATCTACTTAGGTGTTAAGACAAGAATGAATCCTTGCGTAAATTAGATTATGGATCCCAATCTTCCTATTCTATGTCGCAATTAGCATTTTCTGAACATACTTTGTCAACTATGAGGAAATGTCGATACCGTACGTTTCTAAGGTCAAAATTAAGGCTGTATTCTTTAAACTGAAATCGAATTACATGCTACTACTATAGATCTGAATATTTAATTACCAATGATATAGAAATATTAGCTATTTACTATCTTGGTAATTGTTAATTGTTTCCAAAATTTGACAACATAATTTTATCCAACTCTGCATTGCATTTTTAAAATTCTTAATTGCTTGTTTATAACAGACTTACTCAATGGAATAATTTATTAATGGACAATTTCGAACATCATACTGAGCCAGGGATGATTATTATAATGTTTTTCTGGGGGCAATCATTCACGATGAAGAAGAAAGACTTTGGGGTGTGGAGAAACACTATATAAAAGAAGCCTCAAAAAAGGAAAAGCAACTTATTAACGTCATGCAGAACGAATATAAAAAGGTAAACCTTTGCACGCTGGTTTAAGAAAGGAAATGAATGCAATACAATCTACTTGATAAGCATTATGAATTTTACTGGGGCATTATTTCTCATATCTGGAATATTCAAAGAGGTCAAATATGCAATTATGAATCTCGTTCATTTCTTTTGTGGTTTGATATCATATTATTATATGAAACAGGAACTAATTCGAAAATGACCAAAATACAGGCATCACACTTTCCAGGTCATATAAAATATGGACAAATACGAATATTGCAGTATTATATGAAATGTGGGCAAATACTAATGATTTTTTGCTTTTATTTTTGTAGGGTTTAACGCAATATTTAGCACAAAATAGGGCACATATGGCGTCCAGTATAAATGGTGGAGAAGGAACCAGAGAAAACCCCGTAAAGAACGAACGACTTTATTAGATTTGTGGGGAATGGCTGCGTTTAAAAAACATAATGTACGGATTTGTTCCGCCAATGTCAGGAGTTATCGATAATTAAAGGCTTAGTTTATTTAAACTTACCGGAGCGGAGTTCAAGTTTTAGGTTTGTATGGAAGCTGACTGTTGAGATATTGACGAGAAAAGTTAGTAGCCGTTTGTTGTCAGACGTATTGCAGTTTCGATGCTAGTGAATGGGAAAGTGTATGTAATTCTAATTCGTTACATCTGTGGAATGGGGTGGTGTAATTTCCCAAGACAAACTATCAGTTTAAATGTTAGGTAGTGGAATTTTGCAAATCAGTCTACACTTTTCTTTAAGATAAAAGAACATAACAGTAGGCTCCGAAAAAATTCAGTTTGCATCTATACATGCATTTCTCCTTTTGGAACTCCATTTTTCGTTCTCACTTTTAAATGCAGTTTGTTTCTTTATGTAACTTCATTTGCATTTGTTTATCTTGATCTCATTCTTCAAATTGCAATTTGATTTCTTCTTTATCTAACTCCATTTACATTTGTTTCTCTTTCTCTCTTTCATCTTTTTAAAGCTAAAGCCTCCTCAACTCTTCTTCCATTTTATGTTTCATCTTTAGTTCCATTACCTTAATGTCAGTGACTGTCATAGACTTGCTGATTGATGTCAAAACGGTTTTGTCAAAAGTATTCTTCCCTACCAAAGACGGAATCGAAATATTTTCAATTTCTCGTTTTGTCAAGGAAGTTTATGATTCAGAAAGTTCGTACTTTCTGGCAAACTCAAGCAACTCATCCTTATTCAGACTATCTAACTACTTCTGAGTTGGGTTAGAAAGAAAACTCTCCACTTTTAGTAAAGACAAAGAAAGCAACAAGATTTTTGTCACAAAGATTTCAAGTAAAATATGAAATAGAACTTGTGATAAAAACTAGGGGAAATTCAAATTTCGGGACTTTTAGCCAAATTAAAATATCCTGGACGAGCCCCGAATTTTTTCTTCTTACGTATAGACTCGTTCAAACGTAACTAACTAAAAGAGTGAAGACAACAAGCTTTGAGACTGATAACAAAAATAATTTATTTCCCTAGGAAACACGATGCAAACGTGAAAATAAGAACTATGACATGGTTTGTGAAGCAAATCAAAACATTTATCCTAGAACTAGGGAAATATGTAAGTCATATCAATAAACAGTTGTAACTGAATCTAGTTTTAATCTCAAGCTGGTTCCACGATGGAGGTGGATGACGTCAGATGAAGTCTTTACACAGATGTCCAGAATTTCATGTCAAACCACAATTTATACTGTACTGTTCCAATTTAGAATGAATTTCACTAAATGCTTTTGTCCTGAACGATATGTGTAGCTCTTCAGAAAATAAAATATTTAAAAAGTAGATAAACTCCCATATCTGTCATCTTTAACAAGACAGATCTCAACCTCTACAGATGTAAAGAAAAATAAACTTTTTCCAGCATAAGAAAAATAATACCTTTTTCTCAAGGTATAAAAAAGGACTCTGTTTAACATGGACTGAAGTGTTTGTAAACTGAACTAAGATGTCACTTCATGCACCCACATGAAGAACACGTGGTAATTGCATCAACTAACAATCACAGTACATGAAGTAATTACATATTCTTCTAAAATGACATTGGCCGCAATCAATCGTTTACTCTGCTTTTTTATCATCACAGCAATCTAAAATAATGCTTACACAAGCTGAGTCATATGTATGTTCTAAAATAAACACAATGTTTCTTTCAAAAATACCATATCATAATAAAATATAATGGCACAAAAATACAATAAAATTAGTAAAATTTTAACACACAATAATTAAACTACATGGTATTAACAAGTATCAGTGATATAACTATCACAATATATGGTACTGAATATAACAAAATAAAAGATATGATTATGTTCTCTCTCAATTTCACATGGGCATTCAAGGGAGTCTTTTCATATCATTGTAACAGTATCTGATCAGCTAACATTAATATCACAGTGATTCAAACCATAATGCAGTTATTTCTACCCAGGTAATAAATGGATTATTTAACTGATCAGTTTAAGCAATCATGGTATTTGCATTAGGTTAGAAGATGTAATGCTTTGTATGTTGTTGTTTTATGCGCTGTCACCCATGCCAAGAGTGTGGATTTTGATAATAAATGAGCATTTCATATCATGATTTTGTAAGTAATTAAATTCCTAGTTTTGAAACCCCTGCGGAATGAAATCACATATGTAAATGATATTGATGAAAAGCTCATCACACCTTGCAAATAAATATGCTGTCATTGTAATTAGAAGTATTACTTCAAAGTTCACAATTGAGAATGTTAAAGCTCATGGTGACATGAAGCATCATTGATGAATTGTTTTAAATCTATTAAGTAATATGTAAGCATGATTTTTACAACGCTCTGCATCAACCATTTCTATGAGAATTTTCACAACAGCTTTTATTATACAGGAATCAAGGGACATAACTCCATATAAACTCAAGATACAATGGCAGATGATTAAGTTTGAAGGCATATTCATGTTACATTTAAATTCAAGATCCAGGGGTTCAAATGTAAGTCAGAACACTTAATGATCACACACATACTTAAATACATACATACATACATACATAACATACATACATATGTACACACACATATATATAAGTGTGTGTATGTGTGTGGGCATGTGTGTGAATTCGTGATCCATACTCTGACAGCGAAGTCTGAAGACATAATTATGATATATCATAATTCAAAATCCAGAATAAGACAATAAATCCTATGTCATAACTTGTTATCCCTGGGCTTATGGTTAAGACTGAATTTATAATAATGACATATCTTAACCTGTTATCCATGAGCTGACTGTTAAGTCTGACCTTATAATGTGGACATACTGAACTCATGACCAGGAGCTGACAATTAAATTCTGAAGTGATGATCATGACATGTCAACTCATTATTCATGGGCTGAGAATTCAGTATGTTTTCATGTTCATCGAATTTGTGATCCAGTAGGTAATAATTGAAGGCTGCAATCATAGTCATGACAAATATGAAATCAGAATGCTGACAATTAAAATCTGAAGGCATGATAATGACATATTTCAACACTATATTCCTGAGTAGAGAATCAAGTACGTAGCCATAATCTTGACATACATGAAATTTTAATTCAGGAGGTGATGTTTAAATGTTGCAGTCAAAATGATGACAAATATGAATTCAGGATTCAGAGGCTGAGAATTAAACTGATGACATGATGATGAAATATATGAACTTTGTATCGTGGGCTCTAATATTAGGCTTAAATATTCATAATCATCAAATTGTATGAAAGCTTAGTGCATGTAAAAGCGTTGTTATTAAAAAGTACTGACTTGTATGAGCAAACATTTAATTCTCTCAAAACCTGTGTCATATTTCACTGCTATTCATGTGGTACAAGGTTCAAGTTCCATTACTATGAAGATTTCTTCAACAAGCACAATATTACATTTACAAAACTGACTACATAATCATAACAAATCTAATTTTAAACCTATGGAGTGGTAAAGCAAGTCCAAAGTCATATCACTATATATTTAAACTCATCATCTATGGGTTTGACAGTTGTCATCATATTTCAACCTGGCATCATAGGGCTGACAATTAAGTTTGAAGGCACACTCATAATTCATAAACTGGCAATTATCTATGAAGACATAATCATCATATCTTTGAAATTAAAACTCAGTGGCTGACAATTAAGTCTGAAGTCATATTCATGAAATATCTAAACTCATGATCCAGAGACTCAATTAAATTTTAATTCATAATTGCAACATGGAATGATAGCATATTTACATTATCTACAGGAAGATTTTGAAACAAATCATCAAAAGTTAATGTGGTGGGCAGGTTTACTTCAAAAATATTTCACATAAATGGAGCATTTTGTGCAATCATGTATGTGTAATACATTTCCTGTTGCCATGACATCATTTGTTTCTATTCTGTAATGACTGTGTCCATTTTGATACTCTATGAAGATATTTACAAATCATTGTTATCAGATGCTTTATTTGATTCTTTTGTCTGACTTGATATCAAAGCCTGTACAAGTCTTTCAAGAGTTTTAATCCTTCAGGGGTGTATCTGAAAAATATCCTCAAAAATTAATGTGGTGGGCAGGTTTACTTTGAAAGATTTCATATCAATGGAGCTTTCTGTGCAATCATGTCTGTATGCACAATTTCCTGTTGCAATGACATAATTTTTAGTTTTTTCATGGTGTCTATTTTGATAACCTATGAAGAGTTTTACAAGTCATTGTTATCAGAAGCTTTATTTGATTCTTGGGTTTGACTTGTTATCAAAGCCTGTACAAGTCTTTCAAGAGTTTCAAGCCTTCTGGGGTGTGTCTGTAGTGTATCAAGGAATGATGTACCTTGAACTGTTGACACCTGGATGCCTTGAATCTCTCTTGATACTTCATTCTCAAAATCTGGGTCACTTACTTAGAGCCCCCAGTTTACTGCAGATGTCACTCCAAAATGTCTGGTAATCATTTGAATTCACTGTGACTGATTTTGCATGAGCAAATATTTCATTTCTTTTATCTCTCAAAAACTGTATCATGTTCAGCTCCTGCTGACTTATGGTAAGTACGATGTTTGTAAATAAGGCAGATAAAAGTGTAATATCATAATCACCCAGGTTGGTGCTGCCACCTGGTGGAAACAAAATGTCCATTTGAGATTTATTTAGTATTCTCCTCTTCCTTAGATTGTCAATATCTATCCTCTTGTTGGCAATATACTGGTCCAGGGTGCACACTGGCGTGACTGTATGAAAATGCAGGAGGCGTCTAAGGACCCTAGATCCAACATTTACCAACAGACATGCAATGTGCATGAACCTGTCAGTATCTTCAACTGTTGGGGGTTGGGTGACATCAGCTGATGTGGAAATGGATGTTGATGCTTGCACGAGACCAGCAGGTGTCGATGGTAGGGATATAGTTGTTGTTGCTTGAGTGGGAACATCGGTTGTAGCTGGTGCTGAACTGTCCACTAGGACTGGCAAAAGACTGGCAGAAGCTGAAGATAACAAACATGACAATGTTACAACATTTATATCTAAATTATTTCCAAGTGAAAACATGCTTTAATACAAAGCAAATACATAATCTAAGATTAAGAGCTTAAGTAATTGTCAAGTTCTATCTTGATCAACCAATGTTTGTAATTCATTTTGTGAAACATAATTGGCATTTCCCAACTTATAAAAATCATCTGTTTTGCAAAGGAAAGATATTTACAGCTCACAAACTAGATATGTTCTATGACAGTCATTACATATATTTCATGTCACAATTCAGGTTTCTAGAAGTATGAGCAGAAAAAATACAATGTGAAACAAATAAGATTAGAGAGTTCAAGTAAACAGCTGTAAAGAAAAACCAATATAGGCAATATTTAATGTAAAGAAAAACAGTTTAGGCAATACTAATTGTAAAGAAAAACTATTTAAAATGATGCTAAATGTTAAGAGATCATAATTAAAACAACACTAAATGTAAAAAAAAACTATTTTAAGTTTTTTAAAATCTAAAGAAAACCCAGTTCAGATGATACTGAGGGCAATTAATTTATTACCACTCATTAGGCTTCATGATTTTTTAAGTTTGAGACTCTGATCTGAATGCTCATTTTATGTATGTTAGCTGGCTTACGCAGCATTGTAATATCTCAATATATATATATATATATATATATATATATATATATATATATATATATATATATATATATATATATATATATATGTGTGTGTGTGTGGTAATGGGCTGTAATATCTGCTAATGCATGCAGGTAAGAGACACAAGTGGGTCAGATATCACTTACCTCCTTGTTTTTGTTGTTTTGTAAACTATTTGCCAAAAGTTGCATCATGTCATCTATATGTTTTACCTTAGTCTGATAAAGGCAACACTACTGAACTTTGGTAAAATTTATTTATGCTATAGTGAACAATAATCAAATATGATAACATATCTTTAGGTTACAGGGAACATTACTAAAAAATCATCAATTTATTTACGGTTATGGGCAACACTACTTAAGTCTTATTAAATTCCTTTAGGCGAGAGGCAACAAAAATGAAGCAAACTTCATTATTCTTCAAAGTTATAGGTAACAATACTAAAGTCTTGTTAAAAGTCACCAAGGTTATAGGCAACAATAGTGTTGTCTGGTAAAAAGTCATCTAGGTTATAGGCAAAAATTCTGAAATCTAATAAATTTCTTCGAGGTTGTAGCCAGCAATACTGAAGTCTCATGAATGTCTTTAATGTTGTAGGTAACAATAGTGACGACCGATACAATTTTATAAAAGTTATAGGCAACAATAATAAACCTCTTGCTCCTAAACAAACTCATCAATGGCCTTAAACTGGATCAGAAATATAGTGTATAGAAATAAATATGTAGAAAGGTCAGTGTAAAATATAAGCATACACATGTCATGGTCAAACAAAACATGTCATCCAACAAGATGTTATTAACCACTTTACCAAGTATGGGGGGGGTAAAATACAAAGTTTCAAAAGCTGAATAACTTGACCAGTCAGATGTAAGACCATTATGATGAAGTGAACTAAATTATTTATATTTCCTACCTGATGCACCATGTTCTGTTCTAGACGGTACAAAAAAAAAAAAAACCATTGTAAAAGGGATTAAAAGACTTCAACAATCAAACAAGAGGTTTTGATTATAAAAGTTTTCCTTTCCTGAAAGTGCCAAATTTTCAGCATGCACCACTGTTTTTGTTTACTATTTTTAACCCCAAGACAATCTACATTTTTGTGGTAAGTCACTTACTGTGAAATAGGTTTAATCTATAGCGAACTGAAACTTTATCATTTAACCAGGACAGTATAGTCAGTAATGTGCTGCTCTGTTGGTAAACCCTGCTAAAGTAAAAGGCCATGATATAGTACTGCCAATTATATTGCCATCAAATTTATTTCCATATTTGTTGCTTGGTTCCTTTGTTGTACTGCAGAGAGAAGCTTGTTTTTATAATTGGCTCTAAAGATGTGACAAATATTTTTAGTTTCAATGGTGTACTCAGAGAGAGAGAGGGAGATAGAGGGAGAGAGAGAGAGGGAGAGGGGAGGGAGAGAGGGGAGGAAGAGAGGGAGGGAGAGAGAGGGAGATGGTGATAGAGAGGGAAAGAATCCTGGTATTTATTTGCTTCCAATCATCTGTTCCTATTTGTTTGTATCCTATGGTGTAGAGAGAGAGAGAGAGAGAGAGAGAGAGAGAGAGAGAGAGAGAGAGAGAGAGAGAGAGAGAGAGAGAGAGAGAGAGAGAGAGAGAGAGAGAGAGAGGAGAGAGAGAGAGAGAGGAGAGAGAGGAGAGAGAGAGAGAATCCTGGTATTTATTTGCTTCCAATCATCTGTTCCTATTTGTTTGTATCCTATGGTGGAGAGAGAGAGAGAGAGAGAGAGAGAGAGAGAGAGAGAGAGAGAGAGAGAGAGAGAGAGAGAGAGAGAGAGAGAGAGAGAGAGAGAGAGAGAGAGAGAATCCTGGTATTTATTTGCTTCCAATCATCTGTTCCTATTTGTGTGTATCCTATGGTGTAAAGAGAGAGAGAGAGAGAGAGGGGGGATAGAGAGGGAGAGAATCCTGGTATTTATTTGCTTCCATTAAAAGATTTCATTCTGGGCTAGTGGTATTTTTATTAATGTTTTCTATATAATTTTTAAAGTCATCAATATGTTTGTAAATCACCTCTTATAAAGTCTTATATTAGAATATTATGTAAATGGTTATTACCTATTACCATATTAAATATGAATCTATCTGCAATAGTCAATGACAGTCTCTTTGTGAACTCAAAATTTGCTGGCAAAACAGCTGTGCTACCAATCTAGTTAAACTAGCTTGGTTGGTGTTAAATTTGAATTGGTTGGTTGGTATAAGGCAGTATCACCAGTCTAGCTGACTTAGTTCCTGTATTAGATATGAATCTACTGACATATGGCTATGCCTCTGGTCTAGCAAAATTATCAATTTTACAGAGAAAGCATCCTAGCTTAATTCAAAACTAATATTTAACTTAACTAATGCAGGACATATTGATTGTTAGCAATAGATTTGGACAAACAAGATAGGACTGGGCAAGGCACACATGAAAAAGGTAATAAAGAATTATCTATATTGCAAGCTCCAAGGAATGTAAAGTTTCTAAAACCATGATTGTAATTTATCTGTATTGTTGCTAGGGTATAATATGCAACACCTTTTACAGCCTCAAGTAATGTTCTCTTTATCAGTATTCAATGGTGGACATCTGTTAATGAACCTACAGGTTAGAAATGCATTTTCTTGGTTCTAATTTTACCTGTACAGGTCAGTATCCACTGACTTACTAAAAGCAATAATCAGTTCAAGCAGATGTTTCCAATAATGCATATGAATAAAGCAGTGACCTTCTATAATGCATCAGTATTGATTGGAGAAAGCTAATCAAAACAAAACTGGATCAATGGTCTCTGACGGATACAGCAGTGAAAGATCAAATCACTCTAATGAACCTAAATTCTAAATTATGGAAGTGTCAGCAACACTGCATGCAAAACAAATGTGAAATAATAAAATATAACTCCTATATGCACCGTCATTTAGAATCAATTAGACCATGGGATGAATATGTGAAAAGTTACATGGTGGGACCCGCTAAACCATGGAATGAATGTGTAAAGTTTTATGGCAATAACAACTAGACCGGAGGAACGTGTATGTAAATTTCATGCTCAGACCAACTAGAGCACAAGATGATTGCGTATGTAAAGATTCATCTTCAGGCCAACTAGACCACGGGATGAATGCATTTGTCAAGTTTCGAAGTCAGATCAACTAGACCATGGGATGAATGCGTATGTAAAGTTTTATGGTCAGACCAACTAGACCATTAAAGATGAATGCGTTGCAAAGTTCATGGTCTGACCAACTAGACCATGGGATGAATGCATGTGTAAAGTTTCATGGTCAGACCAACAAAACCATTGGATGAATGCGTATGTAAAGTTTCAAAGTCTGACCAACTAGACCATGGGATGAATGCGTTGCAAATGTTCATGGTCAGACCAAATAGACCAATGAATGAATGTATGTCTAAAGTTTCAAGGTCAGACTAACTAGACCAATGGATGAATACTAATGTAAAGTTTCATGGTCAGACCAACTAGACCATGGGTTGAATGCATGTGTAAAGTTTCATGGTCAGACCAACTAGACCATGGGATGAATGCATTTGTCAGACCAACTAGACCACAGGTGTGTAAAATATTATGGTAGTCATCTGAATAGTTTCCTGTTACTGACCATAACCTCACCAATTTTTATGGCTCTTGGCATAAATATATGTACATGGTGTTAAAACATATTTGATAATGGCCCTAATCCAGCAAAATGTCAAATGTAGGTCACAGTGATATTTTTTTGTGGTGAATGTATGGTATTAGAAGAGATGCACAAAATTGTCTAATTGGATGATTCTAGCACATGCAGAACTTTGGAAGTGAAATTACTAATTTACATTTAATCAACCAGTCCAGCATTTAATATATGTAACAATGATCTAATTTTGTAATATTTGGTTTAGTACTCACCATACTGCATCTCTTATACCAGCTTTCATGAATGGAGACATAAATGTTTATATACAGGGTGCACAAAACGCAAATGATCATTGTCCAAATGCAAAACCTTGATTTCAGTCAGTAAAATGCACATTGTATGTCACAGCAACCTTCCTTTATCAGAATGGTATGATATATTCAATCAAATTGTGTGATGATTCTACAATTAACTGAGCTTGAAAAATACAATTCTACAAAAGAGAAGTAAATATATCAGAACTGAGACAAAGTTGTTGATATATAAAAGAACGGTCACTGACCTTCCTTTGTGATAAGGATATCTAATACTTAACAAGATGCATCATCACACCAACTTTCACGATTCACTGTATACTAGTATTAATAGTGTGTGATCCATGTATAACAATATGTATATATTGTCCAGGTATTACTCTGTGTATATGTGATTCATGCATATCAAAATGTATACAACGTGTTCCAGGTATTACTGTATTCATAGTGTTTGATCCATGTATACAAAATGTATACAATGTGTTCCAGGTAGTACTGGTTTTATAACGTGTGATTTATGTATAATAATATTTATAAAGTGTGTTCCAGGTATTAATGGATTTATAGTAAGTGATCCATGTATAACAATATGTATATATTGTCCAGGTATTACTCTGTGTATAGCGTGTGATTCATGCATAACAAAATTTATACAACGTGTTCCAGGTATTACTGTATTTATAGTGTTTGATCCATGTATACAAATATGTATACAATGTGTTCCAGGTAGAACTGGTTTTATAACATGTGATTTATGTATAACAATATTAATAAAGTGTGTTCCAGGTATTATTGGATTTATAGTAAGTGATCCATGTATAACAATATGTATACAAATTTGTGTTCCAGGTATTACAGTATTTATAGTGTGTGATCCATGAATAAGAATTTTTATACAATGTGTGTTCCAGGAATTACTGCATTTATATTGTGTGATAAATATATAAGAAAATGTATGTAGTGTGTGTGTTCCAGGTATTACTGTATTTATATTGCATGATACATATAAAATAATATTTATGCAATGTATGTTCCATGTATTTATAGAGTGTGATACATGTATAACAATATGTATACAGTATGTGATACAGGTATTACGGCATGTATAGTGTGTATTCCATGTATAACTGTAATTGTACAGTGTGTATTATATTTATAACAGTATTTATAGTGTATGATGCAGCAATAACACTAGTTATACAGTGTGTATTCCAGGTATTACTGTATTTATAATGTGTTTTCCATGTATAAAAATCTTTATACAGTGTATGTTCCAGTTATTATTGTATTTATAGTGTGTATTCCAAACTAGTGTCTGACCCAATAATAACAATATTTATACAGTGTATATATATATATATATATATATATATATATATATATATATATATATATATATATATATATATATATATATATGTGTATGTGTGTGTGTGTGTGTGTGTGTGTTCCAGGTATTAATGTATTTATATGGGGTATTCCATATATAACATCATTTATATAGTGTGTATTTCAGGGCCCTGAGTGGCTCAGTGGTCTGAAGCGCTGTCCGTTCTGTATCACTTCCATCTCACCTCTGTCTGCGTGGATTTGAGTCAAGGATTCGTTGAATGTGGATATGTAAGAAAGCTTGCCAACAGCTTCTGGTGGGTCAGTGGTTCTTTCCGCAGATTCAACCATTAATACTGGCTGCCATGTATAGCCTATCATGTGCTGAAAAAAGGTGTTAAGCCCCATAACAACAACAACAACAACAACAACAGTGTTTCATTTATTATTGTTTTTATAATGTGTATTCCATGTACAACAATATTTATACAGTGTGTATTCCATTTATAACAGTATTTATTGTACGTGACCCAATAAATAACAATATTTATACAGTGTGTTCCAGGTATCACCCTATTTATAGTGTGTACTCCATCTATAATAGTATTTATGCAGTGTGTTCCATGTATTATTGCAATATAGTGTATTCTATGGATAACAGTATTTATACAGTGTGTATTCCTTGTATAACCATATTTATATTGTGCCAATATGTATACAGTTTACCGTGCATTAGTGTATAGTGCATTAGTGTATATATCGAGTGTATTCCATGTGTTACTGTATTTATAGTGTGTATTCCATGTATTTATAGTGTGTTCCATGTATTACTGTATTTATAGTGTGTTCCATGTATTACTGTATTTATAGTGTGTTCCATGTATTACTGTATTTATAGTGTGTTCCATGTATTACTGTATTTATAGTGTGTTCCATGTATTACTATATTTATAGTGTGTTCCCTGTATTACTGTATTTATAGTGTGTTCCATGTATTACTGTATTTATAGTGTGTATTCCATGTATTATAGTGTATTTCATGTATTACTGTATTTATAGTGTGTTCCATGTATTACTGTATTTATAGTGTGTATTCCATGTATTATCATTTATTCCATATATTACAGCGTATATGCAACTCCATTTGAGTGATCTACAATTATTTAAATGGTGCTAATCCAATGTATACATTTTGCTATCAGGCATATAGCAGAATAAATGGCAACTGTTAAATTTTAATGTGAGGTATGTAGTTGTACATATGGCACAAAGGCAATCCAAGATTTAAATATTACTAATGTATACTATACAATCATAAACAATAATACTGTATATACTATTTTCTGTTATAAAACAACAGATTATTTCATAGAAGGAGTGCTCATTTGTTGGTTTCTAATACTTTCACAACAATGCAATGAAACGAGCCAATTAAGGGAATCTGCTAATGACATAACATAAATCATAATTACATGACCGTTAAATGAGCTATCATGGAAAAATTACCAGCTCATAAAATTATACTTAACTAAAGCAGTTACTGATGATTATGAACTTGCTGCTGCTGATGTTGCTGAAGATGAAACTGGTTATATAAAAGGCCAAACTTTGGATTTTTCCTTGTGCCATTTATGTAATGATTTACCTCATATGAAAATAATTGTCATTAGCCATGATGATTGATGATAAGTATAAAGCTACTGATAATGATGAGGATGATGATGATGATGATGATGATAACACCAAAAGAGCAGCTAATGTAAAGTGACATTAAATGTATCAAGTCTCTCTGGGATGCTCACTTGTATATTTTTTGCCAGAAAAGAATAGTGAATTGGATCTGAAAGTCTTGATTCACTGCACAAATTATTTAAAACATTTTTGTATATTTTGGAAGATTCTTCTTGCTAAATTAAGTTAGATTAGTCAGTATGTTTTTAAAAACATGCAACTAACAAGAGTTGATGTATGATATGAGTCACTGATGTATGATGGATGCAGGGTCATGCTATTAAGCTCATTTTACTTTATGATCAGGCAAGTCAATGTCTGTTGGATACAGGGCCAGGTAAGTCAAAGATGTCTGATGGATACAGGGCCAGGTAAGTCAATGATGCCTGAGGATACATGGCCAGCCAAGTCACTGTTGTATGATATTTACATGGCCTGGCAAGGAGATGATGCATGATGGATACAGGGCCAGGCAAGTCAATGGTGTATGATGGATACTTGACCAGGCAAGTAAATGATGTCTGATGGATACATGGCCAGGCAAGGCAATGATGATGGATATAGGGCCAGGCAAGGCAATGATGTATGATATTTAGATGGACAGGCAAATCAATGATTTATGATGGATACAGGGCCAGGCAAGTCACTGATGTATGATGGATACTTGGCCAGGCAAGTCACTGATGTATGATGGATACATGGCCAGGCAAGTCAACGATGTATGATGGATACATGGCCAGGCAGGTCAATGATGTCCAATGGATACATGGCCAGGCTAGTCACTGATGTATGATGGATACATGGCCAGGCAGGTCAATGATGTCCAATGGATACATGGCCAGGCTAGTCACTGATGTATGATGGATACATGGCCAGGCAGGTCAATGATGTCCAATGGATACATGGCCAGGCTAGTCACTGATGTATGATGGATAAAGGGCCAGGCAAGTCAATGATGTATGGTGGATACTTGGCCAGGCAAGTCAATGATATATGATGGAAACTTGGCCAGGCAAGTCACTGATGTATGATGGATACATGGCCAGGCAGGTGAATGATGTATGATGGATACATGGCCAGGAAAGCCAATGATTTATGATGGATACTTGGCCAGGCAAGTCAATGATCTATGATATGTGATGGATGCAGGGTCAGGCAAGTCCCTGATGTGTGATGGATACAGGGTCAGGCAAGTCACTGATGTATTATGGCTATAGAGCCATGCCATTAACCTAATTGCATTTCTGACCAGACAAGTCACTGATGTATGATGGATACTGGTCCAGGCAAGTCATTGATATTTGATGGATACAGGGACAGAAAAGTCACCGATGAATGATGGATATAGGGTTATGCAATTAATCTAATTATTCGTTATAACCCGCGTTGCAATTATGTAAGATGGATACTTGGCCGGGCATGTCAATGATACATGGATACAGAACCATGGAAGTCAACAATGTATAATGGATACTGACCAGTTATGACACTGATACTTGAATGGATACAGAACCATGCAAGTCAATGATGTATTATGGATACTTGGCCAGTGATGTCACTGATACATAGATGGATAAAGAACAATGCAAGTTTATGATGTATGATATATACTGGACCATGGCATTGTTTTAATTATACATTATAGCCATGCAAGTCATGATGTATGATGGATACTGGGCCAGGCATGTCACTGGTACATGATTGGATACAAAAAATGCAAGTCAATGATGACAGATGCAGAGCTATTCCACTTAGCTCAATTTACGTATGACCAGAGAATGTAACTGTAAGAGAATAAGACAGAAAATCAGATGAAAATTGAAATTAACAACGTCAACAGATAACTGTGACAAAGCCTTTAGTTATTCTTGTTTATGGCCTAAAATAAACATATACTTACATGCAGCATCTAAAGGTTCCTGAAAAAGAAAATAAAATTTAATAATTAACATGTATTTATATATTTATAAACAGCATCAATAATTAACTTTTGTTGGCATATTTCACACTCATTTGTCATCTAATCAATCATTTTCTAAAATTATTTAAACTAAAGATCATGGGAACAAGGTGAATTTTTGTCACACATTCTGACAGTGTTATATAAAACATGTAGATAAAAATTGTGTTAAAATAATGTTTGTTCCCACATCAAATTAAAAATGTCAGAGTAAAACAAAACAAATGTAATTAGATTTAATGTTTGAGCAATGTAATGAACTCTTAGTAGATTCTGAATATTGATAATGGTGTATAGAAGCAAAATATTTAAGAGTGAATTATTTTGTTCTTAAATAAGAACTTCTAAATATTGTTTGTTCTTAAATAAGAACTTCTAAATATTGTTTGTTCTTATTTAATGATATATACTTCATTATGCCTTTGCAGTCTAGTCTGATAGAATACCATTTTCAAAATTCATTTCTAGTTCGCCTGCTTCATTTTTCATGTTCATCACTTTGCCATGAGACTCAAAAAGAATAGTACTCATTGATCTAGTTGAGCTTACATTGTTCTTCCAATGATTTTAGGTTCGACTTTGATGTGGCCATATTTTAATCGCATGGGGACAATTTATCTAACAGCCTGATCCTTTAATATCTATCAAAATTCCATTTTATGAGGCCCTAAACAACTGCTTATATGGTCAATTTAATGAGTGTGAGCATAACGAACTGCTCATTTTATTTTTACATCATTTTTATCATACTGGGTGGCAGATTATATGTACCAAAGCTATTTAGGGGACTGGAAATTTTGTTTCCACAAACATTCCATCCCTCTCCTCCTACCCTTAAATAGAATGATCATTTCTTAAGCAATTTAATCTACTGCAATTATTACACCATTTAAACCAAGTATTTTACACATAACACAAATATAACATGGTCAAAGAAGCAGTAATTCCAAATATGCAATGTGTTAATGATAACATAAATATGGAGCTGTCAAATAAGTACTTATTCCAAGTAGCCAATGAAGAAACTGAATAGGTTGCTTCCTTGTTCTGGTAAATAAATCATCATTAATAATTTCCTATACTCATAGCATACATATCTTAAAAAATTGACATATTTGGTAATATTACACTGCATTAATCAACACCTAATGTTGATCACCTGACTTATAATCATCATGTGATACAAGGAGACTGGTGAACATGGATGGTAATTAAGGATGTAGACAAATGTGAGATGGCAGTGGTCGGTAAAGGTGCCACCATGGGTCCATATCATCTTTTTGAACATATTAACAGAATTGAGCAAAAAATCATCACGGTTCCTAACAATCAAACATTTATTGTTTTTACCTAGAAAACAAATTAAAAATTTTAACGATTCTTACATTATTATAAATTAAATCTCAAACTGGCATAATATTTCTATAAGTGCAAAAGTATTGAGTTATCCAATGGTTTTCTAAATAAGTTACAATCTTGAAAGTCCTTAAGTGCAATTATCTTGAATTTGCTAAATGTGCCAACACTGTTGATATATCACAATGATATGATCAAAAATGTCCAATAATGAATTCATGATCATCATCAATATCCATCCCTTAATCCAAGAGGTTGTTGGGGTACCACATTTGACTTTGCAAACAATTCTCTCCATTTTTCCCTGTTCTCTATTGCCCTTTTGGGCATCTCTAAACCCCATGCCTGTCCACTCTTTAATGCTGTCTTCCCACATCATATTATGTCTGCCTCTTTTTCCTGCACCCTCGCACTGTGCCTTGCAAGATTGTTTTTGACAGTCCAGATGATCTTGATTTCAGACATGACCGTTCCACATTAGATTGCTCTTTTTTACAGTGGTCAAGAGGTTTTTACAGGATCTGATGGTTCATTGGATTCTGAAGAGGACTTCTTTGTCGGTTAAATGTTCAATGTGTGAGATGCTCAAGACCTTGATCTTGGGGTAGCATCTCATTTCAAAGGTTTGTTATTTTTTTCTTTGTAGATCTGATGTGAGAACCCATGTTTCAGAAGCAACCAGAAAGAGCTATGACAGTCAAGCACATCAGCCTCATTTGGAACCAAAACCAAAAGCTTTCGACTATTTCCAGCTTCTATCCAGTAACTTTTTATTTCTCCACTGATGCAACTGTTGTTGTTTGTCATCAGTCTGGTTTTATTGGTGCCAATATCCATACCAGATGAATTAATTCTTCATATCATCAATGAATTCATAATAATTCCAAAATAGTGGTTTAGTTCTAAATTCATAAGCACGTAATTACTATGAATGGTATCGATTAATAATAGATCATTTTAAATTATTACTGCACACAACTAAATTGGTTCTAAAAAGACAAATGTTGTGATATGGAATGATACATTCATATGGTAAAGACATACTTGTATTGTTCTTTATATTGTAAAATTACCCACGTGTATAAAATACCCTCCAAATTTGGTACCTAGTGGATAAACATGTTTTAAACTTTCAAGTTCACGGACTCTCAGGAAAATATTTTTCTGTCTTGAAAATATAGCAAGTGCCAGAGTGAAATTTGCTGATGGATTAATGTGTTGACAGATAATTGATTCCTTCTGAATCTCCAGTAAATTAAATATTGTGGATATATTTTTGATGCAACTGGGGGTCCAGATATAACTGATGCAACTGTGAGTCCTGATATACAATCTGGCCCTGAGTTTCTCTCTGCGCATATCGAGCAAATGTCTATCTTGATCAGTAAGTGTCAACATCGCCATGGAAAGAAGTTTGTTACAGCATCTCAAAAAAACTTGCCATGTTGCTACAACAATGGTAAGTTCACCTGGAGTCACATTTGGGAAAAACTATACAGGACGTTACCCACTTGAATAATGTTGCCACAATCACCCCATCAATTGAAATTAATATATTCTTAAGAAAATCCTTTGATAATTGATAAGGAAGATAAAGTTGGATGTAGCTTTCTTACTTCATACACATGCATATACTTTTCGAAAATATACCCCCATCGGGAAAGGTCACCACTATTAAAAAGCCACTTTCTTAGTGCAGACGAGATGGCTGTATAAGAGTGGGAAAACTGTATGATACTCTGCAGAATGGGTACTGCTGACTAAATACATTTACATTATTGTACGATTATGTGTTGAGAACATGTACTGCTGCCTAAATGACATTATTGTAAGATACTGTATGTAGAATCTGTACCGCTTAATAAATGCATTTATATTATTGTATGATGTTGTATGATTGTTTTGGATTTGCATGAAATTCTCTACATAAATTGCCAAGGTCTACTGAAACGTATTGGCATGTTTTTTATGTGTGGATGTAATGACCTTTTTTCAGCAGATTATACATAACAGCGAGGGAAATTGATGAATGAAGATCCCAGGAACACTCTGGAAAAAAACACCAACCTTGAGGAAGCTACATACAAGCTTTCTCATGTACCTATATTTTGGAAACCCAATACTTGAACCCATGTAGACAGGGAACAGATGGCAGTAATTCTTAATGGTGAGTGCTTTATACCACCCAGCCATTCAGGGCTCCATTTAAGAGTTGTCTTAATTATACAGAGTTTAAAGTCTTAAGCACAGTTTTAGTTAACAAAACCCAGGTAACTGATGGGCTGAATATATAAGTTAAATTCTAAAATAATGTTTCACAGCTGAGACTGTCGGCTGAGAAAATACGATGTAAAACAGAGAAGTCAGAATTTACCATAAGCATTAACTGCATGAATCGTTTGGAAACTGCATGACCAAACTCCATCTTCTAGGCACTGGTCTCATATAGCAGAGTTTGTTAGCTTGCAATATTGCTGAAACCGGGAGACTTTTTGATGATACACTCTTAAGTCTGCAGTTTAAGTTACTCAATGCAGGGACACATCTAATAATTATTTTAAAATTTATATAATTTGTATTACATGAAATTTTAGTGGAGATGGATTTTATGATGAGCTGCAACTTAAAACTCACAATTTTCTGCTTTTAACAAACAGGAACTCCATGAAAAATATTTGTTCATACTCACCTGTTCTTGAAACCAGAACCTGAGCAAATCACTTGACAGAATCATGTGAATGTCACCATGGGAATGGCAGGGAAGATCTACATTACTCTGAAGGTCTGCAACACGGAACAGGCTGTTCACATTGTCTCCATCAGATTTCGGGCATTGTATATGCAACTCAAATTGCAAACTTTGCTCCAGATTTCCAATAATTTGGGACAGAGTCATGGTGATGAACTCTTTCACTTCAGTACAGAACTGGTAAGATTGAGTCTTCCCAGTTGTGCCAATTATTGTCACTCTTACAAATATCACATGGTTTCTGCTGAACACAGTCAATCTGTGATGAAAGTCAAGGTGAAACACGCAACAACCACAGTAAATCAGATTTTCTGAATTCTTCTTGGCAACAGGCCAGTGGGCCACACAGGCAGCCAGAAGGCGGTGAAATATGGGAGCTGGCAGAAATTTGTCTGTGAAGACATAACATAGCAGTTCTAAATCCAACCATTCCTAATGCTGCATGCCAAGAGAGGCAGCTTTTAGTACCAATTGTAAAACAATTGTATGACTTGGTCAAGGTTTGAACCTGCAGCTTCCCGCATACGAAGCAGATATCCAAACCTCTAGGATTTTTAAGCAGTGGAATGAATAATTGTGTTTTCTTTCTTCAATTTCATTCATGCAATGAAAAATTAATGGCATGGCATAAAAAGATGTCCCACAATTCAACAAATGGAACATACTGAACTGGCATAACGGGTTTAATAAAACTTACATATGGATGATAAGTCTATGTCTGTCTGTAATCTGAATACTACAAATGCAACCTTTAGTTCAAAACATAAAGTGGCACCACCCAAATACTGCGAGATGAAAAGAATATCAAGTTGATAATGAATCATGAATTTTATTGATATGCGGCAGTTGTGTATTGTTTCACCCAATAGTAATTCCTTTTCTTCATCACATTTTATATCTTTTATCCTATATCTTTTTAGCAATGATAACCAATATACTACAAATGCAACCTTTAGGTCAAAACATGAAGTGGCACCAACAAAATAATGTGAGATGAAAAGAACCTCAAGTCGATATGTGCATCGATAATGTATAATGAATTGTATTGATATGTGGTAGATATGTATTGTTTCACACAATAGTAATTCCTGTTCGTCATCACATTTTATATCTTTTATCCTATATCTTTTTAGCAATGATAACCAAGTTGGCATCTAAAGAATCATTGTGTATGCTTTCTGTAAAATTTACTCAATCTCACATTTTATTTATCAGAAGATGTTTTGTATGCATTTTGTCATCACTGTCCAAACTTCCCATTCCTCAACGCCTGAAAATTTCTTGTAAATTTGCTGAACCATTCTTAAACTGTCATATAAATTTTTTTCTATTATAGTTTGATAGCAATGTCTGATGATACATCAGCATTAGTTGTATAATCTTGGAAAGCCTTTAAGGAAAAAGCTTGTTATGTTAAATATGGGTCAATTTTTTCCAGTTCTTTTGAGATGTTCCTGTTCAAATCTTTTTCTATACTTAATCATACTACCTATGTCTAAAAGCAATTTGGTGTCATTTCTAAATAATACCGAGACCTTGAAATCTGATAGCTGGTAAACTCTATTCAACAGGTTCTTTCTTTTCTTCAAACATGGTGGCAATATTTCATAGCAAAATAGCAGTATGTATGCTAAGTTTGAAGGCCCTATTTGTAGAATACACATTTGTAATTTTGTTAAATGCTAAAGACCATGTTTAATTCAAAGAATTAGGTTTAAGCTTCTTTAAATTGCTAACAATGCTGACCATAGTTGATTACAAGGCAGCATCAATTTGATGAATATAAAATGCCTGGGTGGTGATAATAATGCTGACCATAGTTAAATACAAGACAGCATATATGGATGAACATAAAAAGCCTGGCTGGTGATAATAATGCTGACCTTAGTTAAGTACAAGACAGCATATATGGATGAACATAAAAGGCCTGGGTGGTGATAATAATGCTGACCTTAGTTAAGTACAAGACAGCATATATGGATGAACACAGAAGGCCAGAGTGGTGATAATAATGCTGACCATAGTTAAGTACAAGACAGCATATATGGATGAATATAAAAGGCCAGGGTGGTGATAATAATGCTGACCATAGTTAAGTACAAGACAGCATATATGGATGAATATAAAAGGCCAGGGTGGTGATAATAATGCTGACCTTAGTTAAGTACAAGACAGCATATATGGATGAATATAAAAGACCTGGGTGGTGATAATAATGCTGACCATAGTTAAGTACAAGACAGCATATATGGATGAATATAAAAGGCCTGGGTGGTGATAATAATGCTGACCTTAGTTAAGTACAAGACAGCATATATGGATGAACACAAAAGGCCAGGGTGGTGATAATAATGCTGACCATAGTTAAGTACAAGACAGCATATATGGATGAATATAAAAGGCCAGGGTGGTGATAATAATGCTGACCATAGTTAAATACAAGACAGCATATATGGATGAATATAAAAGGCCTGGGTGGTGATAATAATGCTGACCTTAGTTAAGTACAAGACAGCATATATGGATGAACACAAAAGGCAGGGTGGTGATAATAATGCTGACCATAGTTAAGTACAAGACAGCATATATGGATGAATATAAAAGGCCAGGGTGGTCATAATAATGCTGACCATAGTTAAGTACAAGACAGCATGCATGGATGAACATAAAATGCCTGGGTGGTGATGCAATGAAGCTCACTGCCATGCTTGGTTGAAATTAGAACAGAGGTTTCCAAGAAGGTACATTTTGATGGATGACTGATAATGCATCCGGGACACATGTGGCTCATAATATAGGCTCATTTGTCTCTGTGATCATTTGAATAAAAAAAATATATTTCAGGTATTAAAATGTACAAACCTATCAGTTCTTGGGTAAGTTTTCCACTTTTTTTGAATTCACACCACTTGCTAACAATGGCAGGTGTTTTGTTAATGAAAGTCCCAGCCGTAATAAGAGACTTCTGGGCATCAATCAGCCACTGTGGGTCCAGCACAACCTTCTCACTTAGTCCCTCAATGCTGAAAAGTATGTACATAATAAGTACTTAGCAGATATCTAACATACATTTCCCATTTTCTTCACTTTCTAAATTTCCTAGTTTCACTTAAGAAAATGTATTGATACTTGTATTTGTAGCACTACTTGGAAGAGATTGAACACATTATTTCCCTTGTTCCAAATAAGTACAAAATAAAGAAAATTTTATTTGTATGGTGTTTTAAAGTGTAGTACATAATTTTGAACAGTATCTGACAGATTTAACACTTTCCACACAACTACAACTAAAATTTATCATCAGCCTAACACCAGAATGCATTTCTGGGACCATACAAAAACAATAACATTTTGTGGAATGCAAATGATATACAAATAAATGAAGATTTGGCACAATTACCATTTGGAAATAAGTAGTACATTGGATCTGTTAGTATTCTGCTTTATTTATCCATATTTTCACTTGCAAAATGTGCATTGAAATGATTGCCTTGTATACAGCATAGAAGTGCATACAAATGCCCTTTTTCGTCACAAAGAGTGCACTCATAAGATTCTATATGCATGTCTGGAGTGCATACAGCTGCATTCTTTCTTAAATTGGATTTGCAATGTAACAAATTTTACCAGGACCAACTGAAGTACATGGAAATGACATATTTCTTAAAGTTTCACCAACTGAGACTTTAACGTACACCATCAAAGTGAATTAAGATGCACTTTGTTTTAGAGAAAGTTTCTCAAAATTTATTTATATATTTTGCAAACATTGATTAATGCGACTGGCCAAGGTCATTTTCAACTTACATGTTAGTTGTGTTGCAAACAAACTTTTCCGTTTTTAAATTTTCAGTTTGACTTTAGAGTCTTACATAGGGCTATTCTAGTATGTAACAAATGGCATCTAAAATCGCAGCTTAAAACAACCATTTAAAAGCAGATATTTTCAAATGTATTGATACACCTCTGAGCTCAATGTGTTCTTGATTGTTGATGACAGCTTGTTTTGAAGTTCATCTATTTTGATGGAATTTAATAATCCATTCCCAAGAAAACTACATAATTGCTTTCATTTATAACAATTCTGGGACAAAGACATTTAGTGGAAATTTAGTGGAAGTCCCATTTCATATTTTTACCTACTTTTCTAGGAAAATACATTACATGTATTTTGTTAAAATGTAAAAAGCTTGTTGACTTCTCTATTTTCTTTTGTTACTTTTGAATGAGCCTAAATGTCACAAAGTGCATAGAATGCCTTTTTCCTGGAGAGTGATCTCAGAAGATACAAAATTTTCAACTCAAAGTTGAGTTCATTTGGTGAAAACTCCATGTCATCATGATCATTCATTTAAGTGAAGTGGTTATGATTACCACTAGAAATGTTCTTATCAAAGTACGGTAGTTTTCAGATAAATGTCAATGACTGTAAGTTATACAAGCATTGTAAAAAAAAATAGAAGTTTGATAAATGTAAATCATTAAGAGTTATCAACTGGTATGATCAGATGGTCTATTGGTGCCTGGCCTTGACCAATGACAAAATGGACAATCCAAATCTAAAATATACAATATGCATCCTGACTTGCAGGCTCAAAGACCATGCTCAGACATAAAGTACTATATGTGACCACTGAGCGGCACAATAACACTGCAACCCATCATCACAAATAAAAGAGAAAAAAATTCACACAAGGTCGTCAAATTAATCAGTGACTGGTGCACTGCTTGCTTCATCACTGCCACATCAATACCAGTGAATAATGTGGCACAAGCAATTCCACAACCAATAATGACTGCAACACATAATGAATATTCCCATGCTCAACACTAGGCCAATATTGTCCATAGGATGGATGAGAGAAAACCCTTTTGAAATTTGGCAGTCGGGGTATATGATGCTGATTGTGTCCATAGAAAATTACAAGAAATAAACGATTATAGTCACCTTGTAGTGATCAAGGGAAGTAATGGTTTTGAGATTATTCCCTTTGTCTACACATATAAGTGAAAGATGCAACTTTTCATAATTTCAATAATGCTTGATTCCCAAGATAAGTGCAGCTGCTTTCCAAATATTATTCTGTTTTGGAGAACATATTCAAATTAAAACTAATACTTAGTCTTGGGAATGTATCCAAAGAAGAAATAGTTTATGTCTCACCTGAAGTAGAGGAATGTGCCCATCTCATGCTGGTATCTAAGGAATAGATCCAGTTCATCACTGTTTTCAATCCTAACAGATCCTGACCTATTTATATCTTCTATGAGACTGACTGGAGCAACCTGATCAAAAGGAAAACAAAATAACAGTGTAAAATCCAATCTCATCAATGCCATTAGCATGAAAGCAGCTGGAACCTAAAACAAATACATAAAATTGTTTAAGTCCATCTTAGTATTCCACAGCCATACATCCAAAGTAGTAAATACATGCGTCTTACAAAAAATGCGTCAGATTTGATTTGTCCTACTTACTATTCCACATCCCTCCAATGGTAAATAATTGCATTGGAACATTGTTGTGGAAATGATATCATATTCTTATCAGTCACCATGATTAATTTATATTGGTAGGATACATGGAATACATGCATTTATATTGGTAGGATACATGGAATACATGCATTTATATTGGTAGGATACATGGAATACATGCATTTATATTGGTAGGATACATGGAATACAAGCATTTATATTGGTAGGATACATGGAATACATGCATTTATATTGGTAGGATACATGGAATACATGCATTTATATTGGTAGGATACATGGAATACATGCATTTATATTGGTAGGATACATGGAATACAAGCATTTATATTGGTAGGATACATGGAATACATGCATTTATATTGGTAGGATACATGGAATACATGCATTTATATTGGTAGGATACATGGAATACATGCATTTATATTGGTAGGATACATGGAATACAAGCATTTATATTGGTAGGATACATGGAATACATGCATTTATATTGGTAGGATACATGGAATACATGCATTTATATTGGTAGGATACATGGAATACAAGCATTTATATTGGTAGGATACATGGAATACATGCATTTATATTGGTAGGATACATGGAATACAAGCATTTATATTGGTAGGATACATGGAATACATGCATTTATATTGGTAGGATACATGGAATACATGCATTTATATTGGTAGGATACATGGAATACATGCATTTATATTGGTAGGATACATGAAATACATGCATTTATATTGGTAGGATACATGGAATACATGCATTTATATTGGTAGGATACATGGAATACATGCATTTATATTGGTAGGATACATGGAATACAAGCATTTATATTGGTAGGATACATGGAATACATGCATTTATATTGGTAGGATACATGGAATACATGCATTTATATTGGTAGGATACATGGAATACATGCATTTATATTGGTAGGATACATGGAATACAAGCATTTATATTGGTAGGATACATGGAATACATGCATTTATATTGGTAGGATACATGGAATACATGCATTTATATTGGTAGGATACATGGAATACAAGCATTTATATTGGTAGGATACATGGAATACATGCATTTATATTGGTAGGATACATGAAATACATGCATTTATATTGGTAGGATACATGGAATACATGCATTTATATTGGTAGGATACATGGAATACATGCATTTATATTGGTAGGATACATGGAATACAAGCATTTATATTGGTAGGATACATGGAATACATGCATTTATATTGGTAGGATACATGGAATACAAGCATTTATATTGGTAGGATACATGGAATACATGCATTTATATTGGTAGGATACATGGAATACAAGCATTTATATTGGTAGGATACATGGAATACAAGCATTTATATTGGTAGGATACATGGAATACATGCATTTATATTGGTAGGATACATGGAATACAAGCATTTATATTGGTAGGATACATGGAATACATGCATTTATATTGGTAGGATACATGGAATACAAGCATTTATATTGGTAGGATACATGGAATACATGCATTTATATTGGTAGGATACATGGAATACATGCATTTATATTGGTAGGATACATGGAAAACAAGCATTTATATTGGTAGGATACATGGAATACATGCATTTATATTGGTAGGATACATGGAATACAAGCATTTATATTGGTAGGATACATGGAATACATGCATTTATATTGGTAGGATACATGGAATACAAGCATTTATATTGGTAGGATACATGGAATACATGCATTTATATTGGTAGGATACATGGAATACATGCATTTATATTGGTAGGATACATGGAATACATGCATTTATATTGGTAGGATACATGGAATACAAGCATTTATATTGGTAGGATACATGGAATACAAGCATTTATATTGGTAGGATACATGGAATACATGCATTTATATTGGTAGGATACATGGAATACAAGCATTTATATTGGTAGGATACATGGAATACATGCATTTATATTGGTAGGATACATGGAATACAAGCATTTATATTGGTAGGATACATGGAATACATGCATTTATATTGGTAGGATACATGGAATACATGCATTTATATTGGTAGGATACATGGAATACATGCATTTATATTGGTAGGATACATGGAATACAAGCATTTATATTGGTAGGATACATGGAATACAAGCATTTATATTGGTAGGATACATGGAATACATGCATTTATATTGGTAGGATACATGGAATACAAGCATTTATATTGGTAGGATACATGGAATACATGCATTTATATTGGTAGGATACATGGAATACATGCATTTATATTGGTAGGATACATGGAATACAAGCATTTATATTGGTAGGATACATGGAATACATGCATTTATATTGGTAGGATACATGGAATACATGCATTTGGTTAGTCTTTAGATTCCAAAAAAATCCTACATGGAAGAGATTAATACATGCATTTGGTTAGTCTTTAGATTCCAAAAAAATCCTACATGGAAGAGATTAATACATGCATTTGGTTAGTCTTTAGATTCCAAAAAAATCCTACATGGAAGAGATCAATACATGCATTTGGTTAGTCTTTAGATTCCAAAATAATCCTACATGGAAGAGATCAATACATGCATTTGGTTAGTCTTTAGATTCCAAAAAAATCCTACAACATCTGATTTGTGTGAAAAGAATTTTCGTGCAAACTGTACCTTGACACCAGAAGCTTTTAGTGTCATTATAGCTTGTTCCAATGGGAGCCACCGGGCTGGCTTTTCTTCTCCCCAATGGGGCTGTTGTTTTGACAGCTCAAAAATTCTTTTCTTCAACTCTTCCAGCCTGGGGTCATCCTGAGTATTGTCAATGGCAATGCAATCCATTCTGTGCAATGCAGCTGGCTTGTTACTCAGTATTTCACAAATATGTACAAAGTACTCATCAATGACTCTTTGCCGGCAATTCTGTAAAGCAAATGAAAGAAAAATATTTTCAAGCTTCCATGCAGCTTTTAAAAGACAATTACCACAATCATCAGTATATGAAAGGGTGGGTTGTAATTTTCAAGGTTACTGTGCAAAACAATAATACAGTGCAAAAGTTATCCATCACTATTGAGTTAAACTAAAAAGCTAAAATGGGATGGGATAAAATGCTACTTTTATAAACACTGAGGATAATTTAGACTGAAAACATGTAAACAAAATGGTGTACAGACATACAAGGTATTTCAAAGTGATTGCTTTGAAAGGCTTGTCACAAACAGCATGTCTGGCAAAACCAAAGTTTAAAGAGAGCTAATTAAATCAATGATATTTTAATTGCTACAATTTTCTATGATTGGCATGTAATCTTACATGTCACTTATCCAATGTGACCAGCAATCCACAGCACTCCACACCTATCATTATATCCATATGCTTTGCAAACATTGTGAATTGTGGGTACATGCATGCAAACTTTTACTGCGAGATCAGTTTTTGTCTCAAAAGTCCAATCTCAAAAAGAAAACAAAAATCAATGAACTGAACAATTTTTATATCAGACTATTTACATCTTAACACAAAAAAACATACCAAGTTATATTTTTCTACATCTAGTAATTTACATCATAATGCAAATATATACACTAATTCTTTTTTCTACATCTAGTAATTTACATCATAATGCAAATATACACACCAATTCTTTTTTATACATCTAGTAATTTACATCATAATACAAATATGTACACAAATTTTATCCATCTACATCGAGTAAGTTACATCTCTATAGTAATTTGCATACTAAATTGTATTGTATTTCAGTGGACATTTGCTCTGTGTGTGTGACATGGTTTATATAGCTCCAAAGCTGCAGGAAGAGTCAGTGGCCTATTTCCATAAGGCAAGGTTTGTTGTAAAACCCCAGCTTAAAATTGATGCTACCATCCAAGGTATGGAGAGACTGGTTTACTGCACAATCCCATCTTAAAGTTAATGATACCATCCAAAGTATTGATAGATTGGTTTGCTGCACAACCCCAGCTTAAAGTTGACGGTACCATCTGAGGTATAAAGAGACTGGCTTACTGCAAAACCCCAGCTTTAAGTTGATGCTACAATCCATGGTATGGGGACTGGTTTGCTGCAAAACCCCAGCTTACAGTTGATGCTACCATCCAAGGTATGGAGAGACTGGTGTACTGCACAACTCCAGCTTAAAATTGATGCTACCATCCAAGGTATGGAGAGACTGGTTTATTGCACAACCCCAGCTTGAAGTTGATGCTACCATCCAAGGTATATAGAGGTACATTTCTGATGTAAAGTAATGGATGACATGTAACATGTTGAAGATGAATGACAACATAATGGAAGCCATTCTGATCATTTTACAAACACCTCCTCACTGACACTCTTTATTTCAAATAATAGGCATCATAACCACCAACATTAAACTCAATGAATCAGGATGAAACACTGATGGCACACTCAACAGTGCTCTCTCATTAAAAGTGTCATGAATGTAAGACAGTCTACATATCTGAAGCTGGGACACATCAGCTTCATGCACACTAATTTTACAAAAAGCTTTTTATGTGGTACCCAATCTTGAAGGCATAAGGAAATCATGATTGATGGAACCTCCTGAGGAATCTGTATTGTGTATGTTTCAACAATTTTTAATTGGGATTATGTACACTTTTGGACATTTACCTTTATTAGGTACACTGCATGAATCCAAAATTTCATTTACTCATGGACTTCTGTGAACAAGCTATTCAAATGTATCATGGTCACAGCAGGTAATTTAACCTTTAATCAAAACTTAATAAATGTTCATTCCTCCACAAGAAATTATTTGTTTGCTATACCAAGCCAATATATACCTTTGGAATCTTATCCACATGCGTTCCCACCAAAATCACATAAGGTATGCCAGGTTGAGAGGATGGTGTACAGGAATGTATGGAGTTCATCCAAATCTCAATTACTTCTGAAGACAGAACAGGTAGATACTTTACATATGTATGTTTATAATAATAATAATAATAATAATAATAATAATAATAATAATAATAATAATAATAATAATAATAATAATAATAATAATAATAATTGTATTTACCTTATTTTGACATGACAATACTTAGGTAACATATGCATATTATATACCAATCCAGTGTTTTTCACTGTGCTCCATGTACACATTTGTATCGCATAATTTACTAAGGAGATTATCGACCAATTAGTCTCAGTGATATAGATTACTATCTAATGAGGCTCAACAAAAGGAACTTTTTGATCAAGGTAAAAAACTTTCAAAATGTTTGAATAAAGCATATATTCCATGTTTGAGTGTCGCCCAAGTCGAATAGTGGTCAAAACTGCTCAACCTTTACAGATTCACTGCCATCACACCTCTGTCCACCTGGATTTGAATCTTGGCTCAGACAATGTGGATATGTATGACAGCTTGCAGAGCTTCCCATGCATCAGTGATCTACTCCCAGTTATATTAGCCACATTTATCATTTGCTGAAAACTCAGGAAAACCACAAACCAAGTTTGATCAAAATAGTATCAAACATATGGGATCCAAAGTGGTAACAACCCTGCCAATCAGATTGAAGACTGCTTCAGTAATATCAATAAATTGAGCTCATCAAACTTATTCAACATCATAATGTAACAACTCCATATTTCAAGCTTTATCAAAGTGGATGATTATACAGACACATATTTAGAGTGAAACAAGCTCTGTAAACTTGACCTTATTAACCGGTGTGCCTAACTCTTTATCATCATTAGCTAAGATCTTTATGAAATAAGCATATATTCCAAGTTAAATACAAAATACAAAATGGATCAGATGTATGACCTTCCATTGGTAACAATTTCACCCAATTAATAGAATGTTTACCTCATTAGCATATATGGCTCTTTCTCATTATTAGACTCATTCGAGAGCTAGACGATTTATGTCAATATTTCAAGCTTAATATGCATTATATTATAACTATTACTTCCAGATTGATAACTCATTCAAGATATTGACCAAATAATTCCATATCAAACATTCTGTTACACCAGTATGTGCCATATTTAACTTATAAAATTTACCTCTGTAACAGGATCAAGAAGTAGCAATGCAATCATGACAATGAAAACTCCTTTGCCAGCAAGAATTTATTGTTATGATAATTTGAAGTTGCAGTTGTATGATACAGGATGGCTTTTGTTTAAAATTAAGCCCAATTAACATCAAAAGCAGGCAGAATAACTAATTCGCAATATGGTAGTGACGAGAATTGGTCAGAAATTCATAATCAACATTGGTTCCACATAACAACTGAGAATCAATTATAATTGGGTACTAAAAACGTCAAAAGTTTTCTTTGTTATACAAATATATCTTTGTTCAAGAATTCAAAATGTTAATAAATATATAGGAGTTATCCATTTTAATGACATAAACTTTATACCTGATAAAAAATGACACTTTTTATATTGTCTTATCTATGTTCAACAACTTTGTTAAATGAAAGCATCTTTCTAATGCTGATCAGTATATAACTGAAATACTGTTGCAATCTGCCAAAATCTATTCATTCATATATGATATGTCTATAATTTGAAGCATATAAGGACACTGCTTTCTTGTTTGTCTTTATTTGCAAATGCTATAATAGATTTTGCACTTAAACTGGATCAAATCATCAAAATGTGCTTAAAGTTATTGCGCAAACAATGTGGCAGCTTAATCATGTAAAAGTATGTTCCAAATTATGAAAATTTGCACCTACATAATCTGGTATGTTTTTATATGTGTTAGTTGCAAAGGGAATAAATAATTCAATCAAGTTCAATGAACTGAAAGTCCCATTTACCTAATCATTGTGTTTTCATGCAACTAAAAAGAAGTAGTCTCCCTTTACACATAGTCAATTATGTAGCTTCATTATATTTATAATCAACCATCAGAACAACACAAGATAATTTACTTTACATTTTACGCATTAACTTCCAATGATTTGTCTGCGTCTACATCAACAAATCAGCTGAATTTGATAAGGAATAAAAACTAATGTCTTCCTACATCAGTATCAGAGGCTTTACCTAAAATATTTAAGCTTTTATAGTTGTGATTCTAATCATGAAAACTTGAGCAAGTATTGAACAATATTGGTGACCGCCATTTCTGATAGACACATGTACAACCTACTTTAAATAGCAGATTTCGACCAAATTATAAACAGTGACCACGTGATCTGATGTCATGGTCAGAAACATCAATGAATGTAGTATCTAATATGGTGTTTTACCAAAAGTGGTGCTACGAAAACCTGCTCAAAATGGCTGATGTTTACAGAGGTGCGAATGGTGCTTATCCGCGAATCTGGTAGAGGTTCCAAAAGGCGCCTGTGTTCGAATGCAATACAAGCACCAAAGAGCACTTGTATGAGGTAAAGGGTTAGACATGAATTCCTTACCATTATCTTTACACAATTTTATTCCTTCCATATCAAGGAAACACTCATCATCTTTAATGAAATCTGTGATTTGTTGACTGAGATCGATGACCAAGAGATATATAGCGCGACTGGTCAAGAAAGTCTGGTGAGTAGTGTAGAATACAAATTGCCCTGCAAAGTCCCACAATGCCAAGGCTGCATATTCCACCATACTCTCTTCTATATTGCCTGAATTTTCATTGACCAACTGAAGAATTTCCATCACTGTATCCTTCTTATTTTCTTTGGCCACTCTCTCACTGCTTGCTTCTGGAACCACTCTTGCAATGGGTGAATCTACTGGTTGGGAAGTTGGTGGTTTGACTTCTTTATTGGTGTCTGGATCTGCATTGACAGGCAGATCATGATGGGGATGTAATTTATCATGTTCTTCACTGGTCACTTGGCCATCCAACTCACACTGTCCCACTTGTTTACTTTTAGACTCCTGCTTCGTAGCACACTCGTTTAAAAACTTTACAAGGCGCTGAAGTCTGGAGTATTTTTCTGCATCTGAAAGAAGGAAAATAAACTACATAAATCTTAAAGAGTCCATCAAGAAAAGCGATTGCACATATACAAAATAGGATTTTCAGAAGTTCATATTTGTCTATGTAAACTAGCAAGCAACTAAATACAATAGCTGGTCATTAATTACATGTCACTGGGGCCACTTTAGTACAATATGCAAGCAACATCTTTTTGTCTTCACCAGAAGGTTCTGGTTTACAAAGTAATTCACAAAATGATGCATATGGTGTTATTAGAGATCTACTATTTTCATAAAAGACTAATTCAATTGTGCAAGATGTGCTTTACTAAAAAAGAAATTGTGAAATGGGCACTATGCTGTGGGTCAGATGTGTACTATTTTCACTCTGTAATTAGTTATAACCTCATTCAGCCATGCATGTATACCACTATGACCTGAGTCAACCATGCATGTATGCTATTCTGACTTGACTCAGCCATGCATGTATACCACTATGACCTGAGTCAACCATGCATGTATGCTATTCTGAATTGACTCAGCCATGCATGTATACCACTATGACCTGAATCAACCATGCATGTATGCTATTCTGAATTGACTCAGCCATGCATGTATACCACTATGACCTGAGTCAACCATGCATGTATGCTATTCTGACTTGACTCAGCCATGCATGTATACTACTGTGACCTCAATCAGCCAAGCATGTATACTACTAGGACTTGAATCAGACCATACATGTATAATATATTACCTTAATCAGCAGTGCATGTATACTTCTATAGTTAGCCATCTATGTACACTAATAAGACCTGAATCAGCCATGCATATATACTGATATGACCTGAATCAGCCATGCATGTATGCTCTATAACCTAAATCAGCCATGCATATATATTACCTCAATCAGGGGTGCATACATACTGCTATGACCTAAATCAACCATGCATGTATACTCCAGGACCTGAGACAGTCATGACCTATATTCTTTAACCTGAATCAGCAGTACATGTATACTAATATTACCTGAATTAGCCATGCATGTAGATTGCTATGACCTGAATCATCATTGAGGTATACCTCTATGACCTGACTCAATTATGGGTGTATACTACAATTAAATGAATTAGTCATGCATGTATACTCTATGTAATGAATCAGCCATGCATTTGTATGTCCTGAGAGTTTCTAGAGGAGTATATAAGACATTGTGGGCTGCTTGTGCATCTCTCAGTGTAGTCACATGACAGTTATTGTGAGCTTTATTATTTCTTTTTGTTTTCTTTTATTATTTTAATTCATACAGTTTTGGAATTTTGAGAAAATTTTGTATTAAGTTTATTTTAGCACAAAGCAATATTTAAGGATTGTTTTTATCCCTTTCTCTCTTTTAAATTAAATAAATTTTATACAATTCTGAGAGTACAAGCAACTAGATATGCAGCCATATGAAATTTCTTTATGCTGCAAATATGTAATTTATTTTCTAAATTATGTCAAAATACAATTCCATTTATATCAATTCATTTCAAACAAGTAGTATGCAACAGTTACATGGTCAAGAGTGTTGTCCTCAAAGATCAATAATTGTACTTATTCGTGTATTACTTGTGTTTAATTATTTTTATAAGTTAAACAGATGGATCAGAAATTGTTTTTATGCTGCAAAAATACAATTTATTTTGTAAATTACAGGTAAAAAGATTTCTTAGGGACATAGAATGTACGCATTATTGTGAGTATACCAATTTGATGCTCCCACTTGACACAAGCATCAACATTCTCATACAAAGATCAAATGTCCAATTCATTGTGAGCATTATCCTTACCAACTCAATGCTCTAAATTCAATTCAACAACACCAAATTACTCTAGTAATCTACTAAATCATAATTTAGTGATGTCTTTATTTCATACTTTACTAGTTGCTAAAATTATTAATATTTGTGTTGTCCTCACCAACTTGGCAGACAACATAATTATATTTATATCAATTCAAGTAAATAACATGTTATAGTTGAACTGTAAAGTCAAGCAACTGTTCTTGCAGATTTTGCACTCACTTATTACAATCAAGTAATAATCATGATACTGTATAGTAAATTATACAACTTTCAATCATCAAAAGAGGTATTAATACAATGAATTAACACTGGTTCTAATATATAACCTGACCTTGAGTGTGATTGTCATATACCATAATTATAGGTAAAAATATTTCTTAGGGAAATACAATGTACACATTATTGTGAGCATACCAATTTGGTGTTCCCACTTAATAAACAATTCAACATTTTCATAAAAAGCTAAAATGTCCAATTCATTGTGAGCATTATCCTTACTGACTTGACACTCTAAATTCAATTCAACAACACCAAATTACTCCAGTAATCTTTTAAATCATAATTTAGTGGTCTTTATTTCATAATTTACTAGCTGTTATTAGTGTTGTCAATCTGGACCTTACAACATAAATAGGCAAATAAACATTATTTTATGCAAAGGAGTAACCAACCTACTACTGGAATAAACTGATTAGAACATTCTGCATGCATATACAACAGTATATACTTTACACTAAAAACAAAATATTGTATATTTCATATACCATAGTTCTGAAAAGTTGCTATTTAGTTTACCTGTTTAAGTGTAGTGGTTCTTGAGTTTATTTATCTTTGAAATTGATTGAATTGTAGGACTGCATTGTAGAAATCACAGCATGCCCACATATCTGCAAGATATACTGTTCACTCTCTTCACAGCATGCCCATATATCTGCAAGATATACTGTTCACTCTCTTCACAGCATGTCCATATATCTGCAAGATATACTGTTCACTCTCTTCACAGCATGCCCATATATCTGCAAGATATACTGTTCACTCTCTTCACAGCATGCCCACATATCTGCAAGATATACTGTTCACTCTCTTTTAGCCACAGCTTTGAATGCACTGACTGATGTCAGCCTTCCTGCTAGGCACATTATGTCTCTGTATAACCACTCCAATGAACTATCATTGAAACCATACACAAAGTCCAGCACTCAACATAAACAAGAAATGAGTAACATTCTCTATAATATATGTTTAAATGCAGCATTTCTTGTTCAAGAGTCTTCTACACTACAATCTCAGGCAACTGTAATTAGTACAAATCAAGTAAATGCTACTGAATCTGCTCAAAATCCCCTACAAACACTATCACCTAATACAATGAATGCTACAAGGGGTTTTATTACATAATCCACCTGTCATTTCAATAACTGCACATTTCAGGTTAGTTCCAGCTAAAACTATTAAGTGCAAACAAGAAACAGATATACATGATTTTAAAGTTAAGTGCCAGATGTCAACTATGCAGCCTAGAATAATAATTTACAAATCATGTATCACTCCTGGATTTTATTATATGGCAATTTGAACTAAATAATTATAGACATATTAAGAGAATGCCTAACAAAACATTTAGATATAAGCACAAATATTAAAATAGTAAATACATGAATGTGTTAATACAATTTTTCGTTTTTATCATAATATTACATTGCTGTATTGTACTTATCATTGCACTATATTTAGAAATGTGCTTAATAAGCAAAACAAATTACACAAATTAGAAATGCTGTTTGGTACTCTTGGATGAATCTCATCACTTCTTACACAAGGATCATTCTATGTCAGCATCTGCCTCTATTTGTGTCTGTTCTTTTGTGTGTCTTTATTTTCTACACTAATGTCTCAAATTTGCTTAAAAAGATCATCCTATAAACTATAATCACTAAAAGAAAATCATGGAATAACTAGAGAGATATAATAAGTACACACTTTTGTTAGAACTCTGAGTGTGTGTAATTTTGAACTAAAATAACCTAAATAAACATACACTTAAATTTATTTGTTCAGCCTGTTTCTAAACATGAAAATAGTTTTTGAAGAACAAAATTAGATCACTCACATGTCAGAACAGTGATGAATCTGTCAAATCACATTCAATCAGTCTATGAATGCACACATTCTTACAGTCTTGACATGTGACTTTCAATATTGAGCTTCCACTTTGAATAAATGTGTCAATTAAAGTAAAATACAAAAATCATGGTAGCATTGTTTAAATTCTTTACATGCTAAATTAAGATTTTTGGTTTTAATGATGCAAACAAAACGACAAAATGAATAATTGAAATTTCAGTTAGAAGAGTTTAATAATTTTTTTGATTTTTTTTTTTCGTATCATGGGTTTAAACTTTTAGTTGCTGACTCAGCTTATAAAATGCCTGTTGGGTGTTATTTGCTGTGTGAGTCGGCAACTCACAGTTCATACCACAATAAACTAAAAAAATAATGTTAAACTCTTAATTAAACTTTTTTTAAAATTTATAAATTATATTAAAATTTATATTTATCAGTGGCATGCAATGGAGATCACTGCCTCTTACCAACCCATTCTGATATTTTACATTGGTACTCTTCTCTAATACAAATGTCCATATATCACAAATGAGGTCAAATTAAACCTAGATTAGGGATATTGTATCCTCTATCAAAGTATATCACAAATGTAGTTGTTGGTCAACTACCCCATAAAAGATAAGAAATCCTGTTTTCTTTAACCAATATATTTTAGATATTATGGACTGCTTTTTCCTGCTTTCTACTGATTTCAATCTTTTAAAAATTCCTATCCATTATTAGGATCTGCTGTTGTTTGATAATATGTCCATGACAGCTGATCAGACATTGTCATTCATCAGCACAAGAAAAGTTATACATGGTGGCTAGTTTAAATGGTCTTGGAAGAACATGGGAATACCCTGGAAAGAACCAATGACCCACAAGAAGCTACTGGCTAGCTTTCTCATGTAGCAACATTGGCCAAGCCCAAGTCTCGAATGCAGGCATACAGTGGTGAGATGACAGTGATCTATAATGGTGAGCACTTTAGACCACTTGGCCACTCACCAAATATATCAAATGTAACCACAAGTTATCAGTTCATTTCTGTTTCCAAATTTCTTGTGTAGAAATTTCTCATGTAGCTTTCTCATGTAGTCACATTGGCCAAACCAGAATTTCGAACCCAGACATACAGAGGTGAGATGACAGTGATCTATAATGGTGAGCTCTTTAGACCAATCACCAATTATATCAACTTTAAACAAAAGTTATCAGCTCATTTTGGTTTACAAATTTACTCTGAAGACCAGGAAGTAAAAATGACCAAGAGAATATAGCAGTTTTCTTTTCTAGAGGTGCACATCTGAAGTAAGGCAAGTTGTATTCTCCATAACCAACTTTCACCCATTAATCTTACATCAAAATAAAGGGAATGAACAGTTCTTTAATAATATCAAAGATATACAAGGTCTTTTCTAAATAACCAGTATAACCAGTGGAGGAAAACCTGCCAATTATTTTTCTTAGAAATCTAACACTGCAAAATATAAAAATGTAGAACACCACCTTACAATATACATGAAAAATTTAGTTATTTTTTTCTTTTTATTTTCACCACATCATGTATGATGTTCATAATAAAATGGTACATTAACATTGATGGTATTCCTGAAAATAAGCTAATTCTGCTTATGTTGTTGACAATTACATTATATGCCTTGTGGCAAAATGGTGTTTGAAATTACTTTAATCTTGGGGAAATTAGAGATTTTACATTGCAGGAGCAAAGTCAGCTTAAATTCTAAAAACATTTAGTGACATTAAGTTAGGACTGCACAACCTTTTTCAGCCAAGGGCCATAAAGCATTTTCTAAGACTACTCGAGGTCTGCAAACACAACCCTACATATTCTTTACAACAGTATCTTGGTAAAACAAAAATTAAACTGTAAAATTTATTGGTGACATCATCACAAGAATGATTGAATCAAGTGTCATGTTCTGTCTTTCAGCATGACATTGGCTGCTATGTTGAGAAAATGCAAGATGCATTTTAAAATAGTTTATGGAGTATTGACTAATAATGGCACAAAAACCTTAATTGCTGTATGATGCCTCCCATTTATAAACTATTCATTTGGATTTTGGCTTCTCTTCACAAAACAGACTCAAAGCCAATTACGATTTCAAACTTGATGAAAGTAAACTTCAGTATCTGAGGATAGATTGAATATGAACAAGTCTGACCTGACTAAAATCTTGGGAATGTGGAAAGAAGCAAGTGGCATACACTGCAGAAAAACATGCCTTGAAAAACTTCTGCTATCAGAGATTACCTGATGTGAGAGATCAAAACTAAATTTTAGACTAAAAATACTCATATAAAGCCATAACACATTTAAAACATAATATAGTAGCTAAATTTCTCACACATGCTGCACTAATGTAAATTGCAAATACTGTAGCAGCCTTATCAGTGAGAAAAATTCCTAATGGCATGCAAGGTTAAAACAATAATTAATAAGTATGGTTCCACACACTAGTCCCAGCAATAGGCTATTTCCAAAATCTTTGCATCATAAGAAAAAAACCAACTTTAAAGTAAGTTAATAATAACTGAAACCTTGTAGATAAGCCATGTCAGAAAAATTTATTTCTATCTGTATAGTATCAAATTGATAATGCTATTGAGTACTCAGTTATTCATAAATTATATGTTGTCCTTTAATTATGAACAGAAAGACAGATTCTTCAGTAGTGTAATTCACTAATTGTTTAGCTTCAATATAAGGCGAGGACGTTAATCCTCTGTATAATCAACTAAAATATTTTGAAACAATTTTTAAAAATCTTCACTGATATTTAATCAGTTCACAAAAGACCTAATACTAACATCATTAAAGTGGTTCACATTAATTTAATTGTGTTCATTCAGACAAAAATGAAAGAGTATCATTCACAAGGATTTGGTTTGAGTAAGCTCAATACAATGAAGCCATTAAAAACACTCCTAATTAATCATTTCCATTTCTGTCATTTGACAAGTTTTTAATTGTTTGCTTTGGGAGCACATGCAACAGTTGTCAATGACAACCAAAATGTATTGTATTCGATGCTAATAGACAGATTGAGAGGGTAATATCAGTATGCCTGGAGGGCATAAATGACTGTATAGTTGTAAATATTGTGAATTTGGTATGAAAATAATCTCTTGTCTCCGACCAGCAACTTGGAAAATTTAACTTGACGAACTTTTGTAAATGAATATTCCCAGAAATTTAGCTTGATGATTTTATACAGCCGTCTTGTGTCTTCAGTTGCATGTCAGAACAAGCAGATTAGTGACATGATTAAACTATCATTAAAGGATAGAATCAGTCTCTTGAAAGAGCATGAATATTTGCCAGAGCATATGCTGATAAATGTTGGAGAAATATTTGGCATCAGAACTTTATACATTAGAGAGTAAACATTATGGTTATTGTTTATAATTCAAATAAACAGTAAAGTTTTAAAACTATCTCCTTCCTTAAATGTTTGTGAGATTAGGACTGTTCTATGTTGAGTAAACCAAATTTTGTCATTTGAACTAATATGTGTTTCTTGAGAGTATCATGTATTATTCAACTTGCCTAATTTTTCATTAAATTTTAAAGAACAAATAGCTTTCTTAATTTGTGCTTTCTTGCATATATACATTCAATATTTTCTCATAAATAAACTTTCTGTCTCCATCTTTACCTCTCTCATGATATAAGTACATGTAAAAAGATAGTTTTTGCCTCTGCAAAATTCTCAATAATAATGGAAAACAGCTAAAAACCAAATATTAAATGTGGTCCCAACCATTTTATGTTTAGAGGGGTTTCACTTTGTTATACATACAAAGAGAATTTTCTACTTGAAGCTGAATATAAACTGCTTCACAAATGTTAAATGCAAATGTGGATATTGCGAAACTAAAGAAACCATTAAATATAATCCAAAGCACACACACTTTCTACCCTTCTAACCCGAACCTCCAAGCTCTTCTGTACTGAGATGACCTGGTTAATGGCTTATATGGTATTTGCACAGCTACCATTCACCATGCAGCTATGTTACTAGCAGGTTAGCATGCAACAGAGAGTGACTAAAAGCCAAACGGTGCATAAAGGGTAAAAGCAAGTAAGAGCTAGAATAAAGAATATAGAACAGTTACACAAAAACATTTACATTGCCTGGGTAGACTAGAAAGCAAACAACCAAACCTACAATATATGCTATTCACTGTTCATGTTGCGTAACAGTTTAAGTGAGAGTAGAAGCTTTGATTAACTATAGTAGAAGTCGTACAGTTCATATAGGCGTTCAGAACCGACTATTTCAGTGATGGTTTCTTGTATTTTGTGTATTATAGATACATTTACGTAGTAATTATTTATTTAATTTGGATCCACAAACAGCCATATGTTCTTGGAAAATCCTTATTTACATGCAATGTGCCTGGAGAAGTTTTGATGACAGGTCCCATGCTACATTATGTATTTATTTCTATACATTCACCTAAAGGTGTGATGCAGTAAAAACCAAATTACATCATATGCATCATTTGGCATTCTCTTTACTTGACATTATGTAGTAATTGGTTACATTTGTAAAAGTCCAAAGCAATCAATAACATTTCTTGGAATTTTTTTTTTCATGACACTTAAAGCACATAGCATTTAACATTCAGTACTGAAAGGGACTTGAACCTATTTTAGTATTAAAGTTTAGCAAAAGAATAAAACTTTATTTCTAGCACATGTAATTACATGACCTTTATGGCATTTACTATAGTCTTCTTCATGTTAAATACAAGAAAGGCAACATATGGACTGATTGAGATCTAAATGATTATACTATAAAATTTCATGCAATAATACAAGTTTTGTACCAAAATTAATAATTAGAGAACCATAACCTATAATTATCTCATCTTGCTGTCTAGTTGTTTCTCATTTGCAGAGGATTTATGTGCAATTTTTTGTTAGCATTATTCCGTCATATATTCATTTTGGCACCATTGCATTGTATATAAATTATATATCATTTTGTGTACAAAGCAACACAGGTGACCTATGAAATGGGAATAGATTGCCTTCATTACGTACAAGTAGTGCTTACTTGGTATGATTCAATTTCAGTTAGTTTGATTTTGCATTCATCTTTTTTATTTGAAGTACAATTGCAACATTTTAGGACAAACAATAATTAAAAACATCAAATTTGGGCATATGTAAATTCGGATTTAATTCATTACTTGTGTTTTTTGCAGACTAAAATTAAGTTACTTCATTAGGCATGAGCAAGGTACACATTTAGTTGACTAATTTATGCATGAAATGACTTTTGATTAGTAATCCAAATTGTAGTTGGACTGTAACTGCCGTTAGTAAACTTACCCTTTGACAAGAATAGTCAAACTTGGCACAGTACATATTAGCTAGCAATATATATTTATGCATGCATGTGTATATATGATTTTAAGACACACCAGCACTGTAAAGCTATACAGCACAAAAGAAAAGGACATATGAGAAATGATTTATACATGAAATTTTGTTCATGATTATCAAAAGATAAAAAAATGAGAAAGTGAGGAGATGGTTTGGTTTGGTTTGATGTTTTATGACAGAGCAACACAAGTAGGTTATTTAGTACTGAGGCAATTTGGGTAAAGTGCTTGCGCAAGTAAATACCACAGGAGCAGGCTTGTCTGAGAGTGTTCAAAGATGCACTCTTTTAGGTCCGGCATACTAACCACTGAGGAGTGGGGGGAATTTTTGCACATTAGCACAATACTAGTGGTGTCAACTAAAGAAATATTTTGAAACAGATCAAACTGAACTCCATCTATTTAGGATGATAAATTTCAATACAATAGCATAAAAGAGTATATACACGTTTGAGATAAATTGTAAAGACAAATATTGAGAAATAATATCACAACATGCTCACTGTGCTTTAAACAATTTGCTTGTTTCAGCATTAGAGCTATGAGGTAAAGAAACATGCATTAAAGTAAATGTAAACAATACTCCATGCACTGTTAAAAAAAAATTAAATTTAAAATACAAAAAAAAAACAAATTCATTTTGTATATGTAATAGTAAGTATAGATTAAATTTAATGATCTATCTTAACCATATATTTGTTTCAACAGAATGTTTGAATTTATTAAATAGAAATGTTCACAAAAAAAATACTGGATTTAAAATAGTATTAGCGACTACTTGTATGTTTTTCCCAACATTAAAATATTTTTTGATTTTCTGAATATACCTACCACTTTCTGACATAGTTGTACTACTTTTGCTTGCATAAAACATACCCCATTAATTTACATGAAAATCAAGGATATGGACTTACTTTAAATGCCTGGTATCTGATTTATGCCAATTTTAGATCTGAATCATTAGACAAACTTGAAAGCCCATCATGCCAGGAAGACAAATCTGAAATTGTTTACAGGCTTTGTGTAAATAAATCAAGAAATTGCGGTTGTACAAAAAAATGCAAGTCACATTCTTTTCAGACTGTTTGGGAAATGGAAAATCATTTCTATTGTATAAACTCCAAGGCGAACTCATGTTTTAATTTAAATGGTTGATTCCTAGAAGATAAGCTATACACGATTTCTGCCAGCTACCTAGTGAATTGGGTTTATCTGAGACAGAATGAATAACTAGTGTTTGATGAATGGTATTTAAAAATGTGTAAATGAGAACAAGAATCATCAGACAGAAAGGTTACCTACTTTTTTCTTGTGATGTCCACTTTCCAGCTGGCAAGGAAACTTTAGAGCACTCTACATGAACATCTATCCCATCAGTGCTATGTCTCTCAGATATGTTTACATTTTTTCCCAAAAGGCGCTGGGTGAGTGTTGTTTTCCCCACCCCATATTGCCCTACAATCATAACCCTGATGTTGTAAACCTTTTCCTTTCCCTCATTAAGAGGCTCTTTGAACATCTGAAGGGATCTTGCAGCCATTTTCAGGATCTCTACTGGGATAAATGAATCTGAAATCAAATGATAATACCAGTTTTGATGAAGGCAATGTATGAACAGTCCAAAAAGGTCAAATCGCAAAATATTCTGAAGCATGATTATTATCTGGAACGTAGCAAATGACACTAATTTGATTTCCAGTCTCTGCTAAAACCATCTAAGCACTCATTCAAAATATATGATCTTATTACACTATATATATATATATATATATATATATATATATATATATATATATATATATATATATATATATATATATATATATATATATATATAATTTTATGGATAAATACAGATAAACAAGATCTATTTATATTTTTTTATGTATAAAGGCATTTTAAAATCTTATGATATTCATTATAATATTACTAATTAAGTTATTACATAATTAAAATATTATAAATCATATCAAAATATTATTAAGTAATTATAAACAGGGGACATAATTCAAACAAATGTTTTGATTAATGAATGTTGTATAGTGTTTTGGAATTTTGACCTGTTGGATATTGCATATTAAGACGTGAAACAAAAAAGTTCCCTTTAACAGGTGATCCATCTTAGAATCAGCTATAACAATAAATTGAAAGGAGAAATTGTGAAAAGTATGGGAACTTGTTAAAATATGCGGCAATATATATATATATATATATATATATATATATATATATATATATATATATATATATATATATATATATATATATATATATATATATATAGACACACACACATTTACAGATCAGGAGTAGTAATAAAAAGCAAAGTTTTAAGCCCAAAACTTGTTTTTACCCCTCCAAGCAAGTATAAACTATTCCCACCCCTTTCTTTTTTCCAAAAGTATTAGTAAGGTTTCTAACCCACCCACCCCTTCTCTGTTATTACAGTGTTAATGAATATAGGTAGAGAGTTATGTACATGATCGGTATTCAGATAAACTTCCTTATACTATACAGGTAAGTTAACAAAAGGTATTTTATAACAATACAAAACAACAGGTGCTGGAATGCTATGTAAATTAATGATTCATCCAGGTAAGCTCTGTCATACAAAGGTTGACGAATTTGTTAGAACAGCGCATGCGTGGAATGTTCACAAACTATTCTAAAGACGGCAAGACGGGTTTTATAATCAGTCTACTACAAGATTTTCATCAGATAGCATATACTGTGCAGGGTGGAAATGAAACTGCGCATTAGAGCGTGGCGATTTCAGTTAACAAGGCGGAAATTAAACTACGCATTAGGGAAGGTAAGTTATATTATATCTTAAGTTTAGATAAAATTGCACGTTACTCATATTTTTTTGATAATTGTTTTCATATTTGCTAACCCTCATTGGTAGAATGTCTGTTAACATATTGTCAATAATGCGAAATTCACCTAATAAAAGTTGATTTTTCGTTACAACTAGCTTTGAAAATATAACATGATATTGCACTAATCATCTGATACTTTTGTGTTTTTTTCGAGCTCACGTTTTACAGTTGTCTGTAGTAGGTGGTAAAGATAAGTTGCAGTAAAATTTACTAAAACATTTTGATTATCAAATTTATAACTATTGTCAAAACCTGCAAAAGCAGTCGCTATTTTATCATGTTCTCCCATAAGGCTTCTCTTAGCTATATCACGCAATTTAATATTATTATACTATAATGTATTATCTAATTGATAATTTACCTCACACTGCGCATGCGCTAAAAATCAATTAGAGATAAAAAAAAAGATCGCCTATAATATAATGACAGCAAATCTGACAAACACATGTGAGGAAGAAGCATATCAAATTCACCCAAAGTATAACTTTACCTAATATTGCGCATGCGCTAAAAATCAATTAGAGATAAAAAGAAATCGCCTATAATATAATGAAAGCAAATCTGACAAGCGCACGTGAGCAAGAGATATATTATATTACGCTGGAAATAGATTAGGTTCGGTTATCAACATTAAAACTGGAATACCTGTTGGCGAGTTAACGTCAGCGGTTTATCAGTTTAGTGTAAAAGGAGATAATACTGAGATGATTACAATGCTTAGAAAAGATTTTATTTACACGTTGTTCTGTGATGACAGCATTCCAGAGGGAGAGCGTGTATATCACGTGAACGGTAAAGTCACTGATGATAACGTTGAAAACTTATCCTTAGATGTTGAGTTTCAGCTGCATCCGGTCTTTGATTTATACGAGGCTAACGATCGCGGTATTATTAGAAACGGTAAAACTAAAAAGGTTATTGGTTCTATAGGTAATATGGGATATTCTCAAGTAGAAGTTAGAGGACCAATAGGAACTTTTGTTAATTATAAATCGCATAGGTTTGTTTATGAGGTGTCTATCAGATGTATACCCAAAGGTTTAGTTATTAACCATATTAATAACGTAAAGACTGACAATCGATTGCAAAATCTAGGGCTAGTGACGCAACAGGAAAATGTGAGAAAAGGAAAAAAATGTAATGGTATTAATTTTAGATGCCCAATAAAACATGTTGTTTCAAAAAAACCTCGAAACGGATGAGGAGATCAAATACAAATCGATTACAGCTGCGGCAAAGCATTATAAGATAAAGTCTATGTTAGTAAAATTTGTAGCTGATGGAGCAATAAAATCAACTTTTTCAAGAGAATACAATGCCAGGATTGTTTTTAGATATGATGATCAATAGTATTTTGTAATTCAGTTTTAGTCAAACAATGATGAGCAAATGCTATGATATCATCGCAATCAAATTTTAGCGTCGTTACTGCACTTTCATTAATTTTATTTTTTCTCCTGCTGTTAGCAATATTTTATGAGAATCACCTTTCATTACAATAACGTCAACAGAATATGCACTATAACCCAACAAACATTTTTCTACCGCTTCAGATAGTTCGTTTTAATTTAATATATTAACTTTTTGGTGATATTTTATCTCATCAGTCATCTTCTAATAATAATTTAGATAAAATATTATAACAATGGACTTGATGAAACGACTCGATGAATTATATGAAGAAGATACTGAAGATGAGGTCATGCATAGTATTACATTTTCCAAAGATTTCATAGACAAATCTGTTGGTTATAATGATGATGATATTTTGTATAACAACGAATCTGATGATGATGATGAAATAGTCACTGTTGCTGACAGATCTAATTACAGCAGATAAACAACTAAACGATATAATGCCAAGTATTACATTGCAAAAAAAAAATAATGAAATTTAATTTTACCATTTCCGAACAACAAATATTTTGGCAGCTAATCAAGCCTTTCTTAAACATCAGAATTCCAGGCCGACAGACAAATATCAAATTCGATTTCATATTTGTCAAGACTTTTAATCTAATGACGACTTCTGACGATCGCAGACAATATCTAAAATCGTTATGTAAACCAGTAAAAGGTATATCTGTCAAACAAAAGTATGAGGAAATTTATAATAACATTATATCATAATTTGTTTGGTTGGAATCCAACTGTTAAATTTATCGCTATACCCACGCCATTTGACTAAACTTTTATTTCCTTTTTTTTAATCACTTTCTCGATAACAAAAACATCCTGCTCAATTTTCTGTAGTTCTTGTTCATAAAAACTACCTACTATCGTTTCCCCTGCCAGATCTTTTAAAACATACGTTACAGGTATTGTTAACGCGTATGTTATAGGTATTGTGAAAAGAATCTTATCAACTACAAATACTTCGCTCCAGTTTGGAGTAAATCCTTTTGCAAATACCTTTTTTTACGATTTGAGAAAGGTCATCGATGTACCTGTTGGTGTTTTTAGCTGTCATATGTTTGTGTATTTTCTCGTTTAGCGTGCGATTAAATCTCTCGACAACAACGCTTTTACCTTCGTTTCCTGTAAAATATTTTTTTCATATTATTTTATTCTAGAAACTGTTCAAACTTGTTAAAAAACTCAGATCCGTGATCAGTCCAGAATTTATTTGGTCTTCTTTCTGTACTCGTTATTATGTCTTAGCGCATCAGTTATTGCAGTCCTTGTCTTATCTGAAACAGGTACACTGAAAGCGTATTTACTAAAAACGTCTATAACATTAAATAAATACCTTTTTGGAGCACCATCAGCGCCAATGTTAAACTGAGCCAGATTCGAAACATCCACCAAATTTATTGCCCAGATATCATCTACAGCATTAGCGACAACTTTACGTCGTGGGAACTTCTTTTATTAGGTCTGTATAGTTCGAATGCAAGATCATCGTATACTTTTTTTTCGAGTCCAAGTTCATATATTGCTCCAATCATTCCCTGAACAAATCTTCTATCAAAACGTTCTCGTAGATTTGTTGGCTACATATCACGTAATTCGTCTAACATCACTTTATCACAATCTGCTTTCGAGTTTTCATGATCACGATAACAGATATCATGACGCATCGCTATTGCATCCACTTGATTGTAAGGCTCTTGTCCTGGCAATGGATTGTCGTTTTCATCTAGTTTGATCTAGCGGATTGTAAGGTCCTGTATACCGATGACCTGGCAAAGTCCAACCGCCTTTTAGTTTTGGCAATTTTCCAATAATTTTACGCATATCTATACCTGACCCTATTATTTCTCTGTTGTTACAATATTGACAGTATGCGACAATTTTATTTTGCTCAAGACATAAATCTCTGTCAGAATCACAGTTGCATATCATTCTATATTTTTAGTCGTCTACTAAAATAATATCAGGATCACCAGATCCTAGCGAATTTTTCGCCGGCGAATTTTTCGCTGACGACACTGTCGCTGGCGACGTCGCTGGGGACGTTTTCTTTAAAAACATTTTTTCTTTTTCCGCAGATTGCACAAAAACTGTTTAATATTATTCTGTTGTTTTTTGTTTTTTTTTTCTGTTGTTTCATTAATATTTTCTGTTTTAGTTCTACACTTGAGACAGTATGTTGACATTTTTATATTTTTAAGTTTAGATAAAATTAATTGCAATCTCATCATTAGCTTGAGAAGGTTGCTTGTCAAACTGAAAAATAAATTTTAAAAAAATTGAGATTGCTCCCAGAGCTATTACTCTGGGACATCTGTCGAATAAACATAATACAATAATATCCGCAAGCAGACGTTCTAACAGGTTGCAGTTGATTTGACGAATAATTATCTTTTTAATTTTTTTGTTCATATACTTTTTTATTACATCGCATGGAGGAAGTCCAAACGAGTCGAAATAATTATTATTATAAACTGCTACCCAATGTGTACCGGATCCGTTCATTAAAATCTTGTATATTAACAACACACGAACTTACAGCTGATGGTGATTTTATTGCTGCGAGATCATCTCTAGAATAAACTCCGTGAAATCCAGGAACCGCTTTTAACTTATCAATTATATCAAAATTACTCAACGGGGTGGTCGTGTTCCTGGTAATGTTAGACCAAGTCAGATTCCTAAAAGATTTGGCAGCAGACTTCCCGCTAGTCCCGCCAAAAGTGGTGCGAAAGGAATAATTCCTCCTTGTTTTGTTTCATTGTATTTTGGTGCTGTTTGCTTTTTTGTTGTTTTCTTTTTTTTTTGTTTTCTTTTTCTGGAGATTTTGTTGTTGGTGATTTCTTGTTCCGTTGTGGCATTATAATATATCATTTACATAAAATTTACAATTTTTTTATTCCACTTTCACGAATGACACCATTAGCCTCAACAGCTTTCTTCGTTGCGCCAGAGACTGCTCCTGACATTGTTGCTAGTCCTAATGTTCCTAACACCGGAAAAACTTTAGGTATTATTGTACTAGTTAATACTGATAATGCCAGACCAAGAAAACCACCTTTAAAGACAATGTCGTTTGCCATCGATGTCATTTGTGCAACACTCAAATTTAAAACAAAAGTTTTTTTTACGATTGTATTTGTTTTGCTTGATTTTTTGTATCATTAATTTTGTTAAAAGACCATCAGAAATATTAGGACTGATTTTTAATAATACCTGTTCTCGCTTTGCAATAGCAGCTACTAATTTTTAACTTGGCCATCGGTCAAATATACTTCTTTTACAATATATTTTGTCATTTTATATAACAATTGTAGATTAAACTTGAACTGTCATTTTACCTCCAATAGAATCTATCACAAATCACTAATGCGCATACATAGAACGGCGCTACTGGAACCGTTCCAAGTGTCCAGGTAATTTCAATATCCGCTGTGCTGTCTACAGCTCGCTCGCTATGTTTACTAACATCAAAATGAAATATAGGATAAAGTGTACGGAATTCTTTTGCTGATATCTGAGTTCCATCTTCAACATCTTGATATTTTTGCATTGCGTCAAGCAGGTACATGTACGGTCGAGAAATATTTTTATTAGCGTCATCAGCAAAATTGCACTCGATAGCTCGTTCTGGATATTGCTTCGAATTAAATCTAGCGTATATTCGTCTGACATCAGCGTGGTCAAATGTTGCATTATTTTGTTGTTGGTTGCCTCGTCGGGCGTGCTGTTGAAATACGACAAATATGTGTCTCGGCAATTGTTCGCTTGATGTTGTTGTGACCCTCCACGTGTAGTCAGTAGTATTTGGAACCGCTGTCTGATATATTTTATGCTGCTTAAAATAAATTTTGTTTGTATACTTATCAAGCGTACTATTTAGTTCTGACATTTTAGTGATCGACGGTGTTATACGTGGCATCCACAAAGCAAGTTTGTTTATGATAAACTGTACATCAGCACCTCCAGATCTAAACAAGAAATCGTTTTGTTCTGCTCGATCTAAAATAAGAGTATGTTTTACTCCGCGAAAAACTTTATCATGATGGCGACAAAAGCCGAAAGTCATACTTAGTGGATGTATCATTGTAATTTGACATGATTCTGCTGCAAGTTCTCCTCGCCTAGTAAAGCCTTCATTATAACGTGAATTTCTCACGTCAAGTATGTTAAGCATAAAATCTAACATTACAACGGCGTCTACAGCTGCTCCTGGTGGCGTTATATTAAGATTAGTAAAAGCTGCAATAAGTGAGAGTCTCACAGCGTCTGCATTAGCAGCTGCACCTGGTGCTGCTATACCTAGAGCGTCTGCATTAGCAATAAGAAAATTTCTCACAATTACAAGGTCTGCAGCAGCATCAGCTCCGTGGACCATGGCGCCTCTCTTTAAACATTCAGTTGATTCAGCTATACTCCGTCCAGTATCTTTAAACCACATCATGTTGGTTGTAGTTGATCTCGAGTAATTGTCGGAAAATGAAATAATATTTAAAATTGTACTTACAACTTGTAGATGACATGAAATATCTTCTATAGTTTGATTGGCCAGTTGATATCTAGCACTTTTGAATAAACTCCAGCCGTTATGTATATGGAGCTACTTCTGCTCCAACTGCAATTACAGCAGGTGGACTGGATGCTCCCATAATCTGACCACGAACTTCTAACAGCCTTATGTGGCAGTAGAAATACATCTTCGTCAGGTGTTAAAGGTTCTGATACCAGCTTTATTTGGTTCGTTAGAATTCTCATCACGATACTCAACATACTCGAATTCTGTCACATAGCTGTCGATGGCATAAGTTTCTGTTACCTCGAGATAATTTTTAACAGACATTTTATTTTATTAGATTATATAAACTTTTATTGCAACACTGTTACTTTAGATATTAATTTTTGTAGGATCTGCTCGCTCTTTGGTGAAAATAGTTTTTTTTTGTTGTTGTTATCATAGCTCGCTGGGTTTCTTTTGTTGGAGCGATTTCTGAGATAACTTGTTTTATTTCAGATGCAGTCGGTGAATCACCTTTTATTTTATCAGCTATTTTTTGTTCCACCGCAGTCGCAGCGGCAGATGCAGCCCCAGTTGCAAAAGCTTTACCAGCGTCAATAGCAATTGGTGCACCTTTACGCGCTATACCCGAATATTTTCAATAACTTGAGTAAAAATATTTCCAAAAAATCCTCCTAATATTTTTCTTCGATAAATCTTTTTTGTTTCATTATATCTGATGTTGCATAATTTTTACTTTTTCTCTCGTAGACGTAAATAATATGCTGCAACTTCATTATTAACATGTACCTGTTTTCCTGACTGGTCTGTCAACTGCATTATTATACTTGATATTTGATCTTCAACGTTTAAAGGATAATAGATAATAGGTTGTGGAGTGATTTGCATGAGAGAACCTGGTGGAACTTCTGGTGGGAAACTGTAAATTGTTTGACCTTTGCTGCCTTTTGATGTATAAGAGCCAGAAGCAATAGAGCAATTTACTAATATCGTATTTACTTCTGTTATATTTACTGGCAGTTCACTGTCATATTTAATAGGCTGATCAAGTGCATCATAACTTATTTTAGTAAATCCTAACAGTTGTGCAATACTTCTTTCTCTTGGTTCAAGACCGGTTAACCTATTTTTCAAAGTTATCCTAGCTCGCAATGTGTTATAATTAGCAGCCAATTCAAAATCATCAGCCACACTGCCAGCTATTGTGATGAGCTCTTTGATTGTCCTGTTTAGATCAGTAATAGTATAAGCTCCTTGTGGAATTTTTATTCTATTTGTTGTAGATATTGAATATCTTGTAATCATAGTAAACCACATTTCATCGTTGACATCATTTTTCACGTTAGGTATAGCATTCCAGCAGGTACAAGAAATTAATCCAATCTCATATTGTTTTGTAGGATGTAGTTGTATAGGCGGAATATAATTTACTGAAAAATTTGCGCTATCTTTCGCAGACTCACTAGAGTTTAGTAATAATTTTGTTTGCATTCCTTTTTATAAAAAAATCATTATATAAAATTAAGTCTCCGCGATTAAGTCGCGGAGTAAAGTTTCATATTCGTCAAATGTTAATAATTCGCTCGATCTGAGATGATCAAGTATGTCAATGATTTCATTATCAAGTTGAACACTATCATTCCCAGCTTCCTTTGATGATATTAACATTATTCTACCTATCATTTCAGTAGTTGAAGTAAATATTTTTACACCAGTTCCTGTTTTTTCATTTCTATATTTTTCTACACGAGATTTATCGTATACAGTAAATTTTCTTTTAAAATTCCACCCCCTACCAAAAGGTTCTGCTTTACTTTTTTCTGCTGTTCTTTCAAATGTTAAAGCAAACTCCACCCTTTACCAAAAGGTTCTGCTTTACTTTTTTATGCTGTTCTTTCAAATGTTAAAGCAATGACACCGTTAAAGCAATGACATCCTATCATAAAGAGGATGCCTATCATCAATTTCTGTAACCGTGTTTATTTCATCTTTAGCAGAAGCTCCGTCGCTTAATATTGCATCTAATCTATCGAGTAATGCTTGATATTCTGCATCAGTTCACCTGCTTATATTTTCAATATCTCTTATATTTTCTTTGTTTAAAAATCATCATATTCACTACCTTTTATCTCATCATTTGCTCTTTTTATAAAATAAAGTCTTTGATCTCCAACCTCCATATACTTTACAGTAACATCACCAACTCTTTGTTGCTCCTCTTTGATATCTTTTATGTCTCCTGATAAATATTTTATATTTGTTATTCCTTGCGTTGTTAACTCTGCTAATCGTCGCTCAAGTTCCAGCGGATTGTTTATCAATCGATCTGTTTCAGCTTGTCTATCAGCAGGATCAGCTATATTTGCTGTAAGTGCCTCAATTAGTTTTCTTCTTTCTTCATCAGATCTAGTAACAAGTTTTGCAGCAGCTGCTTCTTGTTGTTCTTTAACAATTCCAACCAAGCCTTTTTCTTGCAGTTGTTTAAGTTCTTCTTCTGATAGTGGTTTAGTTTCAGGTTGTTTACCTAATAGTACTTCAGTTACCGGCTTGAAAATTGTAGCTGTTGCTTCTGCAGCAGTTACTTGCCCACGTCGTGCTTGTTGTACTTTTTGTTTAAGTGATGCCTGAGATTGAGCAAGTTTTTTAGATCTTCTATATGTTGTCTGTATCTTGCTCGTTTGTCCATTATTATTATTATAAATTTTATAAAATTGAAACCTGTTACTGTAAGTAAATGTCAATACAACAGCTAAACATTTTAGTTGGATCATGTGTAAGTTTATCAAATAAGAAAAAGTTGAATTTATCTTTTGTAGCATTACGGTAAAGTTCAAAAATTATCTTTTGTCACGTCACCGCATTGCTCGCTTGCAATATTTCTAACGTCAATATTGTCCAGTCCTGGAAATAATATAAAACAACCAGTATTTAGCCTAATAAATCTGTCAACATTATAAAAACCATGAGCGAGATAAACATAATTACACTGTTTGTTACGTGACAGTAAGAAATATGGTCCTATTTTGTCCATCTCCATGTTATTTAGCGGAATATCGTCAAAAACTACTACCTTGTGTTCATCTGCATCAAGTTGATTAACTGGAAAAAGATCTTCTGGCTGCCTAATTATAAATAAAACTTCACCAGCTTTAAGTTAATCACGAAGATTGTCATTGTACTCGCTTAATAACTCATACTTATCTCGCTGTGGATTGATTGTGTAAATATAAACTCTGTCATAGTTAAAATTATCACCAAGAAGCATGTTCATAAGCAAATTTGTTTCCCCCGATCCAGTTCGCCCAACCATAAGATAATGACAATCAGGAAGTTCATTGTTATGTTTGTGTTTCACCAAACTCTCAGTAGCAAAATTTAATATCGACGATTTTACCATTTTATATAATATTAAACTAGTGTTGATAATTTTATCTAGGACAGTAAATGAGTAACTATACAAAATTTGGAACACTATCAGGAGATTTATCCACAGAAGGTTATCAAGGTGACTTATCAAAGTATGCAACTCTTCATCAGCTCAAAAATGAAATCAATAATCTACTAAATGTTGCCAGTGTAGATCCAAATAAAGTAGTCATTTTCCATGACAAAGAAGGACGATTAAAGACGAGTAATGTAAAACTGTCAGATTGTACTTGTACGAAATACTGATGCGGTTGCTGATAATATCGTGACTTTTAACAATTGAGGTAAGATACAAGATTCTGGTTGGTCAGTGAATGATTTTGTTAAAAAAAAGCTGGTGATTTATTTAGTGGGAATATTGTTATGAACCAGAACAAGATTACAGATCTTGGAAACCCATCTAGAGATGGAGACGCTGCCACTAAAAAATACATCGACGACCAAGAATCAAAGTACATGTCAGTCAATGGTGGTATGATGCATGCATTTTTCAATAAGAACAATAATTCCATTACTACCCTCGGAACACCTGAGTCTGATTTTGATGCTGTAAACAAAAAATACGTCGCTGATCAGGACGTTCCAATCAATAAGGAAATAACAGCGCTCAAAACTGAATTTACCGGTCACGTAAAAACGTTTTCAAATTTTCGCAAAAACATAAACACGCTTAAAGATGATTTTTTGGGAAATCCATCAAATGTTGACAATACACTCGCTAATATTAACACAAAACTCGATGATATTGTTGACAAAACGAGTATGGTTAAAATTCCTCACAAACAGATTAAAAATATTGTGTATACTGTTGCTTTTGGGTCTGATATGTGGATGCGGCAAAATAATAAATCTATCAAATACACTGCGGAGGTTTATGGTGTGTATAGATTTTCAGTGCTTAGCATTATAAAGTTTCAAATATCTTCCCATTAATCACGTACTCAAAATTTGACTGTTGAGATTTCTGAAACTGTAACTAACAATAGATAAAAATTCTGAGGAAGAATTTTTACTTCATCCAGTCGATGAAATTTAAAAGGCCATATCCCTTATTGGTGGTGTTTGGAATTTGTAGCTGAATTACAATAACTAAGCCTAGGGATTATGTAAACAAATATTATAATGAAAAGAAGTATAGTTGATTTCAACCATATTTCAAAAGATATTCCAGTACAGGATATGGACGCACTAATACAATACTACAAATATTATCATAAAAAAACTTTTGTGCGTAAAAAATGTTACAAATACTACAACAAAATCCTTCGAATAATATCATATATACCCTTGTTAATGACCAGTTCTGGTATAATTTCAAGTGGGGTATCATTAAATCCTTTTTTGTTAATTATATCTGGTATTGGTGTTTCACTTACAGCAGCGTGTAAAAAAGTAGAACCAAGACTTTTGATAAAAAGCACGGATGTTTGACATCAATTAAAACTTACAAGTAACTACTTGATCAGATCCAGTCTTACCTACGAGGAGTCAAATATAATATGGATGAGGATGATTCATTACATGAATTTCGCATTATTGACAATATGTTAACAGACATTCTACCAATGAGGGTTAGCAAGTATGAAAATAATTATCAAAAAAAATATGAGTAACGTATAATTTTATCTAAACTTAAGATATAATATAACTTACCTTCCCTAATGCGTATTTTAATTTCCGCCTTGCTCATGTTAACTGAAATCGCCACGCTCTAATGCGCATTAAGAATCTACACACAGGTGATTGTGAAAGGTTGTTTCCCTACCTGTAAACTGCAGTATAAAATCGAGGTAAACTGATAGATCTTATCTTTTCCGACTGAAATTTTATCTAAACTAAAGAAATGTTTAAAAAATTTAAAAGAAGTAAAATCTAATGAAACATGAGGTATAAAATAATATAACTTACCTTTCTCACATTCATTCTAATGCGTAGTTTAATTTCCGCATTGCCCAAGTTAACTGAAATCGCCACGCTCTAATGCGCAGTTTAATTTCCACCCTGCACAGCATGTTATCTGATGAAAAACTTGCGGTAGACTGATAATAAAACCCGTCTTGCCGTCGTTAGAATAGTTTGTGAACATTCCACGCATGCGCTGTTCTAACAAATTCGTCAACCTCTGTATGACAGAGCTTACCTGGATGAATCATTAATTTACATAGCATTCCTGCACCTGTTGTTTTGCATTGTTACAAAATACCTGTCTGCACCTGTTGCTTTGTAAAATACCTTTTGTTAACTTACCTGTATAGTATAAGGAAGTTTATCTGAATACCGATCATGTACATAACTCTCTACCTGAATTCATTAACACTTTAATAACAGAGAAGGGGGGTTAGAAACCTTACTAATACTTTTGGAAATAAGAAAGGGGTGGGGATAGTTTATACTTGTTTGTAGGTGTAAAAGCAATATTTGGCCAGAAAACTTTGTTTTCTATTACTACTTCAGGAGAGCTAAAGTTTAATTGACTTTTGAATGATGAATTTCCAGTTTTCAATGACTTTCACAGAATCAAGTATGCCGCTTTAGTTGCTAATTTAACTACAAGAACCAAATACAACAACAATACAGAAATTAATAAATGTAAATAAGAAAGTCAAATGATATTTATAAAGAAAGCCTCTGTAAATGAACACAGATTTTTAACCATTGACTTCAAGCTTCTATACTTTCTTCTCCAGCAGCAACTCCATTGGTTTCACTACAGGACTTCTGCCGGGATTTTACCTAATGGGATGGGGGCTCCACTTGATACAAAAATAAAGGGGCAAGTAAAACAAATTGGATGCAGAGGAGGAAACGGCCATAGTTCACTCTGTACCTAACACTTCAATATCCATATATCAATATTCCAGTTCAAGTTACCAAAATCAAAAACTTTAAAAACTGTTGCCTCTGTTGATTTTTCTGAATTTAATCTGTTCCTCCCGTGTGTAATAATAATATTCTGATATATACATTATATCAAGGTGCATCAGCTAAAATTATCACTTTTAATACTTTTAACACTTTTCCAGCTCCAATAACCTGATGTAATTCATAGCTTTAACACAAATTTCCATCACTATTGTCAGCAAGTATTTGCCAAAATGAATCATCTAAGATGAACCATGCTGGGATTGAGCCATTTTGGATTGTCTAGAACATCTGTATTTTAAAATATACATTAATAAAAATTCCTCAATGCATGATACAAACTATGACAGAATGTCTTGTCAAGGACCAGTTTGACAGTTAAACTGAGTTAAGAGAAAGAGTGTTAATGAGTGTCAAAGAGGCGCTATGCACAATATCTGATTCCATCATGTGGATCAAGGTAGCAGTGGACGTACTAGCAAATGATAGAATTTCAAGCTGTACTTCCAATCATCACACAATGTAAAATAAATGACTTAAAAGTAAAATTTGCGATCATTTTTTTTCCTTTATTTTATAAGCAAAATCGCTACAATTCAATGCTCTAGGTGAAATAATGGCTTTCAAGGCCTTCATTGAGGTGTTCATTTGTCAGTGACTTTCAATGACCTTTAAAAACCGTTCAAACCCTGTATATAAACATATGTATCAGGGATGTAGACATTCTGTCAAAAACAAGTCATCCTTGGTCAATTAAAAAGTTTGCTTGCCCATACAGAATACCCATTTGTCCAAGATTCTTCATCTAATTTGGCAAAAATTCATATTTTTTTACACGAGAATTTTAACCTGTAATTATAGTTAAATCCTATCACTAAGCTGGTCCTTTTGACATTTTGACATTTTATGTCAAGAACCAAACAATAATATAAAATCACACAAACTCAACATCTAGGAATATTTATTTTCAAAAGTTGGAAAGCTTAAAGTCTCCAGGTACCTAGCCAAGGGCAAGTGTTTTTCTTCAATTTAAAAAAAAAAATCAGGCAAGTGCTTGTTTGTATAGTCTACCTTCATCTGGCCATTCATGCCCTCCAGGCATACTGAATGATTGATTTTACCCTCTCAATGCATTTATTAACATCCAATAATAATCCAAAGATTCTCCTGCACCTAAAAGTCTTTGAGTTAATGTTTTCTAGTTTTATTTTATTTCCCATCATATTCCAAATTACTTTTACCCCGTTTTCTTAACTTTTCATCATTTGACCCAACTATTTTAAAATAGACATCCAACCAGATGGATTCCCGGGAGGTGGGGGTGGAAAAACACTGACTGGTTTCAAGGAGTATGGTGATTCATTCAAAACAACAAATTCCTCAGGGAAGCCCTTTACTCCATCCAATGAAATTTGATAATACAATAATATGAGATTTAATAAACCAGTAGCCTCTGCTTCCACTGGTTGTATCCATAGAAGCTGTGACTGGTTTTAATCCTACTAGTATTCTAGATAATTTTTAATAAATTTGGCACCAATGTCTAGTTCAGGAATTTGACTTTGCATGCCTATCCAAAATTTTGCTTTCTATCACATATCGTCTTTTTTAGTTTACTATACATACATTTACACAGTGATTATTTAATTTAGTTTGCTTGGTTGTCGATAAATATCCTTAGAAAAATCATTAAAACAGCTACAAGAAATAACAAATAGTGTGGACATTTTCAAAACAGTGCCAATCAAGGTGTGATCCAGAACGCCTTTACCAAATCATTAAACATTTCCTGACTGCATACTGGTTTGCTTGCACCCCCCCCCCTTTTCAATAACGAAAATATTTAATGTGATACATAATGAACAGAACCACAGGGGCTGTATCATTGCTAACAATTTACCGTCATACATGAACTATATGTATTTATTATATTGTACATGTATGACAGCAAAATGTAAACAATAAACATGAGCCCCTGTGCACAGAACTAGGTCAATTGTATCGCTGAGTTATAATTTCTAACATGACTGTGACCAGAATGTCACAAATACTGGCATCTTTCAAACGTAACTGACTTTCCATACTAACACTCATATTTCCTACAGAGATCTACTTGTTGGTGTAACTATGGGTTAGCTTATTTTCGTCAGACAGCATAATGATATACTTGGTAATTGCCTAATAATTTCGAATATTTTGTATATTGTTGACAGTTTGGAATTATATACATTTGCACACATGAACACTGAAATTAAACAGCTTGTTAAATCGTAAGAGGCAAGTTTTGTTGTCGTCAATCTATTTCTTTGCTTGATCTGACACTGTAAATAGTGGATGCAGACAACGTATATAGTAGATACATAGATGTTACCAAGTGGTGTCATCTAGTGCAAACCGGTTCGAGGAATGTTGCTTGCTATTACGTCACTAGGGAAGCTCCGGCTACTGGAAAAGTGTATTACCCTACACTCACCCAACTAGCCGGCCGCCATTGTCAAAATTCATTATAATTAATAAATTTAATGTCAAAATTTTCTGATGTAAACTAAGATATACATCACTTAACAATCTGTAATTAATATAAACTTTTGTGCAATTCGATTATTTGAAAATTTTAAAACATATCAGTTGTAAATCTTAGAATAACAGTATTTAAAATCAATATACGCACGCGATGTAGACAGAAACGAAAATTTAATTATTTCTACCTCGTTGAATAAATTTAATTTATTTTAGACGACATATATAATTTGTTTGACTTTATAATAACAGTTATAACTAACATTTATAATCCATTTCTTTGCAAATGTGAATTTAAATCATGTAAGTAAATGATGTAGTTTTCGTTGTCGTGTGATGTTAAAGTGGATGTAAAATAAAATAGAAATACCTGGTTGATGTGAATACTCCAGTTTGTATACAGTAATCACATTACTCCTCCTGCTTGTTGTGTACAGTACTCCATGCTGGTCATCATAGAATATTCCATAGGGCTTTGATGTCAATGGGTGTGTAGTCACTAGTTGACCACTGTCCGTCAGCTGATGACTACTGTTAGAGTCATAGTCACACAAGTAAATGAAATTCCTTCCATCAGCCATTATTGATGTCGGTTTAAATCCATCACACGATACACAAACCTTGGTGTGTGTGGATTCAAAATATCAAATGCATACACGCCATCAACCTGTGTAGTAATAAGTCCGACACGAAATATAGACAGTGTCATTTTTTATGGCCACGTGACTACTACCACTATGAATAATGTCCACTTTACAGACCTTGTGAGTTGAGTGTACACGTCCATCTGTAAGGTTTACAACACACCAGTACAACATGTTGTCCCTTTTCACACCACTGACAATGAGTTTATCTCCATTCCATTTTGCCACTGAAAGACAGGCAATAAATCCAGTCTTTAGCTTGAATGTATTGACCATTTTTACGTCATATATCGATTTAAATGACTATTACAATCGTACTGTTAGACAGACACACAGACACTTCCGTCTTGCTAATAAGACAGACACCCATGGGACGGTCATCCAGTCTGTGTGATGACACCAACTTGCCGTCAACAAGTCTGTAAATCTGGAGATTACACGCATCGAAGTCTATGACAATCAAAATGTCTTCCGTCACCACGACGCCTTTGATTAAGGGGGCAGGGGCCAGTTGTTATGTACAAATTTAATGCCGCAATCAGTGACCTAGAACAAAAAAATCATAAAAAATCAAATACACAAGTGAAGTCAAGAATGTCCATATTTTGAGATACCTATATTAAAACAAAGCATAAAAATATTATCCACTTGACCAGAGAAGTCAGTGGCAGTTCATAGTAGAAGAAGTTTATGCACCCCAACCCCAAATTTATACCTGCAATTTTCATGTCCGAAGGTCATTTTTGACACCATGTGGTACTCACAGTGCAAACACAAGTCCTTTTCCTAGATTACAATTCTGCCAAACAGTGTGTACTAAACAGGCTGATGCAGTTGAAAATAGTTGTCATCCAAGCCGTTTTTGAGATATGTTCCTTGTCCCAAACCCACATGTTTACTGTTACGAGAGGCTAGCTCTTCTTCGTAGACAACTATTAGTATTTCACTATCAACATATTGCAGAGTAACTATGGAAGGTGTACATGCCTGACATCAATTTCAAGAATAACACAAGCCCGAAACACCTAGCTCATAAATATATCCATATCTTTAATTAGTAGACAATAATTGCGGAAAAAGTCACACCATAGCCTTAAGTTAAGAAATTTGCTAGGGGCCAAATTACCAAACTGTACCCTGCCTCCTAAGGGTTGACTGCCGGCTGTGAATAAAAGGGAGACAAATCAGGATACGTAATACACAAAATACAGACATACAGACTTTTAGTAAACAAATCAAAGTAAACTTATACGCATTTATATATCTATTTCTGATCTAAAATAATAGTCTACTTTCGTAATTCAGCTACCACCACCATTATCATTATAGTCGTATTATTTGTATTATTATTATTGTATTTAGTTTATCGAAGTACCTAACTCATGCCGCATGAAGTATTCCAGACGAATTAGGTTATTGTAGCTCATTGAATGACGACCTGAAAATGTACCGAGTTACAGATAGGAAAATTTGGCAATGATATGTGGAAAGAAAGACAACACGTTTCAGCCTAAAATGATAAACATTACCTTACTCAGCATAAAGGACGACTAAAGGGATAGCAGTGATTTTACATACATTTCAAGTAACTCCTGACAACTGCCATGTGTGATATATAACCAAGTATCAATACAAACTACACGAAGTAATATCCCTGGTTTTATCCCCCACATTCCCAAAAAACCTATCCCACTTCTATTATAATGTACATTGTTTCTCCTACATTATAACTATTGACCTACCCACCACATATGTAATTTGTGCATAGAGGCACAATGTATGCAACCAAAATAGCTTTTACCCCAGTGGATTTACCATAGGGTCATTGCTTGGAAATATCAGAGGTCCTTACCTCATAACTATGTACAAATGACATATTTGCTGGGTATGAAAACACAAATGCACATGCAAAACTGATATTTGCCTTTATCGCCGGAATTATCAACAGGATCGCGGACCGACCCAAATAAGGCTCAAACTCAGGTTTTTAGTTAAAATGAGGACACATGGATATAGTTGTTTAAATACACAGGATTCAAGCTGTTGATTGTTGTTATGGTATCCACAAACTTTCCCGTTGTCTTATGGAATTATGAAAACGCACATTATCAAAGAAATAAAAAGTTCATGAATAAAACTAATAAAGTTGATGAATCAAATGACTACATTTTTTTAAAAAAAATTGTATATATTGTTAATTTTGTATATCCTTGATACTTTTGGTTTTAAAATCTTGACTGGGTACAATCAAACGGAAGAGTCTGCGTAATGCTATCAAATTATGCAAACAAAAATAACATTAAATTTAAATTATATTTTTGTAATTTTTTTTTAAAAGTGAAAATTATGTAGACGATAGAATGCCTGGCGAATGAAGAATTAATTTTACGCGAAAAAAACAAAAATCTAAACTTTTCCTTTGAAAAAAGAAGGGATTCAACGTCAATTTTATTTCACAGTCGTTATACAAATTAAAGAGAAACAATCATCACTCAGTACAGGCACTCGTTTATGTCAGTAAAAAAAAATAAAAGTTATTGAAAACACCCACCCACTTTGTAAAACCTATGGCAGTGGGTGTTGCCCCTAGATTTTCCTTTTACTAAGGAAACAAAAACCGTGTCCATAGTAAATGTTAAAGTGATAGGCTATGTCTTGCTGCAATAATTGCCAATGATGGTCTCCATTACAAATATGCATTACCCTGACTTCTTCAAAGAAAAATCCTCTTTTGAATGAAAAATTCTGCATTTTCCATTCCTGTCTGTCGTCTGCTACAAAATCCAGCTTCAAATTCTAGACAGCTCTTGCTATGTGCATTAATATATTACTTGGTTCATTGGAACCTCAAGCCCATTTAATATATTGGGAGAAAAATGACCTGGAACCCGACTGGTTGGCAGTTCCGCCTGGTTCCCGGACACAATTTACTTACCACAGATTTTATACATACTTTCGATAAGGAACCAGAACATGTATCTACGGACTCGTTTTTACAAAAAAAAATGTCGTAGATTGTTTTTGATTATTTCCTTTATTATGTAACTTGAATAAACATGGAAGAGTATCTGAAAAATATGGCTGTAATTGGTAAGTTTCAAGTACACGTTTGTTGATACAGTTTCAATAAAAGTTAAATTTAGCTTGGCTAATTTTCCCCTTCAAATTACGAATTAAAATGATCAGCAGCTTATGTGGACGTGGCTTCACTTATCTTCTATTTGGAATTTGCTTACTGCGTAAACAGGGTTAGTTTCTTATTGCTTTGCTTTGGACATTCTTGTATGTACTAAATGCTTTACACAAGC
>JAEAOA010001230.1:0-13503 GCA_016746295.1 Potamilus streckersoni
GATGGATTTTCAGGTCCTATCTTGTCAGTGAGATAATCAGATTTTACCGGCTCTGGTGTGGAATCGCCATTTTCAGGTTGAATTTCAGGCCATCCTAGCACAGTTCTTATTGAGCTGTTGTATATGTCAACAGAATATCCCTCTGCGATTTCAATCATCGACGATAATCTAGGTTGATCAACTTGGATATTTATCGGCGGTTTATCACTGATTTTAACACCCGCTATCGACGCTATTCTGCGTGCAAATTCATTATTAATGTTTTCAATTTCATAACTCCCAGTAGGTATACATACGACGTTCCAATCTGGAGTACCATCGGGACGATTTTTATACGCAAACACAAGAGAATTATTAGACGGTTGATTACCGAATTGATCAGATCGAATATTAGGCCAACTATTGTATACACGCAGTTTAGCCAGTGCTATTTCGTATACTGAAATCGGAGACGGAAAATTAACAACAAATTCAGGTCTTTTTGACGATATTGATATCATGAAAGTTTGTCTCTGCGATGTATTATCGGATATCTGTTTGAGCAACTGAATATCAGACATGTTATGTATTTCTTTGCGATTCTAAATGTCCGCGTTGGAGGAAAAAGATTGTCCAATCTTTGTCATTACGGAATTATATAATTGCGTTATAGTGTAAAATTCATCATCGGTGATTACGGAATCGTCGAGAGATGATGAAATTAACGCTGATACATAGAGTATTTCGCGGTGTAGTCGGCGAGTTTAGTTTGTGCGCATGATGCTAATTTTTTAGTAATCGCGGTAGAAATTCCAGCAATTGTCGATATTGCCGATATAGTAATAGGAACTGCAATCGGAGCTATCATGGTTACCGACGACAGTATAATACCAGCGGAGGCAAGAAGTCCAGAAACTGAATAAACTGTAAAGTCAATCACAGTAATTCTACGTCGATATTTTTTTATTTTTATTTGATATTCGTCAGCGATCGTCTTAAGTTTAAAAGAATATTCTTTGACGGTATCGTATCTGAAATTGTTAGCAGTTTCAGATTGTAGATCTTTGTTCATATTATTGTAAAAAAGCTAGCGTTTCTAAATCACAATTGATTCAAGCAATATCACCTAGATACTCTAGTATGTACTTATAACTAAGTGATTCAATAGAATCATCTGTTGGACTAATTCTAAATGAGATAGCATCTGACATAAGATCATCGTTTAAATAAAATGTCACGCAGTTGATACCACTACATACTTCGACGGAGTTGTAATTAATCCCTGTTATTCTAAGCTGTTTGTCAGACACAACTGTGATACGATAAAAACCTTTGATGGTATTATCAGAATAAACACCCGCGGGATCGGTCAAATTATTTCCGTCGGCGCGGGATTTAACCCAGTCAATAATACCACTCCTGATAACATAAGCAATTTGCCTAACTTGTATCAGAGGATGTTTTATTTTATCGTTAATTACCCTGAGATTGTCTAATCGGGTATTAACCGCGCCGATATCGTTGACTGATTTTTGTTGACCCGCGATAATATCAGTGATAGTTGTAGTAACATCTTTATCCTTAACGTTTACTTTATTAAAAAACTTTTCAAGGATTTTATCAGCGGAGGAAAAATTTCTTCTTAACGCGCCAAATTGAGTTACGTGGACATCATATTCTGTTCTCAGCTGGATTATAGCATCAACTGCAATTTTAATACGTGCCAGTTGTAAATCAACTTGATTTGGAATACCTGTAAAATCGTTTAAAAATTGCTCAAATTTGGATAATTTTTCGGTAATCACGGATATAAGGATACTCGGTGATAATTTTCCCTTGTTAAATACAACAACAGAATTATCATCTGCGGTAGGATTTTATGTCAATAAATCATCTAAAGTAACATTACTTGTCTTTAACTTACCGTATTTGTTATGAAATAAAACTATTTCATCATTATCAATATTTGCCAAATTTAACGTTTTTGATAGTTCATCACCAATTATTTTCTTTATCTCGGTCATGTTAATTTTTGATTTTTCTTCCTCACGTGCGTGTGTGCGTGCGCGTGATCTTCCCCAAATATCAACCATTATATTGTAAAATCACTTGTGATTCCAATTCAATTGTTATTGATAAATATTTCTCCCGCTGGTATATTTATTTACTATTAAATGCGGAGATTTGCCAGGATTTTTAGATATTTCTGATAAAACATTTAATACTTCCTGGCCACATATTGGTGGATCGGTTAGTTGTTGAGTTGGTAACGTAGAATAATAAAGAGGAGGTTTAGTATTGGAGATATACCGCATAAACTCCTTCGGCGGGGCTAATCCATATGAGTCAAAATAAACAATACTACGCGGATCAATGATGTATGCAACCCAATGTGTTCCAGGTCCTTTGTTATCATCAAGATTAATAATTCCTGTTTCTTTAAGAAACGGAGCTAATGGTAATTGATCCCGCATAAAAACTCCTCTGAAATTTTTTATTTTTAATTTTTTTACTGCTTCGATGAGGTCAAAATTGGACATTGGTGAAAATCCTAAGGATTTTTTCACTGATGTTTCCTTTAATACATTGGCGGTCTTCCTAGTCGTAGACCTCTTCCCTTTTTTATATCCTTTTCCGGTTGCTGCTTTTATTAAATTTGCCATAGCACCACGTCGAGCAAGTGTTGGAGCCATTGAAGCAATTAACCCTGGAAGTATCATAGGTAGAGGTAAAATTCCACCTTGTTTTCCACCTCGTTTATATCCTTGACCGAGTGCTTTTTTCAAACCTATGCCGGCAGCGGAGCCGATTGCACCAAGTGCGGAAGCTTTGGCAACAGCTGGTGCAGCGGCTGCGATAATTCCAGGAATAGCTGCAAGAAGAGGAAATATTCCGCCATTTTTTATCATATCTGCAACGGCAGCTTTTGAAAATTCAAGTCGAACTCCCCTACCGGACAATACTGCTTTATTATAGTGACCCAGTTGGGTAGTAGTCAACGATAGTTTATGTGAACCACCAGTCATCTGAGCAGGTTTCAAATTAATTACAATTCCACATTCTTTAGCATTTTTTGATCTCAATTTTTTAATCTGATTATCTGTTAATTGAACAGTAACAGTGCTATATGTCATCTTTATTGTATATACGGTGTGTTTTCAATTAGAATCATTTTACGACTGAAACGTTAATGTTTCTCGATTAAAGATTTTCCACTGGTGCGTCGACGAGTCTCATCTGTCCACCTATTCCTTCAATAAGCATAGATTTATCGCTAAGAATAACTGCGAAAGCTCTATAACCACCACCGGGTTGTCCTACTAATGCGCTGAATGTTATGTCGACTACGGATTCTTTTGTCAAGTCGAGATGTTCCAGTGAAAAGTAATAAATAGGATACAATGTTTGAAAATCATACTGGGATATTTGCAGTCCAGTGTCTACGTTTTGATCACGACCCATAAAAGAGAGCAGCTGATGATATACTCGTGCAACGTTGTTTTCATCGTTGTTAGATCTCAACTTTATAGGTTCAGCTGGTTCTTGTTGACCGTTTATCCGCAGAGAAACTTCCGTTACGTCTAACCGATCAAATATCATATGAGAGCGCATTTGCTGGACAGCAGCATGTATTCGATCTCTACTTTGCAACGCTATAAATATATGTTTTGGTGCTGAAATTCCTCTTTTTCCTGGTAGATTCCAAGTAAATTCACCCTGATTAGCTTCAAGAGTGTCAGTAGTGGAAGTTAACCAACTTATAAGACTACTTGCGCCAGTCTCCATCCAAGATAATAATCGTTGATTGACGGCAAGAGAGGGTGTTAGTACTGACATCCAAAGAATTAGCTTAGACAGGACAACTGTACCATCGTCGGCAGCTCGAGTATTATTATCAGTGTTATCACCAGGAATTCGCCAAATAGCATTATTACTATCAGTTCTTCGGTTTAACACAACAGTGTGTTTTGCGCCGTAGATAACTTTTCTGACATTTCTGCAAAATCCAAAAATATGATGAAGCAGAACAGCACATGAAAATCTTCTTCGTTGTCCTTTTAACATACTATTTCTAATTGCGCAACCGAGATTATAATTCGCGTTTGTCGAAATTACTGCGGGAGTTGGTGCATCACCAGCAGCATTTCGTACATTTCCTAAAGTATGTTGATTTGCATCAGCATGGTCACTATTGTCTTTGACAAACATCATGGACGGTCCAGCAGATCTTGTGTAATCGTCAGAATACCTGGCGAGACCAAGAATTGTAGTGGCGATATCAACATTATTGTTTATTGATTCTATGTCATTTCCGTCGATGACGTATTTTGCACCTTCAAACAGCGCCATAATCCCATTATTCACAACTCCAACTTTAGTTTCTGCCGGATAAGGATTTCCGTTTCTCAGCAAAATTTCTCCTTCAAATTCAATATACGCCTCGCACGGCAAAAAATATTTGCTTTTATCCTGAACTTGCAGATCGATTCTACCTGTTGCGTTTGGTTCAATTGCTCTGTAAGCAAAATATTGATAATTTCCAACAGAATCATCTTTAGGTACCGGTGCTTCCATGTCAAACGCAGTATCGATAATTTTCTTGAACGACATTTTTTATACTAAGACATTTTTATTTTCAATTACAATGTTATCATCGTCGCATTCTTCGAAGTCCACTTCCTGATATAGCGCTAGATAGATTAACATTCTGTGACAATTCTGGTGAGTTTGCTATCAACGAGACTATTTTTTCTTGTGCGGCAGTGTTGATAGCTTTGCTTATCCTTGCTGGCATATTTTCCGTAGAAGGCAATTGAATTTTTTGTTTTCTTCCAAATAAAGATTTCATCAGCGAAGATGCTTTATCTTTCACGAAGGAAAATGCCTTACCTGCTACATCTCCTACTGAACCAAGGGTTTTATCACTAATTACTCCAATAGCTTTCATTCCAACTTGTTTAGCAAACGGAGCAATTTTTGGAGCCATTCTTGTGAAGAAGCCTAGCATGGTATCCCCTAGTCCTTCGCCGTAGAATGTTTTATATACCGGAAGGCGTGAATTTACAACAAATACCTGAGTCGGTTTATCGTGATTGTAATGAATAATCATTCTTTATTGTACAATCGTTGGAATTCTAATTGTGGAAACACTAGTGTTTAGTCACTATAGTATCCACGGTAATGACTGTTTTCCATTAAATCGTCAATAAATTCTCTGTAGGTATGTAAATCAATTATTTTATTTTGAAATAACCGCTGAGCTATATCAGCTGATTCATTAATTATCTCAACGGAATTATTTCCGGCAAGTCTTCCTCCTGTTAGAACTTCTAATCGAGAAACATCTCTAACGAGACTATCTGGGCATATTTGTGTGTCATGGTAATTAATTGGGGTTAATCCACTTCCTGAATATCCTCTTGGTTGTTGCGTTATTATCGGCTCTGGTGCTGAATAATATGGTTCTAAATCCGTATTTCCTGGTAAATCTGGCAAAGTCAACAATTGTTCTGTTTGCGTTATTTTTGAAGTTTCTGGTATTGGTTCTGATTTTCTACTCCTAGAAGTTCCTTTTCTTCTTGCGTTTCCACGTTTAAAAATGTTTGATTTGTCTCTATACAAACGTTCGACTCCTTCGTCGTAAACTTTATAATCAATACTATCTTTATCAATTTTGAAATTATCAGTTTTTAGCTTAAACATTACATCAGCCCAACTGTTAATATCATTAGCATATTTACTGCTTTTGTCAGAGAGAAAACTAGATTTATTAAAAGATGTATCCACGGCGAGATCATGCAAATCTTTCAGATCAGTTCTTTCAATATCGTCTAATAATTCATCAGTAAACCTTGCACGGAGTTCCACCATTTTTTTATTTCCTCTATCTTTCCGTTGTTCTGCTACTGTTGTTTGGTTTAATGCTGGTTTAACATTTTTTGATATTTCTTTAAGTAAATCCGCTATTGGTTTTTCATCGGTACTCCTAAATGCATCATCGGAATCACCGTATAACGCAGTTTTTATACAAGTAGTAATCGGCTCAAATTTTTGCTGTTGTCCCGTAAAAAGATCAGTCTTTGCTTGCTGACGATATTGCAATTTTTCTTTTAAACGCTCATGCACGGGTAAAAATTTATTAATAGCTTCGAGCTTTTCTCGGGCATACTTTCTCGATGGTGCCTCTTGGATCACTGGTGATTTAACTTCCATATTAAATTATTATATCAATTAATTGTAAAATTTTCGGATGACCACATGATCACATGATCACTAGTGATTTTTTTTCGCGACGTCGTCGAGGGTCACCCCTTTGTGACATCCTCGGAGAGGGGGAGGAAAACACATCGTATACATATTTTTTTTATGTCTTGGATTGCTGAAATGAGACTTTGTTGGGCGACTATCTTTTAAGAGGATTGGTGACGACTGGAAAATGGTTGGTTCAGAATTTGTATTGCTTATTTTTTTTATGTCTTGGATTGATGAAATGAGACTTTATTGGGTGACTATCTTTTGGGAGGGGTGGGTGACGACGGGAAAATGGTCTGCCCAACCTCTGTGCTGCTCCTCCTTGTTTTGTTTGATTGCATATACATTTGCATTTTTGTGTTGGCGATTTTGTTTTTGTTGTTTTCTTTTTTTTTGTTGTTGGCGATTTCTTTTTCTTTTGTGGCATTATAATATATTATTTACATAAAATTTACAATTTTTTTATTCCACTTCCACGAATGATACCATTACCTGCGACTGCTTTCTTCGTTGCGCCAGATATTGCTCCAGAAGCTGCTGCTAGTCCTAATGTGCCTAAGACTGGTAAAATTTTAGGTATTATTGTACTAGTTAATACTGATAATGCTGGACCAAGAAAACCAACTTCTTTTGCCATCGCTGTCATTTGTGCAGCACTCAAATTTAAAACAAAAGTTTTTTTACGATCATACTTTTTTACTTGATTTTTTGTTAGCATTAATTTGTTAAAATACTATCAGAAATATTAGGATTGATTTTTAATGATACCTGTTCTCGCTTTGCAATAGCAGCTACTAATTTTTTAACTTGGCTATCGGTCAAATATACTTCTTTTATAATATATTTTGCCATTTTATATAACAACTGTAGATTAAACTTGAACTGTCATTTTACCTCCAATAGAATCCACCGTGATAAATCTATCACTAATCACTAATGCGTATACGTACAACGGTTCTATTGGAACCTCTCCAAGTGTCCAGGTAATTTCAATATCCGCTGTGCTGTCTACAGCTCGCTCGTTATGTTTACTAACATCAAAATGAAATATAGGATAAAGTGTACGAAATTCCTCTGTTGATATTTGAGATCCATCTTCAACATCTTGATATTTTTGCATTGCGTCAAGCAGGTACATGTACGATCGAGAAATATTTTTATTAACGTCATCAGCAAAATTACACTCGATAGCTCGTTCTGGATATTGCTTTGAATTTAATCTAGCGAATATTCGTCTGACATCAGAGTGATTAAATATTGCATTATTTTGTTGTTGGTTACCTCGTCGGTTTTGCTGTTGAAATACGACAAAGATATTTCTCGGCAGTTGTTCGCTTGATGTTGTTGTGATCCTCCATGTGTAGTCGGTAGTATTTGGAACCGCTGTCTGATATATCTTATGCTGCTTAAAATAAATTCTGTTTGTATGTTTATCAAGCGTATTATTTAGTTCTGACATTTTAGTGATTGATGGTGGTATACGTGGCATCCACAAAGCAAGTTTGTTTATGATAAACTGTACATCAACCCCTCCAGATTTAAACAAGCAATCGTTTTGGTCTGCTCGATCTAAAATAAGAGTATGTTTTACTCCGCGAAATACTTTATCATGATCGCGACAAAAGCCGAAAATTGTGCTTAGCGGAAGCATCATTGTAATTTGACGTGATCCTGCTGCAAGTTTTCTTCGCCTAGCAAAACCATCGTTATAGCGTGGATTTCTCACGTCAAGTGTGTTAAGAAGCAAATTTAACATCGCAGTACCGTTTGCATCTGCAGCTGGTGGTGTTATATTTAGATTATTAAAAGCTGTTATAAGAGAAACTCTTGTAGCGTCTGCATTAGCAGCTGTAACAGGTGCGGCAATACCTAGCGCGTCTGCATTAGCAATGAGAAAATTTCTCACAATTCCAGCATTTACATCAGCATTAGCTCCGTGTACTATAGCGCCTCTCTTTAGAATTTCTGTTGATTCAGCTATACCCCGTCCAGTATCTTTAAACCACATCATATTAGTTGCAGTTGATCTCGAGTAATCGTCGGAAAACGAAATAATATTTAAAATTGTACTTGCAACTTGCAGATGACTCGAAATATCTTCTATAGTTTGATTGGCCAGTTGATATCTAGCACTTTTGAATAAACACCAGACGTTATTTATAAGAGCTACTTCTGTTCCAATTGCAATTGCAGCAGGTGGATTGGCTACTGTCATAATCTGACCACGAACTTCTAACATAGCCTTATGTGGCAGTAGAAATACATCTTCGTCTCTGGTGTTAAAGGTTCTAATACCAGCTTTATTTGGCTCGTTAGAATTTTCATCAAGGTACTCAACAAACTCGAATTCTGTCACATCGTTGTCGATGTCATAAGTTTCTGTTAACTCGAGATAATTTTTAACAGACATTTTATTTTATTAGATTATATAAAATTTTATTGCGGCACTGTTACTTTAGATATTAATTTTTGTATGATCTGCTCGCCCTTTGGTGATAATATTTTTTTTGTTGTTGTTATCATAGCTTTTTGAGTTTCTTTTGTTGGAGCGATTTCTGAGATAACTTGTTTTATTTCAGATGCAGTCGGTGGATCACCTTTTATTTTATCAGCTATTTTTTGTCCCACCGCAGTCCCAGCGGCAGATGCAGCCCCAGTTGCAAAAGCTTTACCAGCGTCAATAGCAATTGGTGCAACTTTACGTGCTATACCTGGAATATTTTCAAATACTTTAGTGAATATATTTCCAAAAAATCCTCCTACTATTTTTCTTCGATAAACTTTTTTTCTTTGTTTCATTATATTTGATGTTGCATAATTTTTACTTTTGCTCGCGTAGATGTAAATAATAAGTTACAACTTCATTACTAACATGTAACTGTTTTCCTGATTGATCTGTCAACTGCATTATTATACTTGATATTTGATCTTCAACGTTTAAAGGATAATATATAATATGTTGTGGAGTTATTTGCATGAGAGAACCTGGCGGGACTTCTGGTGAGAAACTGTAAATCGTTTGACCTTTGCTACCTTTTGATGTATAAGAACCAGAAGCAATAGAACAATTTACTAATATTGTATTTACTTCTGTTATATTTGCTGGCAGTTCACTGTCATATGTAATAGGCTGATCAAGTGCAGTGTTAGTTTTTTCAGTAAATCCTAACAGTTGTGCAATACTTCTTTCTCTTGGTTCAAGATTGATTGCTATATTTTTCAAAGTTATCCTAGTTCGTAATGTGTTATAACTTGCTGATAATTCAAAATTATCAGCCACACCATCAGCTTTTGTTATGAGTTCTTTGATTGTCTTGTTTAGATCAGTAATATTATAAGCTCCTTGCGGAATTTTTATTTTTTTTTGTTGTAGATATTGGAGATGTTGTAATCATAGTAAAATACATTTCATCCTTAACATCAATTTTTACGTTAGGTATAGCATTCCAACAAGTACAAGAAATTAATCCAATTTCATATTGTTTTGTAGGATCTAGTTGGATAGGTGGAATATAATTTACTGAAAAATTTGCGCAATCTATCGCAGACTCACTAGAGTTTAGTAATAATGTTGTTTGCATTCCTTTAATATTATATCATTTTACAAAATTAAGTCGCGGTGTAAAGTTTCATATTCGTCAGATGTTAATAATTCACTCGATCTTAGATGATCAAGTATGTCAATGATTTCATTATCAAGTTCAACACTAACATTCCCAGCTTCCTTTGACGATATTAATAACATTAATCTACCTATCATTTCAGTATTTGAAGTAAATACTTTTACACCAGTTCCTGTTCTTACTCTACTTTTTTGTATACGAGATTTATCAAAAGTAAAAAATTTCCTTCTAAAACTCCACCCACTACCAAAAGGTTTTGCTCTACTATTTTCTGCTGTTTTTTAAACGTGAGAGCAATGACACTGTTTCTCATTCTATTATAAAATGGAAGCATATCATCAATTTCTGTAACCGTGTTTATTTCATCTTTAGCAGTAACTCCGTCATTAAATATTACATCTAATCTATCGAGTAATTCTTGATATTCTACATCAGTCCACTTGCTTATATCATCAATACCCCTTATATTTTCTTTGTTTAAAAAATCATCATATTCACTAACTTTTATCTCATCATTTACTCTTTTTGTAAAATAAAATCTTTGATCTCCAACTTCCATAAACTTTACAGTAAGCTCACCGACTCTTTGTTGCTCCACTTTGATATCTTTTATGTCTCCTGATAAATTTGTTATAATATTTGTTATTCCTTGCGTTGTTAACTCTGCTAATCTTCGCTCAAGTTTCAGCGGATTGTTTATCAATCGATCTGTTTCAGCTTGTCTAGCAGCAGGATCAGCTATATTTGCTGTAAGTGCCTCAGTTAGTTTTCTTTTTTCTTCATCAGACCTAGTAACAAGTTTTGCAGCAGCTGCTTCTTGTTGTTCTCTAACAATTCCAACCAAACCTTTTTCCTGCAGTTGTTTAAGTTCTTCTTCTGACAGTGGTTTAGTTTCAGGTTGTTTACCTAATAGTGCTTCAGTAACCGGTTTGAAAATTGTAACTGTTGCTTCTGTAGCAGTTACTTGCCCACGCCGTGCTTCTTGTACTTTTTGCTTAAGTGATGCCTGAGATTGAGCAAGTTTTTTTTAGATCTTCTATGTGTTGTCTGTATCTTGCTCGTTTGTCCATTATAATAATTATAAATTTTATAAAATTGAAACGCTTTACTGTAAGTAAGTGTCAATACAACAGCGAAACATTTTAGTTGGATCATTTGTAAGTTTATCAAACAAGAAAAAGTTAAATTTATCTTTTGTAGCATTACGGTAAAGTTCAATAAACTTATCTTTTGTCACGCCACCGCATTGCTCGCTTGCAATATTTCTAACGTCAACATTATCCAGTCCTGGAAATAAAATAAAACAACCCGTATTTCGCCTAATAAATCTATCAACATTATAAAATCCTTGAGCGAGATAAACAGAATTACACTTTTTGTTACGTGACAGTGAGAAATATGATCTTATTTTATTCATCTCCATGTTATTTAGAGGAATATCGTCAAAAACTACTATCTTATGTTCATCTGCATCAAGTTGATTAACTGGAATAAGATCTTCTGGCTGCCTAATTATAAAAAAATCTTCACCAGATTTAAGATCATCACGAAGCTTGTTATTATATTCGCTTAATAACTTATACTTATCTTGCTGTGGATTGATTGTGTAAATATAAACTCTGTCGTAGTTAAAATTATCACCAAGAAGCAAGTTCATTAGCAAATTTGTTTTTCCTGATCCAGTTCGCCCAACAATAAGATAATGACAATCAGGAAGTTCATTGTTATGTTTATGCTTCACTAATCTCTCTGTATCAAAGTTTAATATCGGCGATTTTGCCATTTTATATAATATTAAACTAGTGTTGATAATTTTATCTAGGATAGTAAATAATGAACTACTATACAAAATTTGGAACACTATTAGGAGATTTATCCACAGGTGACTTATCCAAATATGCAACTCTTGATCGGCTCAAAAATGAAATCAATAATTTACTAAATCTTACCAGCGTAAATCCAGATGAAGTCGTAATTTTCTAGGACAAAGAAGGACGATTAAAGACGATTAACGTAAAACTGTCAGATGTAGTTGTACGAAATCCAAGTGGGAATATTGTTATGACACAAAACAAGATTACAGATCTTGGAAACCCAACTGAGGATGGGGATGGTGTCACTAAGAAATATGTTGATGATCAGGACGTTCCAATCAGTAATGAAATAACAGCGCTCAAAAATGAATTTACCGGTCACGTGAACACATTTTTAAATTTTCGCAGAAACATAAACAAAATTAGAGATGAATTTTTTGGAAATCCATCAAATGTTAGCATTACACTCGCTAATATTAACATAAATCTCAATAACATTAACACAAAACTCAATGATATTATTAGTGGAATTCCTAATATTGTTGAGAAAACGAATATGATTAAAATTCCTCACAAACAGATTAAAAATATTGTGTATACTGTTGCATCCGGTTATAGTGGATGGACAAAAAAAAATTTATCAAATATATTGCAGAAGTTACCGGTGTGTATAGATTGTCAGTGTTTAGCAGTGTAAAGTTTAAAATATTTACCACATATTCATGGCGTTATTCAGATGATGACATATTTGGAATATCATCTTTAATATTAAACAAAAATTCTGAGGAGGAATTTACACTTGAACCAACTGATAAAAATTTTGTAGGTCCTTATCGGTGGTGTTTGGAATTTGTAGCTGATTTATCATAACTATGTAAACAAATATTATAATGAAAAGAAGTATAATTGATTTTAATCACATTTCAAAAGATATTCCAGAACAGGATGTGGACGCACTAAGACAATACTATAAATATTATCATAAAAAACTTTGGTGTGTTAAAAAATGTTACAAATACTACAACAAGATCCTTCGAGTAATATCATATCTACCCTTGTTAATGACCAGTTCTGGTATAATTTCAAGTGGGGTATCATTAAATCCATTTTTGTTAATTATATCTGGTATTGGTGTTTCACTGACAGCGGCGTGTAAAAAAGTAGAACCAAGACTTTTGATAAAAAAGCATGGATGTTTAACATCAATTAAAACTTACAAGAAACTACTTGATCAGATCCGGTCTTACCTACGAGGAGTCAAATATAATATGGATGATTTATTACGTGAATTTCGTATTATTGATAATATGTTAACAGACATTCTACCAATGAGGGTTAGCAAGTATGAAAAAATATCTAAAAAAATATGAGTAACGTAAAAATTTATCTAAACTTAAGATATAATATAACTAAAATAATATCACTTACCTTCATCATTTTCATTCTAGTGCTAATTTAATTTCCGCCTTGTTAACTGAAACGTTCTAATAGGTGTGGGAGGGGGTGGTGGGAGTAGTAGATGAAAAGGCTGATTCTGGCGCAAAAGTTATCCCCATCCTCAAAACAAATACAAATTACTTCTCTTAAGACCTTAAAACACCAAAGTTTTTCACCCACCCACAAAAACTAAAGGCTGATTCTAGCGCAGATATAATTGTATAAGGTAATTACCTCTCTCAGTAGATGAAAAGGCTGATAATTGTATAAGGTAATTACCTCTCTCAGTAGATGAAAAGGCTGATAATTGTATAAGGTAATTACCTCTCTCAGTAGATGAAAAGGCTGATAATTGTATAAGGTAATTACCTCTCTCAGTAGATGAAAAGGCTGATAAT
>JAEAOA010001231.1:0-20000 GCA_016746295.1 Potamilus streckersoni
AATACTCATACTATCTTGCTGTGGATTGATTGTGTAAATATAAACTCTGTCGTAGTTAAAATTATCACCAAGAAGCAAATTCATAAGCAAATTTGTTTTCCCCGATCCAGTTCGCCCAACAATAAGATAATGACAATCAGGAAGTTCATTGTTATGTTTATGCTTCACTAGTCTCTCTGTATCAAAGTTTAATATCAACGATTTTGCCATTTTATATAATATTAAACTAGTGTTGATAATTTATCTAGGACAGTAAATAATGAGCTACTATACAAAATTTGGAACACTATCAGATTTATCCACAAAAGGTTACCAAGGTGACTTATCCAAATATGCAACTCTTGATCAGCTAAAAAATGAAATCAATAATTTACTAAATCTTACCAGCGTAGATCCAGATGAAGTCGTCATTTTCCAGGACAAAGAAGGACGATTAAAGACGAGTAACGTAAAACTGTCAGATGTAGTTGTACGAAATCCAAGTGGGAATATTGTTATGACACAAAACAAGATTACAGATCTTGGAAACCCAACTGAGGATGGGGATGCTGTCACTAAAAAATACGTCAATGATTGGGACGCTTCAATTAATAATGAAATCACAGCGCTCAAAACTGATTTTACCAGTCACGTGAATACATTTTTAAGTTTTCGCAGAAACAAACAAAATTAGAGATGAATTTTTTGGAAATCCATCAAATGTTAACATTACACTCGCTAATATTAACACAAAACTCAATGATATTAACACAAAACTCAATGATATTATTAGTGGAATTCCTAATATTGTTGAGAAAACGAATATGATTAAAATGCCTCACAAACAGATTAAAAATATTGTGTATACTGTTGCATCCGGTTATAGTGGATGGACATCACAAAACAGATCTATCAAATATATTCCAGAAGTTACCGGTGTATATAGATTGTCAGTCTTTAGCAGTGTAAAGTTTAAAATATTTACCACATATTCATGGCGTTATTCAGATGATGACATTTGGAATATTATCTGTAATATTAAACAAAAATTATGAGGAGGAATTTATACTTGAACCAACTGATAAAAATTTCGTAGGTCCTTATCGGTGGTGTTTAGAATTTGTAGCTGATTTATCATAACTATGTAAACAAATATTATAATGAAAAGTAGTATAGTTGATTTTAATCACATTTCAAAAGATATTCCAGAACAGGATGTGGACGCACTAATACAATATTATAAATATTATCAAAAAACTTTGTGGTGTGTAAAAAAATGTTACAAATACTACAACAAGATCCTTCGAGTAATATATCTACCCTTGTTAATGACCAGTTCTGGTATCATTTTAAGTGGGGTATCATTAAATCCATTTTTGTTAATATATCCGGTATTGGTGTTTCACTTACAGCGGCGTGTAAAAAAGTAGAACCAAGACTTTTGATAAAGCACGGTTGTTTAACATCAATTAAAACTTACAAGAAACTACTTGATCAGATCCGGTCTTACCTACGAGGAGTTAAATATAATATGGATGATTTATTACGTGAATTTCGTATTATTAACAATATGTTAACAGATATTCTACCAATGAGGGTTAGCAAGTATGAAAAAAATATCACAAAAAATATGAGTAACATAAAATTTTATCTAAACTTAAGATATAATATAACTAAAATAATATCATTTTCATTCTAATGCTAGTTTAATTTCCGCCTTGTTAACTGAAACGTTCTTATGCACAGTTTAATTTTCATCCTGTACGTTCTTATGCACAGTTTAATTTTCATCCTGTTATCTGATAAAAAATTTGTGGTAAAACCTATTTGCCGTCTTTAGAATAATCATATTCCACACATACGCTGTTCTAACAAATTCGTCACTTCTGTTGACAGAGCTTACCGCATTCCAACACCCGTTTTGTCTGGTTACAAAATATCTGTCTACATAGTAGTAGTATAGGGAAATGAGGGTTTTGGCGCGGGTGGGGGAGGAGGTGTGGGAGGGGGTGGTGGGCCAAAACCTTCATTTTCCTATACTACTGCAGGATGTAGTTATTTCTACCCTCCTCGGAGAACATACATATGCTTTTGCTAAGTAGTCCCCTTCTAACACTCAATCTGTTTGCATTTTGAATCAAATGGAAGATTCTTTAGTAATACATATCCATAAATGTATGGGCAATACCCACTTCTCAAGCAAAAGATATGATCTTTTATTGTGATATTCTCACCGATTCCATAAATTCTGGAGTTACATTTTTAATCTGCTCATTATTTTTAGAAATATTAAAAATGTACAATTATTACAAATGTACAAATATTAAAAATGTACAAATATTAAAAATGTACAAATATTAAAAATGTACAAATATTAAAAATGTACAAATATTAAAAATGTACAATTATTACAAATGTACAATTATTACAAATGTACAAATATTACAAATATACAAATATTAAAAATGTACAAATGAAAATGACTGTTGTGCATAATCCATTCTGGAATTCATTTCTAAATTCTAATTTCAAAGTAAGAAATTTTAAAACTGGCAGATTTTTCATGAAATCCTTTATGCGTCATAATTCCTTGGGCACACAGAGGTGGATACCTGTAAAACAAGAAAAGAATTTATAAGCACTAGTAAAAATAGGAGCTATAACCCCAAACAAACATGTAAATCTTGAACACAGTACTCTATAATGGTTACCAGTGTTGTAATTAAATTGTGATACAAAAATGTGACATTTCCTCAGAAGTGAACAAAATAAGGATGTCAAATAATGCACTCTTCATTGTAATTTATCTCAATGTGACATAACATGTACAAGCTGAATGGCTTTTACTGTCTATGTTGGGACAGCATATTTGTTGGGACACATCGTTTTTCGAGTGATAAAATCGGAAAAGGCACTCCAATTGAAATTTTAAAACGAATATAAAACTGTACTTGAAATAAAACTAACCTAATGCAACAGCAGCTCATTAACACAACCATTCTCCTGCACACATACGATCCATTTTTCAGTGCATGAATTATTTTAGCTTTCTCATACCATGACAAATCGATCGAGGCAGCACATCACCTGAAGTGGCATCTGAAAGGACTAAAGTCAGATTTTTTTCAAATCTGCACCAGTCTAAATCTCACATTTGACCCCCCCCCCATCTTATCAGTCCATCCAGGAATGCAATCAAAGTACACTAGAATTTTGTTCCTGTTAATAATCATATTTTCAGCGAAATCTTCCTGTTTCTCTTCTGGCCTTCACAAATTCTGATGATTTTCACCAAATCTTCTGGGTGACAATGAGTTATTGATGTCCATCCATAAAGAACTATATTTTTATTTGTGAGATACTATCATACATTAGACCTGGATATAATTTGATCTTATTTTGACCTAACACAGTATCATTTGTGAATGACAGTGGTCAAAAATATATTTATTTCCCCCTTGTTTGAAATTAAATTGTTGGATCCATTTTCAGTCAGATAGCATATTCAAACCTTTGAGCACAACCAATGTTTATCAATGTTTATGTCAATGAACATCATGAGTGATACAAGCTACAGTATGGACGCATGCTATGCTCATGTTGAAAATAAAAGATACAAGGTTAGTTTCTTTTTATATTAATTAGCCGTTCTGTCCTTCATTTTGTTCTAACGTTCATTGGGGTGGGTGAGCACAAATGCAATACAAATTTATTTCATTTTTTAAGTCTTGGAACAAATGGGCTAGGTGAAAAGTTTCATCATAAGTTCTGGGACAGGAAAAAATTACAAGTCCCAATATCAGCTAAATATGGTATTCACCATTATTTATTACAGATACAATTCTTAATCTGTAGAGCTATTTTGTTACATATAATGAAGAAAAACCAGATCAGTTCATTAAGTCATACCAAGATTCCTCTGCAATCTTTTAACACTCTTCCTGACTGAAACTAATGATGTCCTGGTGCACATCACTAGAAAAATCACCACAGGACACTGGTTACCGGTAATACCAGTCACCTCTAGCGATCGCGATGTCTAGATTCAACTCAATTTACCTACTGTTAACAACAGCACTAATTACAAAACACTAAAGTAATTGCTATGTCTAGCCTCAACCACGGCAAGCTCAGACAAAAGGGATTTCAGTTGATGAGTAATGATAACAGCTGCAGATCTGTTCCCAAAATCTAGATCTGCAGATCAATATGTTTGAAAGAAAACAAACTGACCCGATACAGTTTTATATTATCAGTTTGGACAAAAATGATATCGCTGTTTTACCTACTTTACCTTCAAACACGTTCTTTCTGAGTGTCTGTGGATTACACAGTTACAGCTAACATCTTTGATGTCAGCACTGAAATAGAATTGAGTTTATAAAACAATGTCAGCCACTGCTAAAATGTATTTACAAGAAACAAAATATTCTTTGTGCCAAGGTGACTAAAACTTCAGACGTATTTACTGAATGTTTGCCACTAAAATAATTACAAGTTGGTCCAGTTGCAAGCCACAATATGCTCCAGTTCTGAACAGCTGATTATAAATGTACCAAACATGCCAGTTATTTGATAAAAAGTATTTTATGTATGTCATACTTTTCTATTCCTCCATCACAAACTTTACACATAATCTCAATATATAAATATCCATTTTTGCGATATTATGGGCCATCAAGGTCAAAACTGTTGTTAAACAGATGTCAATCAGTACATCCTACCGTAAATATTTTATGGAGAACATATACTTAGTAAGAAACAAAGTTGGAGGTGAATTAATCAAGGGTAATTAAGATTGATACAGCAACCCAAATCTACGAACATCAAAAAGAAGTCAATTTATGTACGTCAAATACGGGTCATATTTAAAGCAGAGTCTACTAAAAACCCTAATAAGTACGGTCAAACTTGTCCAAACAGTCACTCTAGTTCAGCGGTTGCCTGGTAACAGCTAATCTAATTTCCCATGGGCAAATTTCATATAAATGTGCTTATTAACCAAACATTGGTTTCACCCTGTCTTCCTTGGTCAGCAGCCATGTGTATCTTTTGTTTTTTGATGAGCAAGGCATGGTAGATTTAACGGTACATTACATGAATCAATGTTCAAAACGTTTCTTATAAAAAAAATACATGTAATCACAGTAGAGGTACAACGAAACAGTGATTCCCTTATGGTTTAGATGCTACTAATAGCACAAGGAAACACCTTTCTGTTCCCAAATCAAAAGGTCGGAAACAAAAGATGACAGTTGACTGTCTTTTGATCTCCGAGTCTTAGCAACAGCTTAAAGTGGACACCCGTTTTTATGCCTAATTATTCAACTTTCCAAACAAAACCTCAGTTGTGATTAAAGGTAAGCTGTCCATAGTTTCATTTAGGAAATGTTTCTACTAATAATAATAATAACAGCGTGAAAGTGTTTACACATGAAAGATAGGTATAAATGTGATGCTTGTACATAGCTGTCATTTTCTTTACTTGATGATGGTGTATGTTGTTGTTGGGCTTAACGCCATTATTCAGCACATGATAGGCTATTCATGGCGGCCAGTATTAATGGTGGAGGAAGAAACCGGTAAATCACCGGAAAGGACCACCGACTCACGTGAAGCTACTGGCAAGTTTTCTCACATATCCACATTCTCCGAATCCTAGACTCGAATCCAAGCAGACAGGTGAGATGGCAGTGATCCGTAACAGAAAGCGCTTTATACCACTCGGCGCCCCTGGTCGTGTATTGTAAATTAATATTGGTTACTTCTCTGGTCAAGTGTTTAAGTCACAGGAAAGATGCCAAAAAAAAAAATGTTTCACATGAAAATTTCCTAATGGATTATGAGTACATGATAAATGTACACATTTTATATACATCTGAATCATGCAGATGTTGCTGCTGATGCTATTTGTATTCATTATGCAGTTGTAATAGATTTATGTTAATTATTATCCAGATAATAAATAAAATAAATCAATTAAATATGTAATTTGTCCATTATCCTTCATAAGTCAAAGGTAAATGACTGCAATGATCTAATAAGCAGTATTCTGAAAGGAAATCTGACAGTTATCTTCTGTTATGTTATGAAAAATGGGATCCATCGCTAATTTGATGTGAACATTGTCCTATTTGTCCTACAGAATTGGCTGAACAGCATATTTTGTGACATTTTCAAGCGTGAAGGAATTTTCGTTGCCAGCTTTAAATCACCAACTGCAAAGATTTTATTTCCAGCCATGGGTGATGTTTTCTTTCGAACTTGAATTCAAAGTAATTTTTCTCTTGAGATGGATGGATCCTCAGTTTCAATGCTGCCATCTTTAGAAGATCAACATTGGCAGCAGAGAAGAATTAGCATCAGGATTTGTCTGTTCACTGAAATACTGAAAAAGTATCAGTTTCAACTGGTTTGCCATCTGACATTATCCCATCAAATCCACCTAAGTATCAAACACGTGCTCTCTTGAACTTTCTTAGTAACCAATCAGAAATGAGCACGCAACACAGGATAAATGTATACATTTCATAACTACACAAGGACAACATACCCTGCGAGTGAAAAACCAGATTTAAAGTTTTGCAAAAAATACTAAAAATTGCCCATTATCAGAAAAATATATGTGCAATTCTAAATTGTTTGGTAAGACTGATTGCACTGAACTGAACTTTACTGGGAAATATTGCATCTGGTGGAATTTTTAAGACCACGCATTCTAGATGCAACTCGGGGTGTGATGCAGGATTATCGTTATTTTGCAGAAACAAATTTACTACTTTCGATAACAAATGACCTTGACCTTTTGCAACAAATAGGGTTCTTACTACATGTGTAAGCCATCCACAATTTTGGTAACTATACATGTTGCACAACTTTAGTAATGATGCAGAAATAAAACATGTGACAGACCGATTGAAAACATTATGACCTATTATAAAAACAAGGGACATACAGCATGAATAGAGGTATGAAATGCTTGCTGCATCAAAATGGATGACAAAAACAACCTGAATTTTGAAAATCTCTTGAGGAAGAAACAGGATAAAGAATATTATGGGTGACATGATATCCAGTCATAAGTAGGTGATGGGAGAATGGAGATTTTTTAACAACTGAGCATCAAGGTATGTTGTGTTGAACTAAATTTGCTATGTAGAAACTTATTTTCTCAGACTTACACAGCTGTGACCTCTGACTTTTAGAAATTAAAATCTGTTTATTACCATAAGTGGAAGTCATTCACAAAATTTAGTCAAGAGCAAATATTAGGCAAACCCATTTTTTTTAGCCAAACGACCTTAACATTTGACCTGACCTAAAATCAATATAACTCTTCAGTATCTTAAAATCCATTCACAAAATTAGGTCAAGGTGCGTGGTCTAGAACAAAAATTAGTATGATGGAGACCTAAATTAATCTGAAAAAAAACAGGTAATACAATATTGATGGATAAATCAAATGGAAAGATGTATGAAAAACTCTTATTATGTTGTGTTATGAAATTGAACTAGTTCACTCACGTGTGTGACAACTTCCCTGCTAATATAAAGTGAAGCTTAACACCTAAAATAATCTAGCTTGTCTTATGATGGTCTCTGAGCATATCTAACTTTCGTACATGATTTTAAACATCCTTATTGAATATCAACCACATGTATATTGCAAACATACAGGCAGTTTTATGGGAAAGGTTACATTAGCTATGTTTATTTGTACCAAAAATATGATGCACATCTGACCCCCACCACCTCCAAGGTTATAAATTAAACTAAGCTAGAACGTGACTGGGATTTATTCCATCGGAATATTTATTATAAAATTTTTAAGCTGTATTACATTACACTATACTGCACAATAAAGGAAATATTGATGACTTGGACTGTGACAATAAATCAAATACTGATGGCTTTTTAGTTTGATAAGAAATCAAATATCGAAGGATTTTTACTTGGACTGTCTTCCATTATGCTGCATTGCACAATAGGAAAAAAAATTACTGGACTGACCATGTCTTATAATGTACCTGCCCGACTGAAATAGATGGATTGAAGCAAAGAGAATGAAAAAGATGTGGACAAGGATGTTTACACTGAACACTGTCACCAATAAATGCCCCAGATGCAACTTTGTAGCAATTCTGTCCTGCCACACCAAAATGTGGGTTGAATTTCTGTCTGATGTATTCTAGATACACAACTGGAGGGGCAACAATCAAGGAAACAAACACACACACACACACATTCCGGGCTGATCACATTGAATAGCTTGTAAGGCTGAAAGATTTACATGTCTAAATAGCTTAGTAACCTTGTATATCCAGATTTGCATGGCTATCAGTGATGCAGGAACATAGTGTATCTGAGTATCTGGGAGACCTTGATTTGCAAGGTAGTAGTAGTTCACCTAAGGTATGATTGTGAAACATTTAAAATTTTATTTTTTGGAACATTTTTAAAACATCTTTTCATCCTTTCATCACATAACGGTTTTGAAGACTAAGATGGAAAATACTCATGTAAATTGTTATTCCTCCTTTCATTAAATTCTCGAATAGAAAACTTAAATTTGTTTTTGTTATATATGTTAAATTATACACTTTTTTGAAAATTTTCCTAGTTCTTTAAGAATTTGTAATGCAAAATGGAATTTCACCAAAACAGAATTATGTTTTAAGTTATATTTTTCCCTTATAGTTGATTCATTTATTAATAATAAAATGTAGTTTCAAAAAAATAAAAATTTTTATTCCATTATGCCAACTGAAACTGCCTTTCACAGTTATAATTTCAGTTCATATGCAAAACGTCAGTTCTGAATACATCATATATCACGTGTTCTCTGATGCTATTATTCTTTGTCCTATATGTTTACTTTGTGCATCATATGATATGCATAACACATTGACATGAAGTTATCATTGATCCATGCTATTCACATTGCAAATAGCCATGCTATTCACATTACAAATAGCCACTAAGAGGACTAAATGTTGCTATGCTCAAAGGGGGGAAGGCTTAAGCAGCTTTTTGAAATTAAAATTTCACCCAGAGATCAAAACAGGTTCAAATTTTACACCAAACTGTCCTCGTGTTATAACATCTAGCAGATCTGACTCTTATTAATTTTTAAGGTGAGTAAAGGCATGCCAAAATGTTGAAGTTACATTTTATCTAATTTGGCCAAATACCCATTCTACAAATACATTTTTAAAGATCAACACTTTTACTATTTTATTAACTATTTTGACAATTTTAGCTGATGTACTGCCTGAAACAATATTGAATTCTGTGGGTCAGCATTTAATCCAAATCAGTAGATTCCCTAACAGCATGATGGAAGTAGTACATACAGTTAAGTGATATTTTAAATTCTAGTAAATATGTTACACTGCGAATGTATATAGACTTTTTTGACCAAAAGTGGCACAACATAATATAATTTTTAAAAACTAGATATGTCATTTTAATAGGTCTGTTCATCTTAAGAGGTACAAACTTTTGTACTGTTCATTTGGTGATTATTTATGAATTAAAAACAAGTATTAACCCTTTTATACTAGAGAGGCATGTTAAATACTTTCGCAACTTTTAATTTATTACTCAATTTTCAAGTACAAGAAAATTCACTTACTCACCTGCATTATATTTTAAGTTTATGCAAGATAAATTCTATTTTATAACAGGGATGATTTAATGCCAAATCATCTTTGATAGGAAAACCATAGGAATGTATATAGTTTTCACTGTCTTTACAATTCACTTCACAATTATAGGGATATTACAAATTTACTTTAAGACACTAATTAAAAAGTTTCCGTTGCTGTTATGTTTGTAAATTCCCTTTTGTTAACACCTACACTATTGATCTACAAAAGCCTAGAAATTTTACTATTATATTTAGGTTTCAATTTTCAATCAGCTTCTGGCATAATATCTTAGGGTTGGGGGGGGGACAGAGATCCTAATATATCTATATAAAAAAAAACTTTGAAAAGCCACCTGAAGCTAAATGTGCCTAAAAGGCTTTAGTTAGATGATGTTATGGTGCTGGAACAACCACATGCTTGAAGCCCCAATGTTGACTTCATAAATTTCACCATTCTTCCAGCTAAAGCTCGAAAGATAGGATGTTTTATTAAAAAATAAACAATTCTCTGAAATAATCAAGATGTAAAGTTTAAACGACATTAAAATATTCAGTTGGCCATCTCTTAAATCATTTCCTGAAGTCACACGTAATTCCAGTCTTTCTTGGGAATGCTCTAAATGATTTGACAAATTAATTACTATTCTAATAGCAGTCACATGTGTTACTCAATTTCAGAGAAATTACATGGCTCATAATGTGAGGAAAGTCATTATCTAGTTTTAATGTCCCCCAACAATGTTTAGGACCAATACGTTTAAAGATTCAGTATTATTCAGATGATTTGGAATATTCGACGTTTTGCACGTACCGGCAGTACTGCGGTTTGACGGGCATTCAAAAATTGACCATTTACATTTGAAGTTTTTCTCGCATGAGATGCAAAATGTTGAGAACGTTCCCACTGTACCTTCACTCACTTTCCTGCATTTCACTTCCTACGCCATGGTATCGAAATTTGGGTGCAATTTCTACCACCTACCCACATTCGCATCCACAATCTGCATTGAGGAAGTGTATAATGTCATCAATGCCTTTATTTCCATTCATTTTTCAGTTGCCGCCAGCGAACAATTACTGACAGTAGTTTCTCTTCCATTTGCCAAATTACGTACGTTCCTTAATGGCCAGCCTCTGTATTCAACAAGAAAATTTATGTTATGATCATTTTAGAAGTACTTGTCAATGAAACTAATATTTTTACTTTGTGGATAAAAGTTTCCTAAATTCTTTTCCCAGAGACAGTAGTAAGGAAGAATTGCAGAAGGAAGATTCATGAGAAAGTGTAGGGATTAAATATACGACTGCAAATGAGTATGAAGTAAACATTTTTTGATATAAGCCAGAATAAATAAATAAAATAGATTGTAACAAAAAGTTATGTTCAGCTGTAATGGGTTGATCGTTATCCTTGGATTAAATTTACTGACTTAAGCATCTTATGTAGTAATGGAAAACAATGTAGTAAACTAGCAGTTAAGAAATTCAGTGCATTTGTCAGTGGAGCCGATGAATTAAAATTCAGTAGACGCCAGCAAAAAATATGTGTTTTGGCATTTTTTTAAGCTGTTGGTATTATTATTATTATTGACAGTAATGCTCATATTTGATTACAGAGTAGTTTCTCTTCCATTTGCCATATTACGCTCCTTTGTGGCCTGCCTCACTTTAGAGGTACTTGTTAATGAAACGGATATTTACTTTGTTTCCTAAATTCTTTTCGCAGAGACAAGAATTTGCAGAAGGAAGATTCACTACTTGTCGTTGCGGAGATTTTATTAAAAATCAAACCAGTTTTTAAAAAAAGAAACATCTTTTAAATTATTTTGGATTCTGGTTCTTTTTATGGAAGACGAACTTGATTCGATTTCCTTTCAATCAATACCTTAACCTAAAGCTCATTACATAAGACTTATTTCCCTTCGTATGCATTGCAAATTTGTCTTATTCCAGATTTTGTTTTCCTTGCCGGGGATCAATGTTATGTCTAATTGATGTTGCATGTAAATCATCTATCTTTTTTATATTTCTATCTTTTTATATTTCTATCTTTTTAGGGCATCTAGCCATACTCCTTTTCCTTATATTCAAAATATAGAATGCCGAGCATTCCCCTCGTCGCGTAGTGACGACAAGATGCATAAACGGGTTACACCCTCCTGCTTGTGGGGGCCCAGAGTGGTTGAGTATAATCAGGGTAAACACTGGTCATGAAATCGTGAAGTGATTTCTCATTAATTTTAATTTCAATACTATAAATCATTAAAATAATTGGCTTGAAATGCATTTTTCCAGTCAATTTTTGTTCGCAAGTGCGTATCTGTGGATAAGGAACTACCCGTGCGATTTAATAATTAAGAACATTTTCATTTAAAGAACAGACAACTGAGTGGGAGAAACGAGATGAAATAGTTCAGGCACGAAGAGTTGAATGGGTTCTCCTTGCGAGCCACACAACTAGTGCGTACGATATACAAACCCATAACGTTTACATCAGAGCGGCTTTAATTATTCCGACCCGGATCTCATCTATGGTGACTGATGTTTATTGAGTTCTTTTGTTTAAAAAATGGAACCGTTTGGTGCGGAATGTTTGCGTGTTAATGCTCTATTTCCCTTTTTTTATTTTGTTGTGTCTGATATTGTTATACCCTTTTATATATTGTATTACAAGAAACCCCTAAAATAAGCCCAAGGCCGAAAAATATACTCCCTTAACTATTTGCTACCAGGTCCCCTGGCCAAACAATCGTAGTCACCTGACCACCATTGAATCTTGGATTAAACAAATAGCGCCCGCCTCAACTAGTAACGATCAGCATAGATCTCTCCGAACATCGTTGGAATATTCGAATCACTCGAAAAACGCACAACACAACTCAGCATTGCACACGAAGCATACACAGCGTACCAATCTCTCCACACCTGTACACGCAGCATACGTACATCATAGCCCAGCACTGCACACGCACATTAGCAATGCAAACGCAGCATACGCACATCAGAGCACGCAAACACAGCATAAGCACAGCTCTACACAACTGTACACATACGTACAGCACAGCTCAGCACTGTACACGCACAGCATACGTAGCTCTACACAGCACACGCATCTCTACACACTGTACACAGCATATGTACAGATCTACACCGCTGTACACTGAATCAACACCACTGTACATACAGCATCCGCACATGCGGCGCAGGATAAACCGAAATCACTCGAAATATTGTATAATATACAATGATCATCCTCTGGTGAAAGGAAACCGAGTACATTTACTTACTAAAAGATAAATTTATACAATTCCGTGACAATACCTTCCCCCTTAGAAAGTTGAAACACTTTTACAAAAATCACGGAATGTGAACATGAATCGAGTATTAAAACATTCAATTTTGAACTCACGAAAATTATCTGTTGATTAACACCCTACTTAAATTCAGCACCCACTTTTTCCGACCCTCGAACCCGTAACTAAACGGTTGCAAAGACAACGCCCAGTGTATCAATCTTGCGTTTGCGACCATTGCTTTGTTCAGGTACAAGAGCGGCTGATGGTCCGTCTGAAAGGTAAACTCCCTTCCAGAAAGTTATGTATGGAAGTTTCATATCCCCCTATCCCTAGGCACTCGTTCTCAATCACGAATTTTGCTCTCTAGAAAGCTGTTTCCTACTGTCATAAGCAATGGGCAATTTCACCTTCTCCTGCTTTTGTAGCAAAACAGCCTGAAGTCTCGGAGTGTCAGACGCGTCAGTCCTCAACTCAAGTTTTATTCAATCCTGGCAACTTTTAAGATTGGTGCACTTATCAGTCTGTTTTAAAGCGTTAAATGCATTTTCCTGGCAAACACCCCAGGGAACTTTATTCGGTTGCCCTTTATAGTCAAAAAAATGCTATTGGGTTGGCAATAGCCGCAAAATTGGGGACAAAGCTAGGAAAGATCTAATTTGTCTCTTGGTTTCCGGTCTAGGTGCATCTCTGATTGCACCTACTTTGTCTGGGTGTGGTTTCAACTGGCCTAATCTACTTACGAATGGTGATAGCTTTTGAGTTTAGACCATTTGGACACTCGGATCGCCCGATTTAGATTGTTAGGGTCATTGTAAACAAAATATCACAGATAAACTTGTGTCCTTATCGAATTCATATAGCCACATTTGTCAACAGGTAGGCAAATCCAGGCAGAAGACATCCTACGGCTCATCTTCAAAATATTTCTACGCTTAATGGACCATTTAGCCTAATAGACTGTAGGTCCCTTACCCAAGACCAAGTCAGGCAACCATTACGTGTTTACCATAATTTACGGTGGCCACACAATTTACAGATGCAATTCCTCTAAAAAAAATATGAAAAGTAAACTCATAGTATAAGCTTTGATAAAATGTAGGTTATGACCAATCCAAATCTCTTTAGTCTGATCTAACGTAAAATTTTTATCTAAAATTTCCAGTTTAGTTTTTAGTGCATTGTAGGTATCTAACTGGAGACCCGTAATATGGATCTCAACAGTTTTACTTACAACAGCTATTGCCGGGGCTGCCTCTATCACTTTCTTACCATTTATTTATATCCCCCTCTGATCAATAGGAGGACACTGCCTTTTGCAAGATATCTATTCCCCCTCCATTTTGCATGGTACATACATCACTTATGGACATTCCTCGTGCTATTAGGGCGTTGAATATTCCCGCTGGTCACTGACACCCTTCTGTTGCCAACTCTTTACAGTTGATAAACTGACTTCCCTCCATTTAATGTGCGATCAGCAGCATCTTATCACCTCCATTATTTTTGTACTAAAATATGTATTTAATTTCTCTCATTCCAGTATGTTCACGATATGTAGGGTTGAACACTACATTTAGAAACAAATGCAGTGAAGATGCAATATGGGAGTAAAAAAATATTAAAAATATGACTGACCTCTTTGTCCAAAGGCACGGAATTTCATTGTGAAGTAACAAAACAAAAACAATAATGCAAGATAGGGCTGCACAAGCCGTTCCATGGTTGCTCCGTTCCTTAAACTTTCAATTAATGATTGTGAATCCTGCGTGAACTGTGCTCTAATTTCACCCAATATAAACTTGCTTTGGCTCCATGGTCGGTTTCGATTGATTCATTTCGACGTGATGCCGTCGTCATTTGGCAATGGCAGTCTGAGATGCTGTGTGTGGTATTTATGTTTCTCAACACCACCCATTTTCTTTAATATCTGTCCAACGGCTTCCCACTGATGAAATGGTATGAGAACACGCGTGCTGCCCGTGCTGTTGTACAACCAAGCAATTAGTGTATGCCATGTGATCTAGCGTAAACAGGGTACCTAGTGGTACACATAGCAGACTAATCAGTCATGTATTGAGAAAACAGCTGCTTGGTCCTGTGATGGGGAGTGCTTTTCCGATAGACTCACCATCACCCCCACACACCCCACACACTAATGTGAATGATATCACAACCAGTTTCTACACTTTGTTCCTCGCCAACCTTTTGTAGATAATAGTCTAATTATTCTCTATAAATTATGGGCAATTTTTATTTTTTTTTCTTTGATGTGCGTTATATTTAATCACATGATCATACCAAATTTTAAGGTAATTTAATGTGAAATAAAACGAAATCTCTAAGAGAGAAAACAAAGGGCAAAAAGAAAAATACCCCAAAAGTGTTACTTTTTGTACTGGATATTTTATGTGTTGTTACTATTTTCATCTATATCTAATCCTAAAGGATTAGGCTTATGTATGTAAATTTTATGTTTTTTATGTGATATTTGCCCATTTAATTTACCTTTTGGAGGACATGCTTGTTCCTATTTTGTATTTGGATGTTATCCAGCATGTGAGAATGGGGGTAGGGTGAGGAAACACCATGCGAAGCATCACATATATGAAAGAAGTCAAGAAAATAACTTGGCATTAGAAGGAATATATACAATGGAGTTCGTTGACGCGTATAGCGTTACGTGGGGTAGTTTTATTTGTTTTATACCTTGAGCAATAGTAACTGAGTTATAAGTGTATCTCATTGTAAGCCGCTCGCAACGAGATACCCATATTTCATGTTGTGCACGGGTACTTTACCCTTGGGTCTTGCTTGTGTTTCTATAGTACACATAGGACGTCTATGTTATATGCGGTCAGAGTGACAAGAGATGCCCGGATGGCTGTTGAAGAGGATGGACGTGTTTCTGGGAGTTCCCGCTACATCGACAATACAAATAAGAAAATAGACGTAATTGAAGAGGAACAGAGAATAAATAAGAGTTGCGTTGCATGTTGTCAACAAAGCTGACTGTCGTATAATAACAAAACAAACCACAAAAATGGCAACAGAAGAAGACGTAAGTTGAATGATCAACGATAGACCGATCTGTGTGACGATGTAGGAGTAGAAGACGTTTTAGTCACATTTATCGACTACATGACGTGATCACATGCCAGTAGAGAACGGACGTGTTTTTCTTGAGCTCCTGCTCTAGTGATGTATGACCGAGTTAAGGGAAGTATTTTCATTCTGAAAACAAAATGGCAAGAACAAAGCAGACTTCTTGTGACTGTTTTTTTTTTGTCTGTGAATGTAACCTTTTTGTATTTCTTTTGTTTTCTTATGTTTATTTGTATTTACTTTGATGAGGGATACTCTTCATCAGAAACTTTTTTGTTTAATTAACTTTTGATGTTTTCTTTATATATTTTGAATATATGCGATTCGGATAGAAGAGTTTTTGCAAAGGATTGACCGGCTTGTTATTCAAAAATTCAAAGGAGAAAAAGTGTACCTTTGGAAACAGTAGTGTGCGACCACAAGTTTTAACTTAATTGAAGTGTGCTACCTACAAGTTAGAAATGGCCAAAGCGCAGCTAGATAACCAGCCAAGCACCCGATGTGTGTGGGACATCTTTTTTTTTCGGGGGGGGGGCACCAGACAGATGCCCCTCCCCTACTTAGCCGGAAAAAAAAATCTAAAAAATTTTTCGTGTTTACCACCCGATGTGTTGCTATGTTTAATTTATTTAATTCCAAAAAAAAATAATTTCCATTAAATTAAATTTTGTTGGGGTATTTATCCCTAGTGTCTTATATAAGGTTCATTCATCCGACAAGGCTTTATTTCCCTTGTCGGAGTCCCCTTATATCTGTAAGTTAACCTTGGCTGGAGGTTCTCTATATCCTTTGTTTGCTATGCGTTTGGTGCTTGTGTATGTTGCTATATATTGTATTCTTTAATTTTGAATTTAGAGGTCAGACGTAATTTTTCTATTTGAAATTTTAAATCCTATTGTTGTGAATGTCCTTAGTAATTCGTCTGCCTAATTTAAAAATGTTTGTTGTTAGGGAGCCAGGGTCTCGAAGTTTTTAAATTCGGACCCTACCTCCCCACATTTTTCCAAAGATCTAATAAAGGGCCATAAAAACAAGTTAGAGTAAAAACCACACATGGTGTTTTCTGAAGCTCTTCCTCAAGCCTGCTCACTTCGCGTGTCGCCATGTGATATAGCTCTACGTCGTCCTTGTCCCTTCCTCCATCCGTGGAGTTATCTGTAAAAAGGAGAAACAGTTGGAAATTAAATCAACTTAAACAATATTTATCTTTTTACTTCCTTATACTTAAAATTGAACCACGTCTACTTATTGTGCTTAAAATAACTTATTTGCATATATTAGAGTTGATTGCAATCAGTATCCAGCTCTATACACCCCATATTTTTTAAATATGTTAATTCTTACTACTTTCATTTCTGATCGTTTCACAATACACTAAACGTATTTTCTTGTATATTCAAACTTTTTACATAAAGGACATTTTGGTATAGATTTAATCAATATTCTCCTTTTTGCTACATCCCCAGTTAACCACGCGTTGTAAAAATTTAAAAATTATGCTTTGTTTTTAGAGTTTATTCTAGCCCAGTTTCCAAATGTTTTACCAGTTTACCCTCACACTTCATTTTCAATTTTACATCTTTTAATTTTATAAAAAGGTTCTCTTATAGTTTTATAAGTATTGTTTTCCCCTTCCCATACAATTTCAATGTCTGTTTTTTAATATTATATCCTTTATATATTGTAATATTTTAGGTACTTCAATTATTTTACTATTAGCATTGTTCCTGTATATTTGTTTGTTTTATAACCAAACCAATAAGTATTTTCCTTCCCAAGGTTTTAGTTTTAGGTTTAATGATTTTAAAGCATTCTGATATTTGCAATTTTTATTAAAGTTGGACATGATAGACTTAGTTCTCCTTTTCCCATGGCTCTATAGTTGTTTCCTTATGTATATAGTGTTTAAAATCCCATATATAATTATTTCATTATCTAATTTTTCTAAAATCTTATTAATGTCAAACGATTTTAAAACATAATTCATATTTGAATATAGATACGTTTTAGCTATTTGTACTCTTTCCATTAAACTTATTGGCATGGGTGCCCAGATTTCAACTGATTTGTTTAATTTTATTTATTATATAGTTTATATTTATATTCATAGTTCTCAGATTCCTCATTTTGCCCAAAGAAAATCCCAATGGATTTAACCGTTTTCTTTATATATTGTTGGGGCAATCCAGGGTGATTCCCTCTCCAGTTTCCTATTTTTAGTATTTCCTTTTTATCATGATTAATTTTTTTGACCTCTCTCTCTCTCTCTCTCTCTCTCTCTCTCTCTCTCTCTCTCTCTCTCTCTCTCTCTCTGTCTCTGTCTCTGTCTCTGTCTCTCTCTCTCTCTCTCTCTCTCTCTCTCTCTCTCTCTCTCTCTCTCTCTCTCTCTCTCTCTCTCTCTCTCTCTCTCTCTCTCTCTCTCTCTCTCTCTGCTCAAAGACTTTCACGTCTGAAAAAGCATCAATAAACCAAAACCTTTTAAAAACCGAAGAAAATGGATTACATGTATTTTCGGTTTTGAGGCGGTTCATTTTATGTAGCAATGATGAGATGCAAAAACTTAAAATTTGAATTCTTTATTTAACTTTTATTAAAACTATGTATTGTATCTTGGTCATGACTAAAATTTTAATGTATTGATTATTTATCCAACATGAATGATTTCTTCCATAATCGGGTGTTTGTGGCATAGAGAAAATTTCAGAAAGGTCTATTACAGATTTGCAGATGATTTTATAAAGCAAGTGTCTTCCATAAAACGTCATTTTCGAATGGCATATTTTAATTATTCGCGGTGTCATTAATAACTAACTTATTAATGAATATTAAAGGTCTGTTTTAATTAATCGTGGTGTCATTAATAACTGAATGATTGATGTAAATTAAATGCCTATTTTAATTAATCATGTGGATACTAATAACTGAAAGATTATTTTAAATTAACGGCATATTTTAATTGTGTGATCATTTACAATTGAATGTACAGATCTACTCAAGTCTCAGTTTGACTTTGAAAGGCCTGTTTTAATTAATTGTGGGGTTATTAATAACTGAATGATTAATGTAATTAAAGGTATGTTTTGATTATTCGTTCGGTGATTAATAACTGATTGATTATTGTAAATTTCAAGGCCTATTTTAATTAAGGTGAAGTATATAATAATTGAATTATTAAAGTAAATTTAGTACGTATTATAGTTAATTTTGAGGTCATTAAAACTGAATGATTAATGTAAATTAAAGGATTGTTTTAATTAATCCCGGGTCATTAATAACTGAATGATCAACGTACATATTAACTCAAGTCTGTTTATTTAAATTAAAGGCTTGTTTTAAATAATCGTAGGGTAATTAATAAATGAATGATTAATGTAAATTAAAGGCCTATTTTGATTAATCGTGGAGTCATTAATAACTATTAATGTAAATTAAGGGCTTATGTTAATTAATCGTATGGTCATTAAAAACGGAATAATTAATGTAAATTAAAGGCCTGTTTTAATTAATCGTATGGTCATTAAAAACGGAATAATTAATGTAAATTAAAGGCCTATTTTAATTTTTCGTGGGGTATTAATAACTAAGTGAGCAAAGTAAATCAAAGGCCTGTTTAAATTATGCCGGGTTCATTAAAGACCCGTTTAATTAATCGTGGAGTCATTAATAAGTCAAGATTAATGTAAATTAAAGGTCTATTTTAATTAAGCTTGGGGTCATTATTATTTCGGTGATTAATGTAAATTAAAGGTCTATTTTAATTAAGTTTGGGTCATTATTAATTCAATAATTAATGTAATTAAAGGCCTGTTTTAATTAATCGTGGAGTCAATGATTAATGTAAATTAAAGGTCTATTTTAATTAAGTTTGGGGTCATTATTAATTCAATAATTAATGTAATTAAAGGTCTGTTTTAATTAATCGTGGAGTCGTTAATAATTCAATGATTAATGTAAATTAAAGGTCTATTTTACTT
>JAEAOA010001231.1:710000-932500 GCA_016746295.1 Potamilus streckersoni
AAATTTATTGTAGAAACAGAAGATAATATTTGGATCATTCTTGATAAGCTCAAACCAGTACATGTTCAGTCGGGAAATAATATGGTTTTATTGAATAATAAATCCAAACTTGTAATACTTACTGGTATTGATAAACCTTACTACGACCAAGGATATCCAGCGACTGCAGATGTCTATGCAATATTTTCGCTTAATGATAAATCTATCGTTGCGGATCTCAAACCGATGAAATTGTCAAAAATAAATGGTGTAGCTGAACGCGTTACAGAACATTTTACAAATGCGATATGAGGTAATGGTTTAACAGATTTAAGACGTAAAATAAAATGCATGGGCAGAAACAGTTAAAGATGTTGGTGCATCTATTAAGAATGCTCCTGAGTTGGTTGCGAAAGCTATTGAAATTTCCAATAACAGTAAAAGCATTTAAAGGAGAGATTTTATATAAATCAAAATATAAATCAGGAGAAGCTTTGATAGACGTAGTAGATCACAGTGCACATGCATGGACTACTGCTGTAACAATATTTCCACGTGACAGAAGGTTAGGTTTTATGATGGTCATATATTTGATTTTATTAGAAATATATGTAAAAGTGACACTGTCTGTTCGGTTATTTCAATATTCAGAATACGATTACTATCAATTTGTACGGCCTAACGGTGATATTTGTCGTACAGAATCTCTTCATGAAGAAAAGGAACACCTTTCACTGAAATATACCTCTGATGGAAATCGACACTATCAGAATTTCTTGGAAGATATCAAGAAAATTTGTATGGAATATGGACACGGTCGATTAGGTAATACTAAATACGAATATAGTGACGTTATGTCAGCTGATATGACTGCACGATATCCTGGGAGTTTTACTGGATATGGAGCATGTTATAAATACTTTAAGGTGGCGCTCTACAGTTTCGTATTTAGCATAGGGTTAAAATTTTAAAGAAAAAGAGTTTTCCCGGGTTTCCTCACTAGTTATACTGGTTATTTAAAAGAGACTTTGTATATCTTATATATTGTTCAAAGAACCTTTAATTCCCTTTATTGTGATGTATGATTGATGGGTGTAATATGGGTTAGAGAGTATACAGCTTGGCCTTACTCCAGATGTGCACCTTTCAAAAAAGTGCTAGCTCTACTTGCTCATTTTCACTTTTCGAACTTCAGAGGTAAATTGTAAAAAAAAAAGAGCCGATAACTTTTTTTTTTACATTTTATGTATTTGGTGATTCAGTCATTTCACTTTTAGAAGCTGGTATTATCTAGTTTGGCAAAATTCATTTTCCCTATTTTAATAGCTGCCAAGAATAGTGCACTTTACACAAATTTAGGTTGATTTTTGGAGCATAAGGGAACAGTCATTTTAGTTAGCAATGTCCTAAGATCATTTACAATTTCCAAAAGTACAATATCCAAAGAAATTTCATCCACATTACATGAAAGTAGTATATAGGTATGCCAACATTCTCTCGACTGTGCATGTTTAAAATGCAAACAACTTCACCTTACATACATCACTCTCTCAAAAGTACATAATAACTGGCGAGCTCCACCTAAGAGACTCGGACATCCTACACATGAGATGACCATGGTTACAATAAACAGACCCCTACAAGACTTTGACTTAACAGGATTTGCTTATGTTAAATCATTTGAATTTAGAGAAGACATTCATGCGATTACTTATGTTTGGTTTGGGAGACATTTTTCAGAAAAATGTTGGGTTCCAATAATACTATTGCGATATATGCTTGATGCTGGATTTTTAATATGGTTGAGAGTAACTGAAGCAATTATATCGTATAGTTCACAGAAGCATATTTGGTTACCAGAAGCAGAGAGATATAATGTCGATGATGCCAGGAAAGAATTTCTTTATCTTGACGAATATCACATCATTAAAATAAGTAAATGCAGGGACAAGCATGATGAAAAACTTGCGAAAGATCTTGGTAGAAAGATAATCGGTAAGTTTACTCAAGGTGGTTCATATGGTTATAAACGGCACTGTACAAGGTTGATTATGGACGATGCTATGCTAGATTTTATAATCGCTAATTCAACGGAGTAAAACACATTTATAAATCGATATATGCTTATTTATCAAATGGAACAAAACTAGGTACCATCGTGAGCTGCCTTGATGGCAACTCACCACAATTTATTCATTTAAGATTTTCGATATTAACTTATGTTTCGATAAATCTATTGTTGATGATAAATAGATTTTCTTGTTACGCTGTTTTAGTTGCTACGGATTCATTTTTTTATGCATAAAAATATATGGATTTATTAAAACCGCTACTCGGTAATGGTGAAATGGGGGACATGGAGGATAAAACAAGATAATATACTTAGTTATTCTGAATCTGCCGACGTTTAAATTGAGGAAATATATTACAGAAATAATAATCAAATATCAAAGTCATCTGCATCATCTGTGTACGATCCTGTTGCTAGACATAAGACTATGCATCTTAATGGATGTGGTGGTTCAGGTAAACAACTCGTAGGATTAATTTATTTATGAATCATAGTTCAGATATAATTATTTTGACACCTCCTACACGTAAACTTGCCAGTGGAATAAAAGAACGAGGTGAAAATTATGTACATATCATCATAGTTTTTTTTAGACGGTGCGGAGACACATGGACTCCTGAGCGAATTGGTGAAAAATATATACCTAAGTATATTATATGGGACGAGAGAGACACAGTGTCGTTAGAAACACTAAAAACATTTCTTGAATGGTTACTAACAAAGAATACTGCAGTGATCATGTGTGGTGATCATGAACTACCACCATCTTTGTTGGACAGTCTCCACATGAATGGCTAAAGAACAATGTAGATTATTATGAAGAAATAAATGATGACAATAGAGCTATTGATGAACCGCTAAAGAAACTTAAAAGATTAATCAGAATACAGACAGATAAAACATATTGTGACATAATGTGTAAAGTAATTCTAAAAATACCATGAATGATATTTGGACTTTATGGAGGCCCACTGATTTGATAGTTGCAAGTAGAAAGCATGTTTCTTGATGAACTGCAAAATAAATTATTTACGTTACATAAAGAAAAGTTTCTAACGTTACCTGTATCTTTGTGTTATCGCCCAGCAGATACTCGACAACAGAATATTGAAGTTGAAATTCCTCGTGGTGAAATACAAAATATTGTGCTAAATGATATGGTTTAGTCTATGTTAATGTTGTTGATAGCGCATTAAACATGAATATATCGCTCTGGAGTTAGGATACGATATAACGATTCATTCGTCGCAGCGATTAGCTATCACTGATACTAGTATCTGTATTGTCGATGATCGTATTGAGCGGTCAAATGTAATTTATCTGGCAGTGTATCGAGTCTGAAGAATATCTCAACTAAAGCTGGTCATCATGGATTGCGTAATAACCGAAGAAATCACTAGCAAAATCGATATCAATAAAACAGCAATGCAACAGAAAAAAATAATCGCGATTTTGATATAGATGCTAAATTTATTATAACTCTAAAAGAACGATAAAATAATCATTGTGTGCAAGTTGTAACGCAATAAGGTTTTGGCAGTATTCAAATAACAACCCAAGACAATTTACCGTCGATAGAATTAATAGCAGTCTTGGTAACACGCGTAAATGTGATGCTGACATATCTTGAATGTAACAGACATCGGGGAAGGGAGGGGGCTGGACGCGTTGCAATTTTATAAAAGTGAGGTTGGCGATAATTTCGTATCCGCATGAATTATTTGTCATTGTTCACGTACAAATCCACGCTGAAGAGCAGTTGAATCTAATCTGTATATTGCAGGTCTACATGTGGACGTCACCATGCTGGAAATTTTGTGTGGTCACACTCCAGATAGGATCAGTTGCTCTTTTTTTGCCGCTTTCAAGTTCGCCAGGTTCATATATATATATATATATATATATATATATATATATATATATATATATATATATATATATATATATATATATATATATATATATATATCTTACAGTAACATTACGTAGTACTAGTTAAGAAAAAGATTCACTTTTTTTTGGTATATAATTTTTGTGACCGCATTAGAAGGTTTCATAGAAGTTGCACAAATAATTTCCTTATTCAATGCAACTATCACACTTGGTAACCTTGCAACCCATTCACGAGATCTATCCTCCTGAACTTTGTTCAGGGGCTTAAAGTCAGCAGATATTTCGTTCGCATATTGATATCCGAATAACCGCTTCAGACGTATGACGTATTTGAATAAATCGTTCAACGATTGCCTGATCACGTTGAATTCCCCTGTGTCCTCGTCTGATATGAACGTTGTATTTGTTCATCAACGATGATATTGCACCAAGAAATTCTTTGCCAAGATCAACCTGTAATAGTTGTGGCCATCGCAAGGGTCCTCGCTGATAAATTCCTTCAAACGCAGATTAGTTTAGTTACTGTTTTTGTTGATAATGATTTCGCTTAATTATATATACTCGCAACGTCAACGACAGTTATCGCGTATTTGTGTGTGTATTGACGTCTGCCAATTTTAATGGTATTGTATGGTAAGAACAAGATATACGCTTGATGAACTCATTAGGGATGCTGACATCGAAATGTGCGTCTTGAATGTTTTTAGGTGGACTTAGAAAGATTTGCCATATTGCCTGTCGTGCTAACCACGCTGCTGTAGCAACATTATGTGAAACTTTTGCTGCTTCAGCAAGTTTTCTAATCGCTGCTTTACCTCTCCAATACTATCTAGTGGAATAATAAACAGATTCCATTATAATAATCAGTTGATTTAATTACTAGCCCCTCGCATTATTTTACCTTTCATAACAGATTTTACTAGAAAACTAGCGTTTTTCTCTGAAAGATTTATTATGTATAGAATTTAACGCTTGAATCAATTTCACATTTGCGAGATGCCGTTGTTGCAAATGTTTACTATTATACGCAACATCATGAATGTGACACGCTTGATCAATCTTATTTACTGTATAATCTCCAAGCTTCGGTTGGTCTTGTTTATCGATTCTGATATCGAGACGAGCTCCAGGACCACACATTTTATATCATTGAAGTTGCTTCTCGCCGGGGTATTTAGCCCATGGAGCGCCTGGCAATTTCCCTAATGAAGCAGGGATATCACCATAAGGCGCTATTTGCGACGCGGAATTAAATTTATATTTGTTTGTACCACACTTTACACACTTTTCTGTAAGTGCGCGTCTCTTATTTTGTGTTATCTTTGTCAATCCTACGGTATGGGTTGATGCTCCGCATCGAACGGAATATCAACTCATATCATTATTATATGGATATAATTGACTTTTCAGCGACACGATAACAAAAGCCAGTAAGGCACCATCCAGCGTTACCAAATTGTATCAGAATGATTATAATAGACCCATCTGGGTATGGTAAGACACCATTAATGCTTAATCTAATAATGCGATGGCTCATGTGGAATAAATTATACTTAGTAGCGCCATATGTCGATGATCAACGATGTTACGAAGTACATAAAGATTATAATCAAAATGCAAAATTATTAGACGAAGACAAAAACGATATTATTAATTTTATTACCGATATTGATGAAGCTCCATACGTTGATGACTTAGATGGATTCATTAATAATCTCGTAGTATACGATGATGTGATGCTAGACAAACAATCCAATCTAGCTCGGATATGTTCTTGAGGCCGTCACAAAAAGACGGACGTGATTTATGTTACTCAGAGAAACACAGATACCTAAAGTGATCATAGATAACTGCAATATTTTAGTTGTGTTTAATGGCGTAGATAATTATACTTAACAAAATATTTATTATACTCGGTGTTCAGCGGACATAGATATGATTAAATTTAAACATTTATTTTCAAAAGAACAAGCTGTTCCGTTCGGATTTATAACGATAAACTTACATGATCCAAGGTCAAGGTATCGTGTAGGTCTGGATAAAATCTTTGGTTCTTGATTATCGAAGTAGCAGCAGAGAGGGAGAACGACACACGTTGAGTGACCAGCGCGTAAAACAAACGTGCCTAAAAACAATGTCGAAGATAAAATAACGAGATAAGCTAAACCCAATTATAGAGTTTTTTTGGTTTAACGTCATCGACATTATTTTTCAGCCTTATAGGAACCTTTGTTTTTCAAAGATAATGTCTCCAGCAAAGTGGTCTGTTCACCCTCTGCTGATGTAGTAATCAAATTCACTACATATAAAACAAACATTCAAATACAATACTGTATTAAAATTAAGGAGATATAATCGTGTCCCCGTGATTATTAATCGTGATAAATCGTGGAACGGGTTGAGATACAAAGCCGCACAGTAACATCAAATTAATATGTGCCCTATGGCTGTGTAAATATAGTTGATTCTAGGAAATTAATTATGTCGTGACAGAGTCTATTTTTTATATTTGATGAAGAAGTATGGTTTGTTTGTAATGCTAGACAAGAACAGTTTTTTAATAAGTGTTTGCTGCTTGCATCCAGAATTTGGTAAAATAGATCGATTTGTTTGGTTTGTGCTGTCACTCGAGCAGACCACACTTGAGAAGGGAAAGTGTTTGTGTTCTATATGATTGTTTGGGTATTAGTGGATTATATTTTTCTATCACTGTAGAAAAAGTACTTGTGGTGAAAAGTGAGAGGCAGTGTCAGGTCTATCATTAGTCTGGACAATTGTAGCCAGTTAAGGGTTGTTGGTCGTGGTTGACTTGTTTTTGAGGTTCGTAAGAGAACATGTTTTCTCTGAGGAACTCTAACCTTGGTGTTGAACATGAAGGTTCGTGTGTCGTATTGTCGTTTACCTGCTAGCGACTTGCCCGTTGGAAATTGTTTCGTACAGCGTATTTTAAAAATTGTTCCCTACGATCTTGACAGTCATAATGGTCAAGCGTGGTTTCCATCATGCATTGTGTGAATTGTCTGCTTAGATGGAATCGTGTCCAGTTGAGAAGTTCTGAAGGACAACTAATAGCACATGTCAATTAATTAGCAGCATGAAGTAACTGTATTGCACACCACAGTATAGGTGAATCATTTATGTGATAATATTCCAAACTTTTGCTTTGGGAGTATATTCTCTTATGTCTGTTCGGTGGCTGTAGTGTTGGTCTATTAGTTGTGAGTAGTTGTAAGAAGATAGGATCGGCTAGCCGAGATTGAGTCAAAGAAATACATTGTGCGCGGAGCACCAAGGTTGATTTTGGAGACGTGTTATTCGAGGTGGCAACGCTAACTCCAAAACCCGAGTTTTTCGAGTAAACAGGAAGGGTCCTGTGTTACATGTGTTGTCTTGTTGTTAGAGACCTATGTATAGAGAAGTATTTCCTGCAGCTTTTTCGAGGATTGTTATGAGAGTTTAAACCCTAATCACTTGTCGGAACATTTTCATGTTGGATTCAGCTTGCTTAATTTGTGTTCATTGTTGACATTTAGGTTACTTGTAAACAATTAGTGATTCAAAAAAAAAAGTTTTGTTTTATTTTAATCATGATTGGGAATCATTGATCGGGTTGGTTGTTGATTTTGGGGGAAAAGTAATCAATTTTGATTGGACCACAGAAGTGTGACGTTTGTGTCACTTTGGGACGAGTGACCTTTTTGCAGGCGGGGGCAATGTAATAAAATTAAGTAGATGCGCATTAGGTTGTAGCGCCTTCTTTAAGCAATTCTTAGGTTTATGTGATTATTTGTTTGATTATTGGAATTCGGTGCAATGGAAAATATTCCTTAGCCCAAAAAAATTAGCCAATTTTTAGGAGCAAACGTCGCGGAAAGAAAGTGTTAGTGAGTTTTCAAGATCACATGGTCAATGAGTAGCGAATTCAGAACCAATCCGTATAAGTCACATTGGAATGATGAAGTCCTTAATAAAATATAGTGGTGTACATTGGTGTTGTGACTGCAGTGGCAGTATTTACGGTAAAAAACAAGTACATTACATAATGGAATAAATGATAAGGGACTCTGCAGGTACTGTTTATGTCACCATGATGGCAAATGTGATGTAGTTTTACTGGCGTGATCTGCCTTGAAACCATAGATTGACTGGCCTAAGGTGGCGTGGTTAAAATAGTTCACTGTGTTATGGATAGTTGTAGCGTTTCTTCGTTGTGAACTGCTGACGGTACGGAAAGCTGATGTAGAGAAACTATGCAGATGTATGGTTGATGGATATTTGGCCTGTTGTGAATCATGTGGTCTTGCACTGATTAGAGTAAAATTTATGTATAGAATAGACACGTCGGGCTTTCCAAATTTACAACTGAAGTTGTATAGTAGTCTTTGGAAAACATACCACTTCTAGCGGGATTGGCGCCAGGGTTTGGACACCGCTTAGTCAAGCAAAGACTCCTGGCTTGTAACAATACAAACACGAGACAATACAATACAAACTCCACACAACTCATTAGCGATGCAAATATAATCCATAATTATAATTATTTGTAATCCTTGCCGAAAACTAAGACTTTATTTATAATTCTTGCAAAAAAAAAAATATATCAAAGTAGACGTAGATAAGTATCACATACCGGAGAGTGTTTTGCAGCTGCTCTTCGTTATGCCTTCTGATTGACTGCCTTAATATAAAGATGGATAGGGCGTGGTTAGTAATGCACGCCAACATGCAATGTACGTGCGTTTATGGTGAACACTAATATTCTTTCACTCACTGCCGATTTACATATACTACAGCAGACGATCTCTATTAATGTATTGTACTACACATAGTAATGCACAGTCCGGCAAGCTGTATACTGTGCACATATAATGGCAACACAACACATACAACCGATATAATACTTGTGCTCACTCTAACACTGGTTACATCAATAAGGTCGTTTTCGCCTGTAAATGCTCCATATTGCAGCACAAATTAAAAATGTAACAACATTGAAAGTCGTTGTTGCTTTCAATCTGATTAAACTATATATACTTTGTACTAAGTGAAAGACTGGAAATCTAATTTTAATCAGATTGAACTGGGCTTTGTTAACGTTTGGCAATCAATTAAATTGATGTTTGCTCGAAATTTTAAGTAAAAATGCACTTAATAACTAGAAGGAAAAAAAGATAAAGCGTTTAATTTACGACGATTTCATTCTTCTTTTTCATTTTACGTAATGAGTCATTAACGTATATCGGTATTTTGAATGTTGTTTTTGCCAAGTAACGTTGAAACCCTAATTCACAGTTGAGTCCTGATAATAAAAAAAATAATAAACAAAATATTTACATTTATTTTATTGATTTCAATGGTATACAGTTTGAAGAATAATTTTATTTTCCATTTCTCATGCTGATATTCCATTTCGTTAAAAAAAAATCCATTGCGCATTCCAGACCAACCAATACACAACAATTGAAAAAGTTTCCATATTGCGTTGCAGTATAAACTTTATTGAGGCGGATATATTAACTAAATTTCAATGATAATATTTGTTTGAAATAGAATATATTAGTAAACAGGTTTATATAAAATAAGTAATAAAATCCATATTGCAGTACATTACGATTAGTTCAAAGGCAGGTGTCGCACCGAATAACGTCATTCGCTTAAAACAAAATGGCGGAGACAGAGCTGAATATTGACAGCTTAATATCCCGACTTTTGGAAGGTACTTACATACAGTTATATCATTTCCCAGGCCTCAAAATGAAAGAAAATTTTCAGATGAAATTTGAAAACATGATCAGATGCACATGATATGCCATTTGAACTCTGTTCTAAATTGTGAGGAAACAAATATCCGCTCTTCCTGTTAAAGCTCCCGAAGTTGATCAACTTTATCGTTTCCTGCTAATAGTCAGTAAAAAGTTGTTTTCTATTGATAGAGTTCTGATTAAAAAAATTGCGACCATTGAAAGAGTTGTACCGGGTTTGGAACGCTGGAAATATGTCGAATGCAACCATATCTAACCACTTCCTGTAATGTTAAAAAGATGTCAATTGGCGTGATGTTGATGTAGTAAATCTTGCAATCCAGTATTATAATGTTTAATATTAAAGAATATTTATGAGAACAAATATTTCATTCATATAGGATATCAGGTTATTGAGGTCCCGTAGACCTGTAACATAACACAGCTGTGGTCTTTTAAACTTGAAACGGATAACGTAAAAGGTAAAAAAGTTTGTCACGATGACCCCGTTCTGCAGAAGCATGCATGCCTAATACTTGTATGTATGGTATAAGGAATGCATACACATTAAAAATTAAAGAAAAACTTGCACCACACATCTTTCATGTTGTCAAGGCTTCTTCTTTTAACATACTGGTTTGTTCAGAGTACTGGAGTTGTATATCTATTTGATTGTGTTTAAATGGACTCTTTAATGTTGGATCTAGGACTGCAATGGTACTAAGCAAGGACACTAATGCTGGAATGAGCTGGATATTTATGATACATTAGGTTTTATAGGATTAAACAAAATCAAGGTCATACAATATTAATAAAACCCAAGAACTTTTCTAGCAGAATGTTTTTTTTTTCTGAGTTTTTGTTTTGTTATATTTTAGTGCGAGGATGCCGTCCTGGGAAGACAGTTCAGATGACAGAGGCAGAAGTTCGTGCATTATGCCTAAAGTCTCGAGAAATTTTTCTCAGCCAACCAATTCTTTTGGAGCTTGAAGCTCCATTAAAAATTTGTGGTAATTATTCAGACTTATGAAATATTAAATTCATTTTTCTAACTTGGAGGAAACTACAAGCAAAATACTTGTTTTAAATTGTGCTTTTGGGCATCAAGTTGTGTACTACACTATACTTATGTTGCTTGTTGACACAAGTGGGTATGGTTGTTAAATTTCAGTACTCAAAGAAAAATGTTTTTAAACACAAGCCCAGGGCTGATGATTTTACAAAAATCATATGCCCAGACCTTCCCCTCTTTTTAATATTAATCACACAGCTTTCAGTTGCTACATTTCATATATATAAATTCAGTACAGGGTTTGATGGTAATGCTACTATCATTAGTGTTCATCACTACACTCACTAGAGTCTGGATTGTCCTGGTGTTCAGACAATATGTTTGCAGTATTTGCAAATAATGAATTACCACCTCCCCATTTTTTTTGCTGGCATACTTCTCAAAATAAAACTATCAGCCAGGAGTTTAGAAACTTATTTTGGTGAGCTTTGCTGATAGATAATTGCTTCCTAAATTGGCTTAAAAATTATTTACACTTGAACACTATTCCAACAACAAATTATAATGCTTTGCGTTTTTTATGTGGAGTAAAATTTTACTTCAGAGAAATATTTTTTGCTGTGCACAAACTTGTAAAAACTATAATACACATGGCTTAAACATTCTTATTCATAGCAGTAATATGTAATATTTTTTTTCCTACTACACATATCTAGCATCTCTTTGATTGACCTATATAGGGTTGTTAAATATCCTGATTGTATCTGCGCAGCTTCACACATTGGACTCACCCACTCAGTCTTCAAACACACCTCACTAGCTATTGTCATCAATTAAACAATATGGGAAATGGCAGTTTAAACATGACCTCTTTGCCTGTTAATTGCCACTATTTAAACTGCCAAAATCATGTGTTTAGCATGACAATGATGTTACAGTTTGATTAAAATCATATCTCCATTTAATGTAGGACAGTGATGATCATATTTTCATCAGATTGCGCCATGTTATGGCAACATTTTGAAAATACATTTCTGCATTTCATCAGTGCGATCAAAGTTTTCTCTGACAAATTTGATTACTTTTTTTAGCAAGCCTGATGGACACTTCTCTTAGAATACAGGATGTGCCCCATCTGAAATTAGATGGGCCCTGGGTGTTCGGGTATCAGATTTTCTTAGCATTGACTTTACTTGATATAGTGACTGCCTGATGCAGTTGCAGAGGGCACTAGTCATTTGGACAGTCACACAGACACATACACATCTCACACACACAAAAGGAATGCATAGTGACCAAGGCTTATTCAAACTGCACTTAAATATACTGTAGGGAAAATATCTTTTTTTCATATATATCATAAATGACATTACTAAGTGAACAGAAATTTATACTAAAATGTTAGCAAAATCCAGAGCAGTTTAAAAGATTTGTCTGATTAATTTACAACATTTTCTTCACTATTCTGAGCCAGGAAAGTCGTTATAATGCTTACATTTATGACATCACAAAGCTGTGCCTGTCTATTGCTTTTAAATTGGTTTACCAGTTCAGTGTTGCCAACAACAGTTCATTTTGGAACTAATATACAAATCACACAGAATAACTATGTTAAAAACTTAAAATGAATTCAGAATAGGGTAACATGAGAAGCCAGTTTATAACGATGTCAGATTTGTGGAGCCTACTCATCTTTTCATTATGGCAGGATAAATGTAAATGATTTGTCACATAAACAAGTATTTTTTAAATCAATATATCCAGAAACACTGCTAAGACATGTTTTTCTTTTTAAATATGAAATCAAGTTATATCAAAGCTAAATTCAAGGTTTGTAACTGTTTCAAAACATTGATACATTTTCAACTGACTGTTGTATTGTCATATTAACAATGTATTGAACAATATTGAATGTGAAGATACTTGCTGCATCCACAGGCGAAGAGCTTACAGATATGTCGGCATCCTATTAATTAGGGAAGTTGTCAATTTTGGAACAGAACTCAAGAAATGATCCCTAACAAAAGTGCTTAAGCAAATCTCAAGTAACATTTGTCATAAATACTTTTTGTCAGTTACTGAGTGTTTTTGATTAAACACCATTTCAGATGTGCATCAGAGGTCTCAGAAACACTTAACTACATGCAGATTTTTTATCTGAAATGCAGAAAATCACATACACAGGAGTCATCCATATGCATGGAAATAGCTGGGTGGCAAATTCAATGGCTTGCCAGTCCTGCTTCAGTCACCTCCTGAGTGGGAAAGTGTGTTCAATTGATCATTTTAGTTGTGCTGATATTTACAATGACAGAATTCAGTGGTTGAAAACCCCCAGATGTACATGTTGTCATTGTAAGAGTACATCTAAAGAACATGATGCAATAATTGGGTGGCAAGTTCAAAGACTTAGACAAGCTGCTGAGTGTTGGGTAAATGTGCTGATATTTACAATGACTGAATTCAGAGGCAGAATGACCCAGAGATGTACATGTGGTCATTATTAAAGTATGTCAAGGGAACAACTTTAACTTTCATTTCCTGATGTAGCTGAATAATTAGTAGGGCATAACCGACTTTTGATCCGGAAATCAGATTCCACCGGATAGTTTAAACTATCCGATTAATCAGTCGGACAAGACAGGAATGACTGATTCAGATAATAAAAATAATAAAGTTGAATTTCTATAGCACTGTGTCTAACACTGTGTCATTCGATAGTGCATTAATAAAGTTAAATAAGAAGTCAGAAAAGTCCAGTATGGTGAACAGAACGGGGTGAAACAATAATACTTGAGTTAGCCTGAAAGATTTAAATTTATTTAAAATATTTTAATGCACATGGGCATGGTGCACACAGTTTAATAGATAATAAAGAAATTTAATAATCAAAATTTGTAACTTCCAAGTTCTTTGCAATAGTAGCGTCTCAGTTTTTTCAGCAGACATGCTCAATCATTTATCACAGCAAATAGACCTGCAGTGCTAACACTTCTTTCACTATCAACGCTAGAGGGCAGTATTGAACAAAACCTTTTGGCTACAGCTGCCAGAAGCTGGAACGTTTTTTCTCGGGAATTCCAGTATATAATTGGGTCCATTGGTGCTGAAATCCTCTGCTGATTTTTCTCAGCTAGATACAAATCTAATTCGCACTGGCACAATAAGTAGTTTGGGTAAACTGTAATGAGATTCAGAAGAATGCTAAAGTTGCTAGAACTGATAGGTTAGATGAAACATAGCCAAATGTAAAAAAGTTTGTGATGCCTGGCTTAGTGTTTAAAATAAGGCCTTTCTTTGAATTGACAGAATTCAGTCCGATTCTAATGCACAAGCAAGAGCTATATGTCAGTGGTGTAAAGAATTCGGAAAAGTAAGCTCAATGACAACCACTGGTTCTTCTCATCTGGACATTTAGCCATTCCATGTATGCCCAGTATGAATTTTGGGAGGGGACTGCAACTTTTGCACGTAGGAATCCTATTGTTACCAAAATAGGAGTCCTGGACTCAGAATTGTAAAATCCTAGCGAGACCTCTGGTGCATTAAGTATTAAAAACATGGCCTGGTCATCTGGCTTTGATTTGATTTAATGCATTGTGATAAAACTTGGCTGTTTATTTAATGAGAAACTTTAAGATTTAATAAATACTTAACATTACACTTCATACTTTCAGTGTATTTTTTAAAAAATGTATACATTATTAAATAATTTGCGAAAATATGCTATTTATATAAAGCTCTGGTAACTACATGCAATTAAATTACATTCACATTTCTGCCATTTGCACTGCTGTAAATTTTGAGACCTGAGTTGTATTTTTGTGTTTGCTTTGTTTCATTTTAATTTTTGTCATATAAACAAAACGCTTACCCATTATCAAGACAGACAAATCTGTATTGAGTAATCACAGCTTTAAATGACCAACTACCTGCAGAACTTTAACTGCGACAACATTTTAAAAAGTTTTGATTTATTTTATTTTATTTTTTAAATGGGTAAAATGCAGGGGTGAGCAAGGGGAAACAGGAACAGCTATTCAAACAGAAACACATTTCTTTTTTCCCTTGTATTTTGATTGGAAAAAGTTCAAGATGTTTGTTTTTTTCTCCACTTATTATTAAAAGCTGCATACCATGCTATTATCTTTTTGTAGCATCTGGCTACTTCCTTTATTTATGAAGTAAACCTCTCGATTGTTTGGTGAAATAAGCCATTGTTCTTGCCTCAGAATAAATTTATTTTGTTTCGGAATGGGTTAATTCTGTGTTTCAGTTTTATTTATTGGTGCATGTACATATATTTTCCATATTTACCCAAGACCAGATTAAAACCATTTTAGTGCATTTCATACATAGGATGTGTAAGCGTGTTCTGGGTTACCTGTGGAATTCTTATATTGCAGTTGAAATCACAGAAATATACGTTGATGATTAACTTGGCCAACATGTTTGAGGAAATTTACATACCCTGACTCATTCAACTCGGCTGGATATGGAAGTGCATGTTTGATTCTTGTTTTTAAAAAGGTACTCACCAATATAATAATCTCTAAAGACTGATTCGGATGCTGAAAAGAAACTGGAAATTTTGTCCTGGCTCTTTGTACTTAGGATTTAGTTTGGCACATAAACTCTGTAATCACCTCCCTACAGTTATAGCCCAGTTCGGTAAGTGCATCTTGAAATTATGTCCCTTGATGGGCACTCCATTGTTGATATGAAAAATGTAAACCGCCACTTCTGGGGAGCAATTTCCAACAATGGCAAGTGTACCAAGATCAAGCAAGAAAAATAGTTATTACTTTTCTGTTTTTTTGAATTTCTGCAGTAAATAGTTGATAGGCAATCCATTGTTTTACACAAATTTGCTTCAGATGTAACACTGGAAAACATGGTTAAGACATGTAAACACAGTGATGAAAGACTTCCATTTCAATGCCAATACTTGCCTTTGATCAACACATTTGATGAATGGACGGATAACTTCTCAACAATATGTCCCTTCAGTCTTCCAGATTCAGTCAAAGAAAAAATTATTTGGAACATCATCTATAAGTTTGAAAAATTTACTTTTTTTTTATATGTGGTTGTGCTTATATACCGATGTCAAAAATTAGGCTGATTCTCGATAAAAATCAAGATGTGCCTAAAACGAAATGTACTTTAGTCAAAATGCTACGGGCAAATCTAAATAATGTTAAAATGTCAAATTGTCATTTTGTAGGACTAAGTTCATTTTAATGTAGCTACATATTTTATATTACTCAATATTAACTATCTGTCACACTCAGCACAAAAGAAGGCTCTGCATTTAGCTGCCAATATTGGTGACATTTTCCTATATTTATAAGTGCACTTAATTTCTAAAATTCCATTTGAATCTTCACAGTGAGAACAATGAACTAATCCATTCTGACTTGAACCTGGTTGTGGAAATTTGAGATTGATTATAAATCCAGACACTTTAACAGATATCCTTGGGTGCTTTGAGAGTGAATTTTTTTTACATAAAATCTACGTGCAGCTGCTTCATGACTATTGCCCCATTTTGCACTACCACAATTTGTGTATCCCATGACTGTCTTTAAGATGGAGTTGGGTGGAGTGTTGGGTAGCTTTGTACAAATCATCCCGGGGGCCCAGAGTGACAGAGTGGTCTAAATCGATCTCCGTTACGGATCACTGCCATCTCACCTCTGTCTCAGTGTATTCAAGTCTAGGATTTGGTGAGTGTGGATATGTGAGAAAGCTTGCCAGTAGCTTCTTGTGGGTCAGTGGTTCTTTCCGGTGATTTCCCGATTTCTTCCTCCACCATTAATACTGGCCGCCATGTATCGCCTATCGTGTGCTGAAAAATGGCGTTATGCCCCACAACGACAACAAATCATCCCCAAATTTGAAGTTCATCAACCATTTCTAGCTGTGTGTGTGTGTGTGTGTGTGTGTGTGTGTAATATAGTACACCATACAAGCTGTAACAGATGAAACAAAGATAAATAATTGATTTCATTACTTGATTGGTTATCAAGAAAAGTTGTTTACGAATTGGTATGCTAAAAAAAATCAATCATCGACCATTTAAATTTAGTTGTACATGATCTTTTCAAATTGTAAATTAAAACAAGCACACCACAGATTGACAAAATAAAGTCTAAGAAATGTCTATTAATAGATATAAATATGTGATAAAATTTTACCAAAAATGACTACATATGTAATACTACTTACCCTGCCTCACAATCACAAGCAGCTGCATGAACTTGAACAGTTAATTTGGACAGTCTGGCCCACACAACATAGTCATTTTTATTCTCTGAGTTGGAATTGATGGCATCACAAGAGCTTTCACATAACAGTGAAACGTCCTTTCTGTTGCATAGAATTTTACTGAATGTAAATGTCTGTCAGCATAAAACACTTTAGCTTTTAACTGCCTTTTTGCATTTAGTGACTTATTGTCAAATGTCCTGCTGTTATTTAGGACAAGGTAGTTGTGAAGGTCATTATTTGTAACACATGGAATTGATGTTATGTTGTCTGACCACCAGGACTTTAGCTCTGACAAATCTGGAAGTTTGTCTCCTAACAGTGACACCAGCCAAGCTTACGTTCTTCTGCAAAAATTTTGTTGTGATTCCTCAGCACTTGCAATGGTGTTTTTCATATTTCTTGAGCACCTTTCACTTGCTCAGTTAGTTCATTCTTAGTACCTGACACAGGTTAGCCTAGATCTCCTAAAAGTGGCTTCAGTCAAGAACTTTAGCATTGTTAACATTTATATTTGATGGATTGCTTTTTCCTTTATTTAAATCCATTGTTACAGTGTTCCCCAGAAGTGACTAATGTACGCTCATTGCAAGAATGATAATTCTGCAGTTACTCTTTAAGGGAGGTAAATAATGTTGAACTGGATTATACTGAGATGTTGGAGAACACATTCACACATGATATCTAGTTTTTTAGTATACTGCTGCCACTTTGGATACTGCTGGTGGCACAAATTTGGTAAATGGCTGTTTTGTGAGTGCACTTTTGCCACAAATAACACTTACTAACCAAACTATTGAGAGTTGTATCTGTGTTTCAAGTGGTTGATCTCTGGTGGAATCTAACTTTATATTTGTCACTAGCGTTAATAATTTTGAAATACACCACTCCCTTGATAAATTACGAACCAGCTTATAACACTGGGTCAGGCATAGATGCCATTTTTTAAACCAGAAAATGGATCCCTATTTGTTGCACGTATAGAATCTTGCTATCAAAATTGGTAACGGAAACTTTGATATATTGCTCAATTCGTCGAAAACAGTAGATAGGACATGGAAATTTTAATCAACATTATAATAAGATGTCATAATTTGTTACATTTTCTTCCCAAACAACATTCTTAGTACATCATAATTAATGATTCAAGGAAATTTTGATTAATGAAAATGTCACGCCTAGTGGAGGCAGTACTTTCATAAATAAATACCAATTAAATAATTTTTTGTCGATTGAAAGTTTATTCTTTTAGTTCCTTTTAAGTGTAATCATCATAATGCAATGTGTGCTTGTAATTAAGTGTAATGTGTCCTTGTAATTAAGTGTAAAATGTGTCAATCTATCATAACAGCTATGTCTGCAAACATTTCTCTGAGAACCTAATTATGAGTTTTATCTTGTTGAAGTAACTAAAAAGCTGGCCTCCTTTTCCATTATCATGTTCATTTTTTTATCAAAATCCTACATGCTTAAGAACCAACCACCCGGTTTTGTATGTCTGTTACCTTATTTCAGTTGATCAATTGAACAATGTTATAAATATTATTGTATATGTAATCTAATTAAACTACCTTAAAAATAACTCGTTCATAACTGATGAAAGAAAGAACTGCATAAAATAAAGAACTTTATTTCACAAATATGGATCATTGTGGCAAAAAAATTTTTTTAAGAGAATTCCAGAATTCGCACATAGAGATATGTTCAGGGATGATAAGAAATGTCACTAATACTTGCAATGAAATCATGACATTTTTTACTAATTGAACAATACAAAAATTGAGATTTGAAGTAGACAATTGTCTCAAAAAATAAATGTTGCATGTTTTTGTTAAAAGGAATTTTGTTTGATAGTGTATCAACATTTAGTCAGGTTTCTTATACACTGCTATGGGACCCAGGCTAATTAACAAAACAGAAATGCTGTGATGTAATACACAAAAACATGTACCATGTTGGTTGTTGAAACCAGGTGGAATCGTGTTATCCTTTTTCAGATGTAGGACATTTTCAAACAGAATAATGAACAACTTATTAGAAAAAGTGCTTTATTGAACATTGTTTTTGACACGATTATAAAAGGAGGATTCAGTCATTAAACAGCCCAGTTCCTCACCCCCTCAACCTTATGGTTCACTGGATGTCTATATGATTTTTTTGAAGGTTCCTTGGTAACTCATACCCTTGCTTTGATTTTGGACCCCAGTGTGCACGAGTTAGCGAGGGAGAGGTGTACTAAGATTCTCACCCTAAAATTTGACTGCCAAGAAATATATTGACAGTTGATTAACAAAAAGATTCTTTTGCCATTCATTATAGTACTTCAATTTGATTTTTTTTTAAAAGTGTGGTTTAATACAGGGCCTTTCATTAGATGTACAGTTGGAGGGTGAGTTGCCAAAGTAGGTGTGAGCTTTTGGGGATTTCCTTCAATGGGTATACATTATTTAAAAGTAGTTAGAAGAAAGTAAAAGTACCCTGGTCAGTTACCTGGCTTCCAGTTGATAGGGAAATCCCTGTTAATGGCTGTTAATGGTATGTCAGCAGAATACTTGCTATATATGGTCAATTAGACCAGAGGTCTTGCTAGGATTTTAAAACTAGGAGTCCAGGACTCCTAAGTTGGTAATTTTTACCAACTTGGAGTCCCACCAGGAAAAGTTGCAGTCCCAACTAAGCCTGAAATCATGTACTTACTTGCACTTGGCAATGGTTGCATCCGAATTATGAGTTATAGCAACTTTAGCATAGTTCTGAATCCCATTGAAATCATCATTTTTTCGTTTAACTACAAAACACTTGTCTAAATTTGCAAACTGCATTTTGTCCAAGTCTGAGTTTGTATGCAATATCTATACAGCAACAACTTGAAATGAAATAAATAACAGTGATTGCACTGGGCTTCGCCAATGTCGCAAATCGCAATTCTGTTTAATGACAAAATATACCATCTGGTCATATTTTTGGCTGATAAAAACGGTATATACAGTCTTGAGTTTGGGGTGGAGAAATTCAAAGGCACCATGACAGGAAGCTGAAAACTTAGATATAAAAATGCACTGAATCAGTTGTTACATAAATCATTGTCATATTGACCAACCACCCTAACAGTTAATTGTTATGTCTTAATCTGCTTATGCTGATATCTGGCCTTGATATTGTATGCTGTAATATAATCAAAATAGCCATGCAACAGACTTGCTAAAATGGACCATAGAAACATGTAATGACTACAGTCGACCACACGACTGCAATTTTTACCCCCCCCCAATAGTTTTGCTGCAACTTCAGTGAAAATATTTATGAAGCACCGATATATGCTAAGGAAATTTGTTTGAAAAATTGTGTCAATGTTCTACAATTCATTTGATGTTGCTGCAGCAATAACAAATGGGTATTTGTTTTGTCCTTCAAAGAAGAGCCTTTAGCAGTGCCTTCAATAACACATGAACCTTCATCAAAGCAAGCCCTTTGATCAAAAAAGGCAGCAACAAACTAAAATAAAAGTATTGCTTCAGTTTTCATAGTGATTAGAAATATTTATTTTGCCACAAAAGTTTCCTCCTTACAAAACAAACTTGCATATGGAGGACTCCTGTGTGGTGATTTTCTGGGTCCCAAATTAAAAATTTGCATCCAAATATGCATAATTAAGCGTTTCCGAGATCTCTGATTAGATGTGAATTATAAATATAATATGGAGAGTGTAAAATCAGGGAATCCCTATCATGTTCAAAATATTTTATTTGAGCCACCAATTATTATGATATCAATAGATAATGTTTAGCTCACCTTGCCATACGGCAAGGGAATCTATGTTGTAGCCTTGTATCCATTGTGCATTGTGTGTCCATTAACAACTGCTTGTCATCACACTGGCAGCCATATTCTGATCTGATTTCAACCCAATTTAGATTTAATGCTGTTTCTCAGTGGGTGATAGGCTATACATTGCAACCAGTAAAACTGGTGGAGAAAGAACCTGAGAAAACCTACCTAGGCAAGAACTACTGACCCAGGTGAGGCTAGTGGTAGTTTTTTTCACATACCTACATTGTCCAAATCTGAGGTAAAGGGGAATCTTTTAGACCACTAAGCCACTCCAGGACACTGCTTAGAATATGTGTGGGGCCCCTAGATGAAATGTGTTTAAATTTTCAAAATCTTGGATGAGTTTGATGATAAGTAAGATCCATACACAACAATGAGGTGATTTTGCAGACCTTTTTATTACTCTAGAGGTCACATTTCTGATCTGATTGTGATAAAAGTTGGGATGCATATTTATAACACTAAGATCTTAGATGTATTTGATAATCAATGAAATTTACACCTATTTAGGTGATACAGTTTCCCATTGTGCACATTTGTGCATCAGAGATTCATGTCCCCAAAAATATGGATACAGTTTTTGTGGTTATGCACATTTTTGATGCAAAAGATTTACAATGCTGTCAGGATTTATTCAGCCTCTGATGCAGAGAACATGGGATGGCATTGTATCTCCTTCGATGATAGGCATTGCTATGACATAGTATCCTTCCCTAATCTCATGAGGAGTTATTCAATTTACTTCAGTCTCAGCTGCATGTTTAGGCAAACAAACCTTGATGCTTTTTTGACTGGAAAAAGATCTCCAAATGAAAATGGCATGCATTCAGAATCACCAGCAAGGAAAGTGAAAGAAGCAAAACATAGCTAAGTTCCCTTGGAGCCTAACTTGAAATAAAAATGTTGGAAGGAATTCCTTTGGCTTGAATTTTGCACAACCATTGGGATGACCCATTTGACTTGTGTTCATATGTTTGTGAAGACGGCAAAAGACATTAATTCTGATATGACATGGTTTAAGAGTTTTCAGACCTCTGCTCTCGTTTGCCACAAGGTATCTGAAGAAGAGATATCACAATGAAGAAGTCAGGAAGCTTGCAAAGAAAAACAAATTAGATTACAAAGGGGATTAATTTAGTTTTTGTAACGATTTATATATTATTTGTTGGTTTATAAGTTTTCTGCAGTACAAGAAAGACCATTAAAATTAAAGTGAAATTTACTAAAAGGAAGATAAACCATTAAACTCTATGACTTTTTGGATAAATGTGCTCTAGGAAGATGTAAAATAATAGTTTACATAGCATGTTTTTATACTACTATACTACATGGGAGTACTTAGTGACATGGCTAATTGTAAACTTGTCTAAACCAGGTAGATGTAGTTGGTATGAGACCCACATGGGTTTTGTGTTTTTTTGTTACAGGTGATATTCATGGACAGTATACAGATCTATTGCGATTGTTTGAGTATGGAGGATTTCCACCGGAGTCCAACTACCTGTTTTTAGGTGATTATGTGGACAGAGGCAAACAGTCCCTGGAATCCATATGTTTACTTCTAGCCTACAAAATTAAATACCCAGAGAACTTTTTTCTTTTACGAGGAAACCATGAATGTGCAAGTATCAACAGAATATATGGCTTCTATGATGAATGTAAGTAAATTTCATTTATACCTTTTGGAAATAAATTTACACACATTAAGGATTTACACTTAGAGGCAGTTTGAATCAAATGGTCATCCTAAGTCTTGTCATCTTGCCCTTGTAAAGCAAATTAACTTTGTCCAGCTTCATGATGCAGTTTTGACCTTTGCTCTATTTTTCCATTGAATTTATAGTATTCTGTGCAGGTTTAATTGATATTTATGTCTGCAATTTACTTCAGATTCCTGCCAAAAATTCACACCTGAACCTTGAAGAAGTTACAGGACTTCTATGCGTTTGTGGCCCAAATACAACTATGGATATATGTTTGGCTGAATAATTATAATGTTAAATCTGTTATGTATTTCATCAAATAAAGTCAGAAGAGAGGGTTTGTATGACAATATAATGTGCATATTTTTAGTGGTTACTTTCACATGCAATTGTTATCTTATCAATATCAAAGTTATACAGCAGCATTTAAAGTAAGAAAATATTACCATTTTAATGTAATGTACTACTTGTCACTATTGTTAAGCATATTCTTTCTGGAATGAGAAAACCTCATCACTATTCTCTTGTTCAAGAAATTCTTAAAATTTATATCATTGTTTTTGCATTGAGCCTGTCTGTCAGCCTGTCATTAGCTCATGCACTGTAGTGCATCCTCATTCGGTTTTTTTTTTTTACATCTTCTTTAATCATCAGCATCAGTTCACAATGTTATCAGTCAGACGACTGTTTCCATCTATCTTCTTGATGTGTATTTCTACATTCAAAAACTTTCCTCCACATAGAAGATTCTTTCAGTTCTTGATTAGAGGTATTTCAGTTTTGAGCCATACAGTTGCCCTTGGGTGGCCACTGTTGTCAGGTTAGACTGACATATATTATCAGTTTTGGAGGGATATGTACACTGCAATGGGAATAAAGATTATGTTTTCTTGTTATGTCATCCAGGGTTTCTTGCCAGAAAAACCCACTTACCTCAGTACTTCCATCCCCTGTAAGGATTGCCAGACTTAGTAGCATCAGTGTTGGGGATGATCAGGATATACATTACTTCTTTGCCGAAATAAGTTGCTAAATGAAGAAGAAAGGATAAATAAGGGTCTTTTTCTCTTCTGTAATGGGCTCAGCTGATATTTCAGCATCATCTGTTTCTAGATGGTGTTCAATCACCATGATGAGAACTTACCAAGAGATCTCTCTCCTTCATGAGGATTGAAGTCCAAGAAATAAGGGATACCTCTGCTTTCTAGGCCTATCACAATCACTCATCTTTGGCAGTATTATGAAGGCTCGATTTTGGTGATCACAGACAGTCTTTTCTTTCATAGTTTCGGTCCTTGAATGACCAAACATATCAAGGAAGACTAACAAATGAGAACCAAGGTATATTGCTTTTTCCTGGGTCCTTAGTCACTGTGCACTCATTGTGACAGCAGTTGAGTACAAAGTGAGTAATGTTTTTACATTTTACTCGTTTACAGTCCATCAGCCATCGTTCTTACTGACAAGTTCATCTTAACAATGGTGACAGGTTATGTATTTCTGGTATTAAAATATAGGGTTTTGCGGGCAGTAAAATCGATTTTAATTTATTTAATACTTATTTGTCACTAACAGAGGAAACCTCACCCAGCTCTGATGTCCTTCGTTACAAGACATCCATGGCAAATGTTGAATCACAACTGTTGATGATCAAGCTGATGATGTTAGCCAGACTTGGTTGATGCACATGTTTTAAGAATTTAATATTGGACTGATAATTGGTAAAAATACCAGTTGCAAACAATAGTAATAACATGAAATATAATATTGTAACACTTAAATTGACATTTTCATTTAGTCTTGATTGTTTCTGTCAGACAATTTGTTACATATGGAATATTTAGTATGACAGATTCATTAACAAACATTGTTATTTTGGCAGTGTAGGCAGATGTCTGCATGAGAGAAAAGTTTTGAGGATCATTACTTTATAAAATTATTTTGTATTGCAGGTAAGAGAAGATTTAATGTCAAATTGTGGAAGACATTCACAGATTGTTTCAACTGTCTACCAATAGCTGCTATCATAGATGAGAAAATATTCTGCTGTCATGGAGGTATGCAGTATTATAGTTTTATATAGTCTCAACAGCTTAAATAAATGTTCAGATTTAAAAATGTGAGGTCAAAGGTTAGCTTTTTATTTTACATCTAATTCCAGCCTGTGGAATGTTTACAGTCGGAAATCATATTTGACCTCTCAAATTTTGAACATTTATTTTCAAGATATATATAATACGTTTTGGTTGTATACATAAGCTGCATACATAAGCTGCTTTTTTCAATACAGTTCTACATTGCTCATTTTGTACCTGTTGCAAGGTCTAACATCCCATCTGTTAAGATTAAATAGCAAATCAACTAAACCCTAAACATAGTACTTTTAATGAGAAAAAAAAGGAAAAATATCATTAAATTCATAAGAAGATGTAATGTATTCTTTCATGTTACTTGTATGTGAGGTAATATCGAGCCCACAATTAGTGGGAAGCAAGACATAACAGTTGTATTTCTACTAGTGTGGCAGCATCATCAACAGGTCCTTTTGGTATTGATTAAAGTTATTCATTGGCATTTATTTCATAACCCCTTAGATTCTCATTAAACTTGGCCTGAATCATTATGTAGCCCCTTGATAGATTCTCTTCATACCTGGCTTGAATCATTATGAAGCCCCTTGATAGATTCTAATCATGCCTGGCTTAAATCATTAAGAAGCCCTTTGATAGATTCTAATCAGACTTGGCTTGAATCATTATAAAGCCACTTGATAGATTCTAATCAGACTTGGCTTAAATCATTATGAAGCCACTTGATAGATTCTAATCATGCCTGGCTTGAATCATTATGAAGCCCTTTGATAGATTCTAATCAGACTTGGCTTGAATCATTATGAAGCCCCTTGATAGATTCTAATCATGCCTGGCTTAAATCATTATGAAGCCACTTGATAGATTCTAATCAGACTTGGCTTGAATCATTATGAAGCCCTTTGATAGATTCTAATCATGCCTGGCTTGAATCATTATGAAGCCCTTTGATAGATTCTAATCATGCCTGGCTTAAATCATTTTGAAGCCCTTTGATAGATTCTAATCATGCCTGGCTTGAATCATTATGAAGCCACTTGATAGATTCTAATCATGCCTGGCTTGAATCATTATGAAGCCCTTTGATAGATTCTAATCATGCCTGGCTTAAATCATTATGAAGCCCCTTGATAGATTCTAATCATGCCTGGCTTGAATCATTATGAAGCCACTTGATAGATTCTAATCATGCCTGGCTTGAATCATTATGAAGCCTTTTGATAGATTCTAATCAGACTTGGCTTGAATCATTATGAAGCCCTTTGATAGATTCTAATCATGCCTGGCTTAAATCATTATGAAGCCACTTGATAGATTCTAATCAGACTTGGCTTGAATCATTATGAAGCCCTTTGATAGATTCTAATCATGCCTGGCTTAAATCATTATGAAGCCCTTTGATAGATTCTAATCATGCCTGGCTTGAATCATTATGAAGCCCTTTGATAGATTCTAATCATGCCTGGCTTGAATCATTATGAAGCCACTTGATAGATTCTAATCATGCCTGGCTTGAATCTTTATGAAGCCCTTTGATAGATTCTAATCATGCCTGGCTTGAATCATTATGAAGCCCTTTGATAGATTCTAATCATACCTGGCTTGAATCATAATGAAGCCCTTTGATAGATTCTAATCATGCCTGGCTTGAATCATTATGAAGCCCCTTGATAGATTCTAATCATGCCTGGCTTGAATCATTATGAAGCCCTTTGATAGATTCTAATCATGCCTGGCTTGAATCATTATGAAGCCACTTGATAGATTCTAATCATGCCTGGCTTGAATCATTATGAAGCCCCTTGATAGATTCTAATCATGCCTGGCTTAAATCATTATGAAGCCACTTGATAGATTCTAATCATGCCTGGCTTAAATCATTATGAAGCCCCTTGATAGATTCTAATCAGACTTGGCTTGAATTATTATGAAGCCCCTTGATTCTAATCATGCCTGGCTTAAATCATTATGAAGCCCCTTGATAGATTCTAATCATGCCTGGCTTAAATCATTATGAAGCCCCTTGATAGATTCTAATCATGCCTGGCTTAAATCAGTATGAAGCCACTTGATAGATTCTAATCAGACTTGGCTTGAATCATTATGAAGCCCCTTGATAGATTCTAATCATGCCTGGCTTGAATCATTATGAAGCCCCTTGATAGATTCTAATCATGCCTGGCTTAAATCATTATGAAGCCCCTTGATAGATTCTAATCATGCCTGGCTTAAATCATTATAAAGCCACTTGATAGATTCTAATCAGACTTGGCTTGAAGCATTATGAAGCCCCTTGATAGATTCTAATCATGCCTGGCTTAAATCATTATGAAGCCTCTTGATAGATTCTAATCAGACTTGGCTTGAATCATTATGAAGCCCCTTGATAGATTCTCATCATACCTGGCTTGAATCATTATGAAGCCCCTTGATAGATTCTAATCAGACTTGGTTTGAATCATTACAAAGCCAAGGCAGTTCTTCCAATAACATGCTTTCTTGTCCGTTTTTACTTTTGTGTCAAGATGACAGTCATAGAAAATTTGCATTGAGAAGTTTTGTTTTGATCTCTTCCTTTTTACTAAGCCACTTCTTATTTTACTTAGAATGAATCATAATGAAGGTAAGACAGTTCATTCTGTAAAATGCTTCTTTGCCCTTGTGACCTTGGATCATGTATAAATTGCTTTAAAGTTTGTTTGAAATTTGCTTATATTTCCTAAACCTAATAATGGGTTGTTTTCATACTTGGGATGAATAATTATGAAGCTAGGACAATTTATACTATGGTGCATTTGTTTGCATCTTAAACTTGGGTCAATGTCATTCTCTTAGAAAATATGTATTAAGGTTTCATTGTTGATTCTCAACAATTTGTCATAATACTATCTTGGTAATTATGTGGTGGTGTCACAAATTTTGTTTTCTAAAATGCATATTATCATACAGGTGAGAAATAAAATCCATAAAAGAAATTAAATATGTTTACATGGTGGGTTTTTTTCTTGAATTTATATCATTGTCTCAAGCCAGACTTATTTTTTAGTGTTTGAATTTAATTAATAGATTGAAAGTCAACCTTAAGTACACTCTTTATCATCTTCATTGTAAAGGTCCCTTTATAGTCTGAGAAAAGATGAAGCATTATGTTTATTAATAGAAGTAAAGAACAGATAAAAAGGCTGTTTCTTGACTAATTAGGGGCCCCGAGTGGTCTAAAATGATGTCCATTACGGATCACTGCCATCTCACCTCTGCGTGGGTTCGAGTCTAGGATTCGGCTAATGTGGATATGTGAGAAAGCTTGCCAGTAGCTTCTCATGGGTCGGTGGTTCTTTCCGGTGATTTCCCGGTTTCTTCCTCCACCATTAATACTGGCCACCATGAATAGCCTATCGTGTGCTGAAAAATGGTGTTAAACCCAACAACAACAACATCTTGACTAATTATATAATGCTTATTATGAACAAATTACCTGTAGAATGTGAGAGTGATATTTATTTCGGGTGAAGACAAATTGCTTACTGTTACTAGCATTTTCTACAAATAAAGCTTTTAATATTGTTTCAGTTTGAAGATAAAAGATGCCCCGTTTTTTACTTTAGGTACTTCATTGGGTAGAATCTACCTGAACTTTAGTTTATTGACCAAACTGAACGTTGGGGGGTGGTGGGGTGGCTCAGAATCTATTGTGTTTAGTTGAAAGTAATTGTTGGAGGAAATGCAGTTTTTGTTCACTAGGATCACTAGGTTTTCCTCACCCATTGGTAAGAAAATTCAATTGCATGAAACCTGGAGACCCGGTACTTTCAGATCAAGAAATACCTGTATTCTGAGCAAAGTGCCTGTTGGGCTTGTTGAAAAAAATATCTCATTAGCCAGAGAAAACTTTGATAAAACTGATATAATGCATAATTTTATTTTTAAACTGCTTAAAGACTAATACATTATTAATATTCATCTCCATGAATGACCCTTACCTTTGAAAAGATCATCAACTTGCCATATGGCTTTTGAAATCTGTGAACTTGGTATATTGTGAAAGTTGCCCCCACTGTGAGGTTTTGGTAATGGTGATGGGGTGCTTCCAATATTTATTTAAATTATTGTAGAAGTCCCACCCAGGCTCGATTTTGGTCTGGAAGTTGATTTAGTGAAAGTCAGATGTATAGCTCTGAGACCCATTCAGCAAAAAGGGGTAAGTTCAATAAAAACAATTTCATGATTATTTGGTCAATAATTCGAATTACCCAAATACACTTCTTCTGCTTGACCCTGTACTAGCCTATCACATCATGTGATTCATAGTGTGAGAGATTTCCATCTGTCCTTGTGTTCTACTCATCTGTGTATTCCTCTCTATCTCCTAATTCCTTCTCTTCCTCCCTGACTTCCTCCAAGTTCCTTCTCATTTTCCTGCTTTCTTCCTCCTCCACCTATCCAACTTTACGCCGACTACACCTTGTTGATGGCTGACTGAACTGTCAGTCTCACTTCCATCTCCCTCTTAGAGACTAGGGACTATTAAACTTGCACCGCAAGTTCTGTCCCCCAAAAAGCTTCTTGTGAAAACACAAGGATGGTACTATATTTTCCTCAGTGCTCACATCTCACATTACACACAGCTTATCATCATATAACGGCTATTAAATTTCACTGGTCATGCATTCATTCACACCGAAATACTCATATATTCTTGTATTGTAAAACACAACATAATAACACAGCATAATAAAATCACAGTATTAATTACTCTTATACATACAACAATAAATTGCTTCCCATCAGTACATACTCATAATTCCTTTGCACAAACCAATAAACAACAATCAGATGCATATCTTTACATCACAACTCATACCAAATATACAAATATTCAAATATCCATGCTCTGATATATTCACACATCTATTGTAACTAATCTTACTTACTTAAATCATTTTCCTAAATTCTGATTCAGACATGTATAAACTCAAACATAACGCATTACTAAGGTACTGTTCACTAGGAAGTAACCTACCAGCAAATTACAATATTAACTCTGACAAGCTAGCAATATACATAATTCTCTATGTAAACTCAAATTTATATCTCAAATATGCATATAAATGAAACACTACAAGGTGATTTCTACATACTAAAACAATCGCAGTAATCAAGTGTATGTACTACCAATAATTACAATTATGATGCTGTATTGTTTTTAGCAAAAGCTGAGCAAATAACTTACTAACCTTGTCATAGCTTTTCCTTTCTCTTACATTTCTGGTCTTAAGATTCCTGCCAAATTACAAGTGGCTTTTCTCAGGGTAATTCTATCTGAACAGCAGTCTGTCCAGGCATCTACTGATAATTTTACAGAGAATTTAACTCAATTCTTATCTAAGGTTTAATCCCACCATTTATCTTAATTCCCATTGGCTGGATTGGCTGTATGTAGCCGTGAACTGTCCAAGTCAAACTTAGTGGACAATGTCTTCTCACTTGTCTTTTTCACTTGGTGAGTGAGGACACACCCCATTCACCCTGTGGGCTTCCTTTTAATCTTTGAACTAGTGTTTAAGCCTGGATGTGAGAACTAAATGCTTTTGACCAGCAGCTATTCTATTGTCTGGGTGACTGGCAACTTGCATAAGGATTAGCACTGGCCTGTGGCATTGTTTACACAACAACACAAGTTTATACATTTCCTGATAACCTGGACCAAGCAAGCCTGACACATACAAAGTGAAGGGTGTAAACTATGAATAGGAAACATTGCCTGCATTACCTATAATTAATGCTAACTTGGCTTTAACATACAGGTGAGTGATTCAGTCAGTGGTAGAATAAAACTACCATTATTATGGCAGTCTACTACACATATTGTTTTATAACTGAAATCTACACTTTTGAAATTAAGATTTATCTTTTTCCAAACTTGAAAAAAAAATTGATATTTTTACACATTCTATCAATGCACTACAGAAATAATTGAGAACCAGTCTATTGGAGACTGAAACTGTTGCAGCAGTGATTGCAACAAGTACAGTGATGTACTACTGTGTAATAGGATTAAGGGTAATGTGCACACTCTGATTTTAGGTCAAATGTGGGATGTTTTTTTGTTGTGTTATAAGCAATGGGAGGTATCATAGGTGGTGCTTTAGAATCGGATTAAAAATTGGCCATCCTTTGTTGGAGGTAGTGAAGGAAAGATTGACCAAAAAATAATTGTAGCAGAAAGATTTATAAGTGAAGTAACGAGTTAAACATTAAGCAGTGCCAATGAACAACATCAAAAGTACATAGAGAAAATTTATAAGACAAAACACACCTCAGATGCTGATGATCCAGTGAGCAAGATGAACTTTGACAGAGCAAATAAATGGACCATGACTGACATCTGGACCTGGAGAAAAACATTGCTTTACAGGAAATATTTTGAGATCTGAATAATCCAACAAGTCAATTTAATATGATTTCTTTTATATATTTCTTTTCATATATAAAGTACAGCAATTGTAATCTTGTGTGATAATTTATATGTAAAAAAAAAGACAGGACCCTTTTGGGCACATGGAATTCAAGTTAGGGCTTGAGGAATTTGCATCCAGACTTGTGAATTTTAAGGTCACCAGCTCTGGGCTTGTGTCTAAAAACTTTTTTTTTAGCACTGTCACCATGTGTGTTTCAGGAAAGCATGAAAACAAGAACAGTAATAAAAACAGAAATAATATAAGATTTAAAATCCTGAAGATTTGTGGGGTTTTTCTTATTAAAATTTGCATGATCCTAATGCATCCTCACCTATTGCTAAGTAATGAAGGACTTACCATCCAATCCATTACTTTCCACCCAGGGAAAGGAAATCTTCCAATCTGTGTAAAAACCAGAATTTCATTTCTTCCAATTCTTTGTTTACCTAACGGGAGAAATATCACCATCGGAACATCTGAATGAGAAGCACTGCAACTATTCTTGAAATGGAACTTCCTGGGCACAAAATAATGTTGGTTGATTTTTTTAATCCATAATCATATCTAAGGATTTAACAAACGTACAAAGCAATACATGTGGCACTATTAAAGCTGTTAGTGAAAATTGCTGATATACAACACACACTAACAGTAGACTCCAGCATCAGTGACTGATCATGCAAAAATTTTATTGAAAACTGACTCATTGTCAGAGGCTTTAGTTGTGTACTGGCTGTCAGACTAAACAAGGCACTGAGAACTCAGGAGATTACCTTTGATTATCATAATTATGTGATCCATAAATGGCAACAAAAAGGTCATATAATGTTTAAGAGAATAATTCTGAAAGTAAGCTGAAAGTATAGCATATTGTGACTGGTGCATAGCATGATTTGTAAATAGCTTGTCAGCACCTGTGCATCGCATATTGGCTCTTTTTTAAATTATCTTGGGATGAATAAGGACTCCCACTGTAAATGGACATAGGAAAAATTAGGGTCAATTATTGTGAACCCAATAGTTAATTTTGTTTCATACTTTCTCAACCTTTTGACCTTAGGGTCAAGGTCACAATGCTTTGTTTATGGGCTTGACTTGTAGGCTTCAACTTTATTGTTAGTTTTTTTAAAATTTCTTCCCTGATTAAGCATTACTATAGCAAGATGTATGTTCTTTGTGAAATACCTGTTTGCTTTGCTTGATTGTCACTTGTGATAATTCTTGCGATAATTTTTTTTAATATGTTGTGTCTTTGCATTCAGGCCTGTCTCCAGATCTTCAGTCGATGGAACAAATCAGAAGAATAATGAGACCGACAGATGTCCCAGATACCGGTAAATTAAGCATGTAGTTGATATGTACATTATGTAAGTTGTTTTTTTTTTTTTACATTCTAAAATGCCATTGTTGGATCTTATTTTAGGTCACAGCATGCTTATTCATCTTTTCTTCCCGTCTTAAGATGATGTATTTAATTTTTCTAATTATTTCTTGTTCTAGGAGACATATAGTGTAGATTTCTGGTGTAAGTTTCTGCTTGTATAGTAAATTTAAAGCTTTTTTATGTATTTTGAAAGTTACAAATATCACAACCATATGTGGAGTTGGCGACTCTGCCAAACCATTTGATTATGGGATTCTTGCGAAAACAAAAGGTCACACAAATTTCAAAACCAAATAAGGGACAGCTTGCACTGATTTCTGTGATTTTCACGACTTTAATCCGATGAGCAAATATTTTTGTTTAAATGAGAATGAATGCCTACCAAATTATCATGTTCATGTCCTTTTGTCCCTGAAGTCAGTTGATTACTTGGACATGTTTGCATGTATGTATGTATAATATCCAGGTGTGGCCACAGTTTTAACATGCTAAACTTTTCTTCTCAAATTTAGATTATATATCATCTTTTGTATGATACTTCTGACAGTAACATTATTTTGTGACAGGTAGAGATACTAACAAGATGCAAAATAACTCATTTTTATGATTTAACATGGAAAACATTTTATCTTTGAATAAAGAGTTGAGAAATTCCGCAAATTTTAGGAAATCTTCAAGGTTGCCTTAGAGATAAGACAAGACTTTAAGCAAAACCAGTCATTTTTAATTTTTGATGCCTGCTAAATAAAAAAGTCATTGTTACAATAAGATAATCAGAAATGTCCAGTTAATAAGTGTGGCTGAGCTTAGTGTGGTTTATATAGTGATTTTGACAGATTTTTGATTGCATTTTCTCCTAGAGGGGTATAGCAGATTGATCCATTGAGCTGCTGTGAAGGAAATTTTGAAGGAATCAAGATCAGTAAAGCCAAAAGTTGTCAATCATAAAAGTGATTATTTTGGGGAAGCCATGGTCTTAATTATCTGCTTTGGATGATAAGGGAAGAAGATTGAATGCTCTAATGCAGAAAATGAAAGCATCATGGCATCCCACCATGTGGTTGGTGAACTAGTGACTGAAAATTCCTGGTTGCATCTCTGCAAAGTAACTCTCCCATGTCCAGCTTTTCATGAGATTACACAGAACAAGCTATCTTTTACAGTAATTAGAATACTTTTCAGTGTGTGTACTTAGTAGCAATACAATTTGCCTTGGCCATTCATGAAAGTTCTCAGCTAAAGGGTGATTTGTCCCATAACTAAAATTTTTATACAGATAATCTAAGAGATGAATTTCAGTACACCCATAACAATACAAAGCTATTTTTTAAGAATATATTTATGAATGTACTTTTTTTATAAAGTCAGAGCATTGGTGTTTTTGTATACATATCTTTATGGAGGAGGTACAGAATATATTCTTTTGTGTTTTCAGGTTTGTTATGTGATTTGCTATGGTCTGATCCAGACAAAGATGTCCAAGGATGGGGAGAAAATGATCGTGGTGTGTCATTCACATTTGGTGCAGATGTTGTCAGCAAATTCCTAAATAGACATGACTTGGATCTTATTTGTCGAGCCCATCAGGTATAATAAGTTGTTCTACAGAAATGTATATAGTAGTAATAGTTTTCTCTTTACAATATGCCATCCCAAATATTGAACATGTTCTGTCATGGGATTGTCCTTCTATCTGTAAGCATGTGTATCTTAACAACATTTTGAACAGGAGATATTTTGATGAAACTTAATCCAGAAATGTATAGTCTTTAGATAGAATGTTTTTTTTTTCTGCACAGCTTGAAGGTTTGAGTATTTGCTGGCAAGAGAACATGTGTTTCTTGAGTAATGCTGTGTTTCTAGTGTAACAGTCCAAATGCTGAGACTAGGAGACATTTTGATGAAATTTTGATTCTAGAAACATTGAACTGTGTGCCCTGCCACTACTTTGATGTGCCAAATTCAACAGTTATGGTCACACTAAAGTTAACATGATTTGTTTCTGTGTATTGATTTGTTACTCTTTCTTTGGTATCTACTCAGCTTTTGAACTGTAAAAGCTACTTCTGTGAAACTTTAAATAATTCATCCGTGTAATTTAAATGGCTAAAAGGTTATGGTTGCAGTTGGATTAACTGTGATTTGGGAACTGTATCATTGTCTCCTCATTAAGAGTGAAATTCTATTTTGATGGAACATTTCAGGGTTTATATTATGACTAGATTGTATGTTGCTTGCAACTCTTCTGCTTTGCATTATAGCAGCACTGCACCTTGACCCCCATACCTCATGAGTGAGAGAGTCTATAAGCATTGACCATAGCATAAACAAAGAAGACTTAGATTTTGGTCTGATTGGGAGATGTGGAGGTATTTTCATCTATCATTGATACATGAGAATTATGAACTAGCAGAATTACAGAATGCTATATTTTCACATTTTCACCTCTATCTCTTCCTCAATATTCAAGTGGCTGAGTGGTCTAAGGTGCTCACCATTCCGGATCACTGTCATCTCACCTCTGTCTTAATGGGTTCGAGTCGTAGGCTTGGCTAATGTGGATATATGAGAAGGCTTGCCAGTAGCTTCACATGGATTGGTGGTTTTTCCCTGGGTTTTCCAGGGTTCATTGTTACAGTTACACTGGCCACCATGAATAGCTTGTTGTTTTAGGCAAAAAAATGGCATTAAACCCCACAACAACAACCCTCAATATTCATACTTTAGTGTAGAATAGAAGTGCTTAAAAGAATCTAATAGTCTGACCCCAGGGTGTCCCTCTAATTTTAATTTGGTCCCATCCTGTAGTCAAAGTAAGATTGCTGGTAGGCTTTTCAAAAAATTTAAGTTTGCCTAAGGAAACTTTGATCGCTCTGATGAAATGAGCAAATGTACTTTCAAAATGTTGACATACACGACATAATATGGCACAATCTAAATCAGATTACCACTATCCTATGTGAAATAGAGATCTGATTTTAATCAAATAGTAGCTTTGCTTTAAATATGATCTTGTACTCCCAAACTCCCTGACACAGTTGTGTCTGGAGAAAATACAATTTTCAGTAATCTAAAAACAAAAGCTTTCATTGAATGCTCGTTACACATAGTTTGTGTAAACGGTGATCTGTAATGATTGGAACTGATATAACACTATCCCTTGGTCAGTTTTAATAGCGGCAGTTAAAGGAAAAAGAGGTCAGTTACAGAGTCAAAGTTTCACATTAACTGGCTGACATTAGCTAGTAAAAAGTGTTGAAGGTTGCAGTGGGTGTACCCATTGAGCTAATTTGCATAGATAGGATCAGGAAGTGGAACAACTCATTAGAGGTCAATCAAAGAGATGATATATGCATGTACAAGAACAAAATGAGTAAATGTCCACCCCCACCAATCTATGTAAGTTTGGCTTATAATTGGGCTAATTTTTCAGTTTTATGCACTCATTTACTTCAACATGGCTACTCCTTGTATTCTAAAGACACTTGATGGCATCTCAAGGAAATGGATAAAAATGGCCAAGAAAATATGTCTTCTATTGCACTAGTTTTAAAACACTGGTTAGGTATGTTTTTTTTAAAAAAAAACCCAACAAAACAATGATTAGTATATATAATGTACTGACCACTTCAAGTACTGGGCAAAAGTGGCTTAGATGCATAAATCAATTTCAAGTTTTAATTTTGGGGACATTTTTTTAAACATATGAAATTTATATATATATATATATATATATATATATATATATATATATATATATATATATATATATATATATATATATATATATATAATGTACATAGTGTTTAAGGTGGTGGGCTAAACCAGCTTAATAAGAAGTACAAATATATTTCTTGAATGTTTTTAATTTATTTTTTTTAACGGGGGGGTGCCAGGATTGGCTGCAAAAAGTAGGGACAGTTTGCCAACCAGAAACACATTTTTTAACCCATTGTTTTTCTTTTATTTACTTAAATGTTGTATCCTTCTGAATTATTTGGTGGAGACAACAAGAAGCTGAAATAAAATAGTGAAAACATAATAAATTTAAAGGTTTAATTCCTGCAGAGGTAGTTTTGCAGACAACAGTTTTCTATTTTGTATATTTGTCTTTATGTTTTGTATATGTCTTTGAAAAGGGACTCATTAAGAGTCAAAAATGTTCAGGCTAGTCAGATACTAGTTTTGCACTGTTCATTGTCAGTTTATTGCATTACATATAAGTTGAAAGCCATGTTTCATTCATGGGTCATTTTGCAAAGATTTTATGCAGGAAGCTGATTAATATTGTATCTGTACTCATCAGACTTTTTAAATGACCAAAATCGCATTACTATTTAGATCTACTTTATAGATCACATGACCATTAGGAAGATCATATGTCTGTCATGCATCAGAGACCCCTGATGGCTAAGTGGTCTCGTGTTGCTTACCTTCACAGACCACTGACATCTCACCTCTATCCACATCGGTTCAAGACTTGACTTGGCCAGCATGGGTGTAAGAAAGCTTTACAGTAGCTTCCCATGGGTTGGTGGTTCTTCCTCCACCAAATATACTGGGTGCTATGTATAGCCTATCATGTGCCAAAAAATTGGCATTAAGCCAACAGAAAACAAAACTGTCACTTACACCTTAAAATCCACTGGACTAATTTACACATGAATTTGCATGGTATATTCTGGCTGAGCCTTTCCGATTTGTTAAAATGATGCCAATTTGTCCACCGTTAACAAAACTAGATAAACCTTTAAATTCTTGCTCAGAAGCTTTAACCTATATTGACCAAATTTCGAAGAAAGCATACAGGTGTAAAATGTCTTTTAATTTTTGTTCAGATGATGTGGACAAGGCCACTGATTCTAAAAATATAATAACATTCAGATGACTTTGTCACTAAAACTTCTTTACATTATTTTACCAATGTCAGTGTTTTTACATTTAATTTTTGTCCATTTATTTGTTTATTTATCCATTCATTATCCAAAAAAAAATTCATTTCTTAGCAAAACTCTCAGAATTCATGATAATTATATGAAATTTTTACATATTTTAGATGAGTGGTCCAGTTATGCCATTTGCCATTCACTTTGTCAGGTTCAATATTTTAGTGTTTTCATCCATTTTATCTATCCACACACCTACCCCCTTAATTAAACAGGTACATTTTCCTTCACTTTAGGTTGTATACAACTTTCACATCAAATAATAAAGAATTTCTGGTGTCCAGAGGTTACTGAAGGAAGAACATCTTTGCTTATTAACTTTCTTTATAGACTACATACCTTGACCAGAGTTTGTGGAGGGCCTGTACTTTGGCATGGAAGAGGACAGTTTGATTTGGGGTGTCCAAGGTTAGAGTCATTGTGGTCAAAGGAAAAATAGATTTTGCAAATAACTTTTGTTCTAGATTACATCCTTTGACCAAACTTTATGGATGGCTTGGAGTTAGGATATTAAAAAAATTCTTCAGGTTAAGGAGTCTAAAGGTTAGAGGCAATTGTCATGTTTAGTCAAAGTAGAAATTGATGGCTTCTGTACAGCAGGTTTAGTTTAAGACTGCATACTTTAACCTGAGATCCTGGTCACTTGTTTGTCACTTGTATGTCACTTGTATGTTAGTAAATCTCCAGAGTCATCCATGCCAAACTAGTGTTTATAGAAAGGACTATTAAATAGGGGGTGGTGGTATAATGTGACATTCACAGGATTCAAGTTAACCTTGTGATTTCACAATTTTGTCATGAAACATGAAATCCAGCAGTCTTGTGTCAGTATAAACTTTTATATGCTGTGATCTTATATTTATTTCTTATTCCCCATTAGTATCAAAAGATAATCCAAGATTTTCACATTTTCACTTTTAAATTTGTGAATATTGAATGTTAATTAATATAGAATGATCATTATAAAATTTGACTTTCTTTTTAGAACATTTTTACTTGGTAACCACCTGTTTATATTTTGCGTGCCAACCTTTAAGAATAAACTTGATTCCATAGATCAGTGTTATAATAAGTGGGTTCATATGGAATAATGTTGTTGGAGATGTGTAACAGTTTTGTTTGTTGTTTTGTTTTTAAAAAATAAAATTCAGGTTACCATTTCAGAGTTTAATGTAACATTTAAAGGTAATTTTTTACAACATTTATACTCTATAAATGCAACAAACTGACAGTGAACAGTGTAAAAACTAATATCTAACTAGCCTTAGAGCTTTCAACTCATAGTGAGTCTTTTTCAAAGGCAAATACAAAACATACAAGATAAGCAAATAAAACACAAAAACCATTGTGTTTGCAAAACTTTACATGGCTGTTTGTACAGGAATTAAACCTTTAAATTTATTCTGTTTCATCTAGTTTATTTCAACTTATTACAGATACTAGAAAATAATTTTATTGACCTAGAAATCGATGAACATAACATCTGTTGTTTTATATAAATTTATGTAGGCACAAATTATATCCAGGATATTTCTTTGTTATAGTAGTAATTATAGGCTGTTAAGCAAATTTAGAGAACCACACAAAAGATGTACCAACTGCAGAAGATAATTTCATTTTTGCATGGTTGTCTTTTTCTAGTCTTCTTAGTTTAAACTGCTTGGTTTTAATGTTCTAAGGCAGCATATCCAGTAAGATTCCTTTTCTTTCCTGGTTTTGGAACTCCAGTTGGGGTTGTGAGCAATTGCAAAAAGTGTTATATCCCTGAAAGTGTGGCCAAGGAAGAAGTGTTCAGCAACCGAGCTTCTGTACAGCTGTATAGTTTCTTTGTCATACAATCAGATCTCTATCTATCTCTCTCTCTCTTTATAAATATATATATATATATATATATATATATATATATATATATATATATATATATATATATATATATATATATATATATATATATTGTAGCTTTTTGACTGTGGAAACGTGATAGATATCAAGCATTACATACTTTTATTGGTTTTGAGTAGACACCTTATAAAAATGACTTATTTATTTTCTTTACAAACAAGCAATTTATATTGTTTGTTTGTGTTGGTTTGACAGCACTTTTAAAGCATTATTGACTGTATCATGCCAAGGAAATGGGAGCTATTTGCACTTCCCACAGATACATCTCAGAAGTCAACCCATGCTACCCTGGGTAGGTATCGAACCTGTGTCCCTTGCATTGTGAGATAGATAAACACTTAATATTTTGCTTTTGCAGGTGGTGGAAGATGGATATGAGTTCTTCGCAAAAAGACAACTTGTGACATTGTTTTCAGCACCTAACTACTGTGGAGAATTTGACAATGCAGGTGGCATGATGTCAGTGGATGAGACTTTGATGTGTTCCTTCCAGGTAAGCTTTGAAATTTTTGAAGATGTGACTCTTGTGTTGCAATATGGGCAAATAGTCCTAGAGTTAGTTTCTTTCTGTTACATTCTGTACATTGATAGAGATTTCATTTTGACTGCATCTGCAGAAAATGCCAACAGTACCCCTCCTATCATTGCCTTCTTCTTACATTGTGGGTAACGTTTTTGCTATTTTTATTGTGGACATTTCTTCTCATCACATTCAGAAGTAGGCCACAGTGATCTGTTTAATGTTCAGGTGATTAAAGTTTTGCATTTAGCTCAGGTTCACACAGTTATATGTTCAGTCATAAGCTTGATGGATACATTTATCTTGGGATTCATTTCGCCATGGGCAAATGTAAATGACAGTGACCTATTTTTCTTGTTGTAGTGATTTTGCCAGGTGTTTCGATTGTGCCACTATGGAACAGTCATGACATAGCATTCCACTGAATTTGTTATTCTACGAATACATTCACTAGTCACATTAATATTACATAGATCATTGAAAGATTTTTAAAAATTTGACTTTTGCATTTATAGTTCATATAGACAAAGGGAAGAAACTCTTCCTAGCCCTTGCCTTTACGTCCTCTTACTGCCATGAGGTGGCTACTGTTCTTTGAGCAGTTTGCTTTTGCTGATATGAGATAAAATATATCCAATACCTCTCATGCAATTGAATTCATTCTTGTAGACTTTTACACTATCCATCAACCTACTTGTTATAGTATTGAGGGAAAATAGACTATATATTGCAATCGTCATTTTTCTTGACATTACTTTATAATGTGAATTATCACAGTCATGGACTTATTTTTCAGCGGCTGATGTAACGTGGTATTATCAGTACATTATTGCTTTTTTTTGTGCACACAGATATTTTATTCACTTATTTAATAAGTGCAGTTTATGTACAGCAATAAATTTGGCTTGTCATTTCCTTTGAAATTTCTCATTCTTGTCCTTCAGAGAATTAAAGATGTGTATAAATTGACAAAATGCAACAGGTTCAAAGCAATGGAAGACATGCACAGGATATGCATTGTGTGCACAAAATGTTTGTCAACAAATACTTAACAGCATGTGTGAGCTGTGGCTGGAAAGTACTTAGTTTAAGGTACTACAATGAGGACTAAGAATAAAAGAGCAAATTAATAAGTCCATGGAAAGAGGCTGATGTACTGAATCTTCATCCAAAGTTATCATCCACTAGTCAGCTTAGCAGGGAACACTTTGATAGTCTCTCCTTCTCTGGGCTCCAAGTGGTCTAAAGCACTCACCGTTGTGTATCACTGCCATCTCACCTCTGCCAACATGGGTTTGAGTCTTGGGTTGAGCCAATGTGGGTATGTGAGAAAGCTTACCAGAAGCTTCTACTAGCTTGGTGATTCTTTACATGGTTTTCCACCATTTATATTGGCTTCTTTGTGTATCCTATCTTGTGCTGAAAAATGGCATTAAACCCTACAAGAATAACAACAGCAACACTTTTACAATAATAACTGCATCATCAGGTCAGCTCCCAATGGAAGAAAAGAAGGTTGAAGACATGCCACACATTATTTCTCAGCAGTCATTGTCAGAGTTGCAGACGCAGTGACCATTTTAAGAGACAGTGGAGACAGTGACACAGTTACTGACCTCAAAAAGATTTGTTCAGTCTCATTCTCTTACTTCTCCAATGATGAATTGGAAGACTGCTGTCCCTTTTCTAGACCTCCCAGTTGTCATGAGTCCCACTGCATGCCTTAGAAGTGCTCAAGGGCCTGTGTGTCTTGGTGCATGGATATTTTTCTGGACATGGATGAGCCATATGTCCAGTATGTATAACACTAGGTGCAGTCCAGCTCATCAGCCAGCTGTTTGGAAAAATCAGTGATTGAATCTATAACTTCATTTATCAGTGCTCTATACTGCAAGTTGCGCATGGAAAAGTGTGGCTATGTGTGGATCTGGTTAGCCAATCCATTCATTTCACCTTATGTATGGACCAAGCAAGGACAAATACCGAGCTGAAAACCAGGTAGTCTATCTGAAAGCCATGCTGACCACTGAACCAATAGTCAGGCCGGCCAGCCAGTAGCCAAAACGACAAGCTAGCACAATTACCATTATTTCATATCAGCAATATGGTATATCCTTTGAGGAAATAAAAAAAGGTTTACAAGGACAATACCTGTGCCCCCAGGGATGTTTTATTTTGATGTTGATGGAATACCTGATGAAGACATCCCCACAGTGGCACCACACCTTGAAAATTTACCATGCACTAGTCCTAAAATGGAGTGCATAGAATAAAGCTTGAAAGCAGCAGTGGAGGAGTTAGCTGATTTTTTTTCTTCACTTTTGAGCCCAGATGAGTATATCAGTGTCCTGACTGATTTTTTGTAAAGAATGGGGTCTGACCCATCACAGAATGATCCATCCATACAATGATCTATCAATGGAATTGTGCAGTTTGGGGTCATCCGTTGAAAGATCTGTTTAAGAAAAGATGGAATCACAGACTGCCCACCATTGTCTCACCAGTCCCAAACCCTAAGTCTTGATCTGTGGATGTATTCTCGATCAAATTGGAGTGATTTTTAAGGCTATGCCTACCCTTTCCGTGGTCCTAGCACCAAAAATAATTTAAGAAGTAAGGAGCCAATATACAAAGTTATTCTTGGTGAATGATCTGTTGGATGTAGTAATAGACATTTCCATGAGAATACCTCTGAGACCCAACCTGCAAAGCTGCCATGATCATTGGTGTTTCAACCATTATTTGACAGTCTACTCTTTCACATGGACCACTCTGGTGTCATCCACCTCGGATGAAGGAGGTCACAGGTTTAAACCATGGCCACATCATACCAAAGACATATAAAAATGGTACTGGCAGCTGCATTTGCATGGCACTCAGCATTAAGAGATAGTGTTACAATTGGTCATCCTGGTGTCAGATAATGTGACTGGATGAGACATGATGTTTCATGTCTGTGGCATGATGCCTCAGTGCTAGACATCACTGTAAACTGCCACACTGCAGATATTTTAGTGATAGGACTGAAATTTTTTAAAATCTATGTTAAAAATCCAAATCACACTCTTTCACACCTGTCAGGGGAGCCTTGCAAAGAAAAGAATTTAAACCATCTGCCATGGAGAGAATCTCACAAGCTAAGAGCCTAACCACTTTGAAGATGTAAAAGGGAAAGTGGCTGGTTTTAATGGACTGGTGCAACAGCAACAGAATTGTCCCTTTGAGTGCCTCTATACCATAATTGGACAACTTTTGTCTCAGGTTCTTAGAGGAAAAAACGTTTTCATCCATTATGATCAAAGGAAGGCATTCCATGATCTTGGACATTTGCAGAAATCACAGTGAGTGCATATAGTTCATGATAAGGATTTATCAGACTTGTTAGCTCAGTTAAATCTAAGGTCAAGGTTGCCTGTCCTATGCTGCTGTGTAGCTTTACAGATTTTAATACTTAAGATCAATCTGCATAAGACAAGTGACCTTGACCTTGAAAATGGAGTCACACTAAATTTTCTGATAGTCCCAAACATTTGTTTGCAGTAAATCGAAACTACCAACTTAAAAGCAAAGCTTCTTTAGCTAATCTGTGATTAGCATGAATGGCATCAAAACATTATATGCAGAGCCATTTTAAGAAGTTTGTTGCCCTAGGCACAAACACTAAACTGCTAATAAAACTGACACTGAAAGTTTGTTTTTGGGTAAATCTGATCACCAACATAAGGTACGCTTTTGTGAAAGAGTTTTGAACTCTAGACATAATTTGATGTTGTAGTAAAATCAAGGTCACTACTTGCATGTTTGTACTTTGTTGACCTTATGAACATTGTGACTTCTAAATATACAAGTGAATTTTGACTTTGTATTTAGCATTCCAGTGCACAAGTTAATAGTCATCACTCTGATGTTGATTTTAAGATCCAAGGTCTTTGATGCTGAGTTTTAGCTTGACTGACTTGTGAACATTATAACACACAATAAGTATGAATGGATATTTGTAAAAATTTAGTTTGTGAATATATATTATTAAGACACTTAAATTATTGCTTTTGCTTTTTTAATATTTCAGCTTTAACCTAAATTAACATGTAGGTATATTTTGATATTATCTGAGATAAGTTTAATTATTTTTCATACATGATATCAAGTTCAAAGTCAGTGACCATGACAAAGAATTTTGTCCCATGTTGACAGGTAAACATGTTAACACAAACATGCAAGAAAATATTTTTGTTGTTAAATTTGGCATGTTATAGTTTCTCATGAATATAATAAATGGTTTCAATACTCAGCTGTTAAAAGAAGGAAATGGTGTTATTTTGGATTCCTGGAAATTCTTTTCATCAACAGTAGTGCTCTTCTTGTATGGCTCCTGCCTAACCTGTGGCCACCCGCTTATTATGGCCAAAATACCTTGGCATCGACGAGTTTGTGTTCAAAAGTACCCCTCAAGAATGGCCACCCCTCTAACGTGACCAATGACCAGCATATTTGAACAAAATTGTCAAAGGTTCCCCTCACAAGTGGCCACTTTTTATTTCAAATGTGGCCAGAACCAGTAATTCATATTATGACTTAAGGTAAGTAATCAGATTATCTCTACCGTCGATACATGTCTTCCAATGTCAGGTTTCCATTACTGAAAGAAGTGTTGACTAAATAAATGTAACACTAAGATTAATATTATAACATTATATATCAAAACCGATGTTATGACATAATTTTGGGCTTCACATCGGTCAAGTCTTCTTTTTGATGATTACAACAGGACATAATTGTCAAGATCATAACATGGTTAAAAATAGATTTAGTGCATTAACACACAGAGAAATTAGCCTTGAACAAAACAGCGTACCAGATTAAAACCAAAAATATCAGATAACAACACATTTATTGCTACCTTTATGAAGAAGACATTTCGTCAACCCAACAAAAGTTTTATCTGCATAAATTGCATACTGTTAGCAACATCCGAATAAGTCATTACCAAATGTTAACATGTCATCACGTTAATGGAGACATATTATTTATAAGAAAATCTGTTATTCTACTTGATGACATCAGATGGGGTGGGAGAGGGGGGCCCTTGCATAACAATTTCATATAGAAAAGACTAATAAAAAAATTTATATTGAAAAGACTCAAAATAAACCATGTCATAACCGATAAGATTATGCAGCACCAGTGTCAAAAATGGACAGAGAATTATGTTATGTACCAAGACTTAAATGATGTGTTTGAATGATTTTGCATTGTGCAGGACAACACCTTTTAATAATTAATGTTTTAAACAAAGATATTAACTGAAGATATTAAATGCTTTGAAGTATATAGCTTTCTTACTATGTACATTACATATACTTGACACACAAAATTTAGTCCCCCTCTGAAAAGGCAATCCATCTTATAAGGCCATTTCCCAGTGCAACAGGGGTGGCTGTATAAGAGGGGGACAACTGTAGTAGAGCAACGGCTCCCAACCTCAGATGGTGACCAAATCAGGGATGTGGTGGAGCTTCAGGAGGGTCACATATGGTCCTCAGAAGAAACTTTTTAAATGATAATATCCTGAAGGTCAAGCGGTCCTGTTGGCGATTTTATCATGACATTTGATGAGGGGATGCATCTAAATAAGTAGCACTTTCTTACTGCAAAATGATTTCTCTAATCTGTATTTAATACTTTGCTGACTTTGTTTAAATGTTTTCTCAAATTTATTTCTTGTGAGCTCTTTATAATAGAAACATTCAACTATTTGGATTCATGTCCTTTTCATACTGTACATTAACCAAAGAAGGTCACTGTGACCTACATTTTATGATATATTACTGTAGGTTAAGTATCTTTGTTTAGCTCTCAATCACACATTTTTTGCATGCCTTTACAGCCAAGCCTACACAAGAGACCCTTTCTGATCAGAAATGTTGGAAGTAGAAAGAAATTTGTTTAGTCATTGGTAAACCTTGCATAGTATTTCATATACACTATATTGTATATAGGTTATTCTCAACAGCTAAATGCATATTGTACATGAGAAAGAGAAGGTAATAGAAAATAGACTGCTTGCATTGGATGAGGCCTCAGTTGGAGTAACTAATCAGGGTCATTACAGATGCATTGAGTTTTGTTGTTGTTGGGCTTAACGCCATTTTTCAGCACACGATAGGCTATTCATGGCGGCCAGTATTATTGGTGGAGGAAGAAACCGGGAAATCACAGGAAAGAACCATCGACCCACGAGAAGCTACTGGCAAGCTTTCTCACATATCCACATTCGCCGAATCCTAGACTCGTAATAGTGGTTATTCTGACTGCTGTTCCATGGTTACTCCAAACCGATCAATTCATACAATAAATTCTGGCCTCAAGGTGTGAAAAATGTTAATAGTTTTTAAAAGTGATTTTATGAAGTGATATGAACAACAGCAAAATATGAAAGAAAACAAATCATTTTTACTTTTTATCAACTCATAGCACCTTTTCTGTCAAATCATACAAAAATATTTTTTTTGTTTTGTCTTTTATGTCTTATCACACCTAAGCACAGATGCATACATTTTGTTGTAAAGATCATTTTCATCAGAGTTTATTTTCTGCATGATAATTTATGTTGAGAATGGCTGCTGGAAGCTAGCTACTAAAAGCTTTGTAGAGGTGAGCTGTGTAATCACCGATTTAACCCGGGTTGTGATAATGTTCTTTCAGATCTTGAAGCCGTCTGAGAAGAAGGCCAAGTACCAGTACGGTGGATTGAATTCTGGTCGACCAGTGACACCACCTAGGGGACCACAAAAAACAAAGAAATGAACAATGTTATTGAAATATAACGTGTTTGAAGTGTATAATCCATTTTGCTTTCTCTTTAACTACCTACAGTATCATGTGCTTTGACAAATTTGTGTGTGTGACACACATTCAGGAAAATGTTGACAAGGATTAGCATGCAGGTTACAAAATGTAGCACACAAACACTCCATAGGAGACTCAGATGTTTCAGTTCATTTTTCTTCAAGGTATTCTGCAGTGTCCTTTACCCTTAAAATAATTATTTCCCTGATTTCAGCATATAATGTTACAGTCTCACTTTAGAATTCTTGTTTGTATGTCTAGTATTCAATACACATATTATCAGAATCCTTAATAATTGAGTGTTTTAGTAAATATATAAAATAAAAACAAAAAGGATTATAAGAAGATTCATGAAATGTACTTTTTGAGTTGGACACTGCCTATTTATACAGGTTTATACTTGTTTTGACTATGGGAAAACAGTACAAGATCAGTATTTTGGTTTTGACTTTGGTCAAATGTTACAACACTAGTATGTGTCTTTGTAGCTTTGAATTTGGGTGAAGGGCAAGACACCAGTATTCTTATTATTTTCATAATATGAATAGTCAGAGCCTAAATTAGCAAGTGTATTTGACTGGCTTTTGATGACATGTATATTAAATGGCACAACAAAACACCATGGAGATTTCTCTCATTATGGCACTTAATAATATTAGTGCCGAAGAATAATACTGTGTTACAAGGAGTACCTGTTGATTTTTTAAAAAATCAATTTTGGGCCAATTTTGTAAATAAAAATATTCTTTTTTTTTTCAAAACCTTTTTGACTGGTTTAAAAACCAGTATTTTGTATTACATTTTTTAAAAGTAAAGATTGAGATCAGTCTGTTTTTTTTTTGTTCTGAATCTTTATTTCATTGATGAACTATTTTGATTTATCATTCTTCAGACGTCTGGTTAAACAAAATCTTTTGAAGCATACAGTTAGGAAAGTGTGGATATAGATAATGTTACTCATTTGTGTATCCCTTTCAGGCATGAGGATGGGATATGTATAATATGATTGTTCTGTTGTTTCATAATTGCTTTATTATTTAGAAATGCATGGCTGCATAGATTTTGGATCTTTTTTAAGGGCAGTATATGTAATCTCTAAAGTTGCCCTGTACAAATGCTTGCACATGTACTAATATCTTTTGATTCATTCATGTCATAAAAGGATTATATTTACATATATTAAGCTATACCACAACATAGTAATGCTAGGGGATAAATTATTTCATTCAAGCTTAGTTATAGTAAGTTCTTTTTCTTATTTCCAATAGTTTCTACCAATTAGTATACAAGTTAGAATCTCCGTTTTGACTTACTAAATGTTTGTATTTAAGGACACACCTGTTTTTATAGCATGATAATATACACTGTTGTGTTGAATTCATGTGGAACAAGCAAGATGTAATCTTGTGCTGTTTATTTATTGATACTTTGAATTGAATAATATTATTGCTGCCAATGAAGCAAAATATAACTTGCAAATATAAGAGAAACCAGTTCTGAAATATTTGCCTAAGTAACTTTTATTAGTACATATCTCATACGTGTTCATCAGACTATCTGTCCCTTTTGAGTCTGCTGATGTTTGATGATTTGTTTACATTGTTGGAAATTGATTAAAACATTTTATGATTAATCATGTTTCTGCTATCCAACCAGTGATTGATTAATAATCAACTACTTTAATCACATGATGTATGTTGTGCCAAAACCAGGAGGCATTTTGTTCATATAGGTAAGAACCAGAAACTAAAAGCTTGGAACTGGATTTCAGTTGAAATTGATAATATATACTGTAACTGATTAATTGGTCATTACACAAAAAGTGACCGTTGCTCTGAAAATTGATTAATTGGAACAGAATTAGTCTTTAAAGTGTTGGGATTGTAAACTTGTTACTTTGGTCTATCCATTTGCCCATCTGAATTGTAATTTTAAGCATTCGTGATGAGGTATTTTAAACAAATACATATAAGTGATTCATCGTATATTTAAGTCTCTTCTGTAAACATATTTTTTCCAACCTTTTTTTCATTCCGAGAAATTTACACCCAGTATTATTAGAAAGATAAACTACACGCAAGAGAAAATGTTAAATGTTGAATTTAATAATTTTTTTGCTGCAAAATTAAAGTAATGCAGTTATCTTTTGTCTTATTATTTCTTGAATGACATTGAGTGGAAGTTCAGTTGATTACATCAGAATAGATTCATTTAGCGTTATGTTAGGGTTTTCTTGAATACGAAATTCATATAGATTGTCATTTGTCATTGTATTGCTTCAAATGCTGGTAAATTTAGAAATTCTGAAATTTTTGTACATAGAACATCAAAATACATCACTAAGTTGTAAAATATTTATATTGCATTTTCTTGTTTTCCTTTGAAGTATGTTTTCACTGTTTTGTAGAGTAAATTGTACATAAATGGTCACATACTTTTTAGTCTAAGCTTACTGTAGTATATAATAAATATACATAATTATTCTGAGTTACAGATTCTATGCAAAGTGGTGCAAGGGCGAATTTTGTTTGTGAACTGAATGCATGATGTCACTGAATGTATTGAAACATTCATGTTTGTCTTTTACAAAAGAACTGGTATAAATTACATAGTGTCACTAACAACTATCAAGAATAGTCATCAAAAAGAATTGCTTTTTCAAAGAATCAGGTTAAAAGTATAACATTTATATATCTAGTTTAAATACATAAACTTTAATTTTGTGTTGGTGTTACTTTAATTATTGTTAAGTTCTCTTCTGTGATAAAAGGTCTCATAATGAGAAGCTATATCAATGCGTTTTATGAAATTGGGAATCTTAATTAATTGTTGTGTACTTATGATAACATTAGTATGGATGGGGGAAAATCGGGAAATTTTTAAACAATTCAGTTCTGGAGTTGTCAGCTGTTGAGAAAGCCTTGAAAATGCACAACAGTATCTTCATATAGAAATTGACAGGATATGTAGGTGTACATAAGTCCAGGTAGGTATAATATATAATTTTGTCTTTAAATTCATTGTTTGCATGAAAAAAAAAAGATTTAATTTATAAGACCATTTCAGTACTCTATATAGGTTATTTCCACATGATTTTCTTAAGTGCAGACTGAGGCATCCATTATCAGAGATGCTGTTTGGCCACAAGATTGTGGGATTTTAGCAAAAATGATCAAGAATCTACAACTTTTAAAACAAAGTGGGGAATAGATCACAAAAATTTGCTACATTTCTCACATTTTGTTGTAAAAATGTATAAATTATTTGTTATTCAAAATAAACTTATATAGAATCAGATTTTTGTTGTTACATCTTTTTGTCCTTGATCTGAAACGGTCCTTAAGAAAATGTATAATTGATGTGGTTTATGCAGAAACTATCATGGGGTTTCTGTTGATTTGTCTCCTGGTTGGAGGTGGATATAGTAAATTGATCCATTTATGAGTTATAATGGAAATTTTGTTCAACATGAACGGTCAGTAACATACTAATCCTGTATAAACACAAACAGAATAATCTGCTCAAAATATCACAAGGGAAGATCAGATGGCTTGACAATGACTGAAAAAGCACAGAAAGTGGTAATGCAGAATATGGCCAGGACCATGCCATCTTGGCTCATGGAAGGTACAGAAACTGTATCTGTTGCATTTTACTCTGGATCATACCCTGTAGTATTTATTATGCACAGTAGACACAGGGTATTTGTCAAGAAAGGAATGTACATTATCTCTTCTCTGATAATATGGTGGAAGAAAGAACTAGTGTCTGCAAAAGTACCCACCTCCCCTATACTACCCATGATCCCTCACCCAAGTTGAATGTAGATGTTGAGAACTACCCCTAATCAGGACATTTTTTGGCAGCATCTGCATTCTTGTAAAATTTACCAGCATTAAAGTTTATCTTGTACAGCTTCCCTGCACTCGTCCAACAGAAGTAACGGATTTAATGTAACTTTTTGTAGGAATAATTATAGTATAAATGTGGAATATTTAACCAAAGAAGCTGGTTTGTAGTAATTATTAAAACATTAACCACATACACATTGCATGCATGCACACACAGCAAACCTGCCTTTAAGGGACACATTAGGGACTCAAGGGGACAAGGAACCATGAAATGTCTTTTATAGACTAGTTATTGTGATAGAAGTCAAAGACATCATAAACACAATATTAGAAGGAGCTTGATGACATCATATATGAGCAGGTATCTTTTATACAGAAATGTCCACTAAGGCAGATTCATTCATTCATATATATGTATATAATGCAAGATCAGACTAATTTGCATCCAGGTTCCAGCTAATTGTTTTGAAAATTTCAGTACAGTACATTATCAGTAACTTACATCAGTCTATGACAATCATCAAGATGATGACCAAGACTAGCACAGGATGCACTTGATTATTTGAGTCTGTTTGATGACTGTTCTCAGTGCAGTGAAATACTATAATTTTGAATGTACATTGGTTGTATAGTGTATATTGAACATGAGTGTCACAAAAAACTGGTGACTGCTTGCAGAAATATGCTGACATTCTTAAAATAGTTGCTTGCAATTTTATACTATGTAGATAGTAGCATTATATTATTATAGTTTACAGTTATTTGTGGGGGCAGATTTTGGTTTGGATTTCAAGATGTTATCCTAAGTTTGAGTCAACAGATTTAAGTGTAACTTCAAATGGGTTTTACTACATAGTTCAAGGAAGAACCATATGGATCCAGTGGTCATTAGTTTAAAGGTAAAGATCACTGTTGCTAAAAATATTTATTTTTTTTGTACATTTCATTTTTGGATGACAACTTGTTCTAATTAATTGATTTTAGTGCTGACAGCGTCAAGGTCAAGGTCAGTACCTTAAAAAATGATTTCCTTTGCATTTTATTTTCAGATGATAAGTTCTAGTAAACAAATTTCAATGCAACTTGGTACATGCATTCCAATTAATCCAATGACAAATCATGTAATTAATGTGGCAATTAGCTTCAAGGGCAACATTACTGTTACAAAATTTAGATTCTGCCAGTGCATTTCATTTCATTAGTAGCACTTCTTTTGACTGGTGTTAAACGCTGTTTGGATTGCAGAATCATTTATATTGTTTTCTGTATTACAGATTTCTGGACTAGTGGATATATTTATCATTTGGAAATAAAACCATAACATTGAAAAGAATTAAAAGATCTTTTGCAGTACTTTAACCAAAATATAATTATTTATGTTGGCACAGGTTTAATGACTTTGTTTACATACAGTGGGAATTTTACTGATTTTGCTGATAAAGGACTCCATTTTAAAGCACCTGAATATAAAATAATCTGGATAAATACGTACTGCGTGGATTTTCAGGGTATCTCATTTTTTCTGCTTCTAATTTTTATATAGCTGCCACAAGGTAGAGCATGTTATGATGTCTTCATATCCTTCTGTTTGTCAGTTGCCAGTTTTATTTCTGCACAATAACTTAAAATTCTTAGCCATCTAAAAGTTTCCTGGATGGCTTGCATTTGGGGTATGTTACAAGCTTCCGATTTGGGGGGTCAAAGGTCGGCAACTGCTTGAGTGCGAGTTTTGCAGTTCCTTGGTACAGTAGTAGCTATACACTGATTCAATGTAAAGTAAAAGTAAAATAGGAAAATTGGATAAATATAATAGATCAATATATTTTAACCATAGTAGTATAAACACAGGGAATCAAAACACGGAGTAAAATAAGATGGAAGAAAATGGATAAAGATGTTTAAAAAATTCTTTAAAAAGTGTGTAAATTAAAAGATAACACAAGTAAAAACATTTAAACATGGTCAACATTTTATCTGCATTCCCTAAAAAAAGTCCTAAGACTTTCTTGCATCTTACATCAATTTCTTCATCAGGTTCATCTAATAATTCTTCTTTATCACAGGGTGAATGTTGACACACTAAGAATGTGTTACACTATTGGATACTGGTATATATGACTCTGCTCAAGGTATTCATGAGTCTGATGACTGGTCAACAGTACCATCAATATATTCTGTATGCATGCCCTCTGCAGTAGGGGACTAAAGCTCTTATTGTTACAGATTTTATCCATCTCACCAATCTCCGCTTGGGTTCGAGTCTCAGGTTCAGCCAATGTGGGAATGATAGAGAGCTTGCAAGTAGCTTTTCATTGGTTGGTGTGTTTTTTTTAGGGTTTTCCCTGGGTTCTTCCTCCACCATTTATACTGGCTGCCATGTATAGTCTATCTTGTGCCGAAAAATAGATTTAAACCCTACAACAACAAAAACAACTCTGTAGTAGTAGGTCTGATATTAAGGCCAACTGGACCAGACGTTGTAGATGGTTTACACTTGAGGTAATCAATAATGAATAACTTTCTTCAAGATTTAGTTCCTTGACCTGATTTTGTAATTTGCTTGCAATTATGGTAAAAACATGTACCTAAAAGTTCTGGGTTCTAAAGGTCAGAGGTCACAATCATGGTAAATGATAAAAAAAAATTATGGTTTCCAAGCATAAGTTTAGTCTAAAACAACATAACATGACCAAAGTCCAGATGATTTAGACCCATTGGTCAATAATCTCCAGTCAACCATGCCCTACTAGTGTATACATAGAGGAGTATTAAAAAATGAATGGGCATATAATGGATGTTCATGGTACTCTTTTTCTATACCCCTATCAATACAGAGCTATATTGGAATGTTTGTGTCCATACATTACACAATCTTTCGAATCCAACAAGACCCACAGGTTTTGATTGATTGCCATGAAACTTGATCAATATTATGGTTATCACCTGCAGACTTAATGACAATTTTCACAAGTGAACTTGCTTGAGCTTTATTGATTATCAAGACACGTAATCATTGATGTCAGAGTACAAGATTTAACCATTACAAAATTTGATAGTCAACCAACACCTACCTGTCCCCCTACATCTTCAAGCATATTCAGTAAGCTAAGTGAGTGCAACAAATGGGAAAAGTCTCAATAAAATTTTTTACTCAAAAGAGCTTTAAATTTAATTGAACATTGTAACAATTGAACATTGTAACACAAACATTTTGTAACAACTGAACATTGTAATGACTGAACATTGTAACACATAAACATTTTGTAACAACTGAACATTGTAATACATGATCATTGTAAGGACTGAACATTGTAATACATCAGCCCTAGATACAGACCAATGCTGTACAGATACTGTAATCTGTTATTGTGATGTGATAAGAAATACAATTCATACTGTATGACCTCAACTCAAACTTTACAACACTCGTGCTCAAACACATAAGTTATACATCTTGCGGTTTTAGGTCAAAGTAATATTAAAGCTAGCAACTTAGTTGAACGATAATGTTTGATCCTGATGATTTGTGTGATTGTTACTGATCAGAGCTATAAAGAATGTGACAAAAAAATTAACAGTAGAATACACACATGAAGGCCATACAGGAAGCAAGTTGGAATTATCTTAGTGTCTGCAAAAGTAACACACAATTACACAAGTTTCTCCAAGAAAAGCACAGAAAACTATTTTATAACAGTTACATACAACCCTATTTATACTACTGTAATACAGTATGGGGCAATTCAAATGATAAAAACTTAGCAAAGCTGACACATCTCCAAAGAGAGCTTTTGAGTTAATATCAATCCTGAAAGAAAGCAAGGAAAATTTAGCTGGTAAGTTAAAAATATTACCTATTAAATTACCAAATCTGTTTGAGAATATCCAAAATAATGTACAGTATAGCCAATAATAGTGCTCCTGAATATTTACAATCACTATTCAAGTATAGGCTACCCGGAAATACTCCTCACCTGCGATCAATGTCTACCAAACATTACAAATTTCCCAAACCAAATAAGGAATTATTTTTAATAAAAGTTTCCAATACTCTAGAACTTATCTCTGGAATTGTATTCAAGTTGAGATTAGAAATGCACACTCATATTTCCTTTTTTGAAACCCAGTATATACAGTGGCTTCAGAGATGCAGCAAAAATAATTAAATTCCTTTGAATGAGGGCCTCAAGGTAGATTAGTTCCTATCTAATTGAGTTACCCTCTTTAAATAAAGTCATAATTAAAAAAAAATTAGAAAATTTAAAAAAAATAAAAAGATCTTCGAAGCAGGATCTTGTGACTGCCATTTTTAAACATAGTTCATCACCATGAATCTTGGTCATCATCTGAAGATGTAGGGTTTAACACCATTTTTCAGCACAAGATAAGTAACGGTATACATGGTAGCCAGTATCACTGATAGAGGAAGAACCACCAACCCACAAGAAGCTACTGGCAGGCTTTCTTGTGTACCAATGTTAGCCAAGCCCAAGACTCGAGCACACACAGAGGTAAGACAGCATTTATTCAGAACAATGAGCACTTTAGAACACTCGGGCACCCCCTCTTCCCTTCTGAAGATGTAGATTTTGACAAATCACTTTAATTCTTCATTTATTAGCTGTACTGCACATAGACCAGAAGAGCTTATGGAATGGGTTTTTCATATATCCATTTCCGCACGTCCTACTACACTACTTTGAATATTGCCTTGATGCTTACTTATTTATATATTAGTCTAGCTGGTCCTAAATTAAAATGGTGCCACTTGATTATACAGGATGACTGCCACAGCAGTCATCTTGAAAATCTTGTTATCACTACACCTGAATGAATGGTCATATTGATATGGAATCTCACTGACAGATTTTCAAAATGGAAATTGTGCTGATCTGTTATCCAGTATGGTTATCATGGCAGCATTCTTGAAAATTATGTTATTGCTACTCCTACAACATACAAATCATACATTGATTTGGGGTTTTCACCAAAGATTTTTTATGATGTCTAGTTGATACGGAATGAAATTTGTGCCAATCGGATGTTTAATATGGCGGAGAGCAGCCACCAGGACAGCCATGATGAAAATCATGTTATTGTTGCTTTTCCAACATGGGATATCCACCAGAAGACTTCTTATGATATCTTGTTTATCTTAAATAAAAATGTCAATCCAGAATCCAATATTTCAACCACAGCAGGTAATTTGAAAATCATGACATTGCTGCAGAATATCACAAATGGTTTCAAAACTCAGCGGTTATAAGGAAGATTTTTTTCTTCATGAATTCCTGAAAGTTCATTTTGCTAAGTAAAGCATCAGTCCTGTCAAGGGACAGTTTTCAGTTTAAGTTAATGTCCTTTCTATCATGGAGTGCAGCATGTAATATAATCTTGTGTTGAATTCCTGGGAATTCATTTTGCTAAGTATAGCACCTGTCTCATCAAGGGACATTTTGAATTCAAGTTAATGCCCTTTTCATCCTGGAGTACATTGCATGATATAATCTTGTAAATGCAACTTGTCTTGCTATTGATCAGTCTACTACCAATTTTGTTTCTGAGCAATACTTCAAGTAGTCTACCATCTATAGTGACCAAACATTGATCAAGAAAGAACCCTATTGATTCTGGGTTCAATAAGTCAAACAAAGTTCATTGACTGAAAGAGTGCTTAATCTTTTCATCTTAATTGGACAACGTAATACCCTTGAATTAGATTTTGAGAAATGATGGGCCTTATGCAGCTTCATATGAGCAAGAGTTCAGAAAAACTTGATAGCAGCAAATTTCACACAAATCAATGATGTAACATAGCATTTCATTTTATCTTTAAATTTTTTTTTGTAATAATGATGCTCTGTCAGTCTGTATAACCATTGTTTTATTGAAATAGAAACAAATCCTTAAAGAATGAAAGAGTGCTTGATCATTTGAACTAAATTAGACAGCAAAACACTTTGGATTAGATTTTCACCATGGTTTCTCTGATTGGTAATCCTAAGCCTAACTTGGTTTTCTTCTTGATCGTGAGGTTTTCCAGGAAATTGCAAACATCTATTTTTTTTTAAAATGAGATTATTATTTGGAGGAAAAAATGTAAATTTTTATTACTGTTATTTTAATACTTTCAGTGTTGGGAGCTGAATTTGTGAATTGCTTTGCCTTCAAGTCAAATGCTGGTTGTCTTTTGCAGGTTTCAAGAAGCAGATCTATGATGTGTACAGATATCTGCCTCCTGGCATACAAGCGATTCTGATCTCAGCCACGCTGCCTCATGAGATTCTAGAAATGACCACAAGTTCATGACTGATCCTATCAGAATCCTGGTCAAACGGTATGTGTTGTCAGAATGCAGGAATCATACATTTTAATTGTGTTCAAATTGCTTAGCTATTACTAGCACAAATTGTTTAGAGGAAAAAACATTATTTAAATTCTCAATTCATCAGTGATTTGCTAAACATTTGTGGTGTGAATGTGCTGGAATTAAAGTCTCATTAAAATACCATGTACACGTCTGCCAGCTCCTAAAAATCTATTTCATCACAACAATCACCAAGTGTTCTGCTTGTGAAGTGACCCATAGCTCATCTACAATAAGAAAGTAACCCATTTCTATAGGGGATAAAGACAAGGTGGTAAGAAAAATTGTTTTACTTTGGGGAAGAATGTGATGGCATTTTTGGTGGAGATGGCTTTTGTGGCTGTGTTATTTTATTTTAATTTTTTCTGCTTTTCAGTGATGAGTTGACATTAGAAGGTATCAAGCAGTACTTTGTGGCTGTAGAAAAAGAGGAGTGGAAGTTTGACACTCTCTGTGATCTCTATGACATGATCATCATTTCCCAGGCTGTCATCTTCTGCAACACTAAAAGAAAGGTAAGAAATATGATCCACTGATCTGACTTATTTGCCTGCAATCAAATATATAATCTGGCTCTGGTCTGCTATGAATTGTACCCCATCTACCTTGGGTCTTGGAAAGTATTTACCTGGCACAGTTACAGTTTAACTGAGGGTTATTCAATCCCTTTAATCCTGAGAAATTTCATTCCAAACCTTGTTCCATTCTGTGCAGATAGTGTAGCCTAAAATATAATTCAGTTGCATGGTTTGACATAGATGCTCATCAAAGTAAAGAAGTTAGTATATCTATAACTGTATACACCATGCAAAATACCAATGGCCAAATTAAAAAAGGCTATGAAACTATGGTGAAAACACTCTTGGAATCATAAATTTTTAAGTAGAGCAAAGACTTTATTATGTTTTGCATTATATGTCACACATCACAAATCAATGCTATTGGAATAAAGAATGATTTTATAATTTTGTACAATTAATAAATTTTTGTGTCATTCAATGTAATTGATTTGACTATGTTTAAAAGTGCAAGTAAAGTAGACATTATTATTATTATTATTATATTATTATTATTATTATTATTATTATTATTATTATTATTATTATTATTATTATTATTATTATTATTGTTGTTGTTGTTGTTGTTGTTGTTGTGGAAAGAACCATATACAGATTCATGCTTAAGAAGTAATCAGATAAATATTTTTTACAGATCAATGACTTTATAAAAAAAATATAAATAATATTGTAAAATGTCTGATATTTTTATGATAATTTTAAGATAAGAAATGATATGATAATAAGAAATAAAATAATTATTTATATGTTCATCGGACATTTACACTAGTATTTTAGGAAATGTTTGTACTATATTTGGGACAAAATCAAATCAATGTCTATATTACATATGTCATATTAAAATATTAAGTTTCATGTAGACAGAATTTAAATACTTTAAAGCTCTACAATCCAACCTTTTTCTATGTCTACTGTATATTTAATAACACACCTACCACATACCCAGCCAAATTTATTTAAATCAAGTAGGTAAGCATAGGATACAGGAGAAGCAGAGGTAAATTTACTTAATCAGATTGCTCACTCATCCATTAGTTTGTACACCATTAATCCTTAAATTTAATAATAATTATTTATTTTCATTTAATTTTTAATGTAATGAACATTTTGTTACCATATTTGTTAGTAAGATACAGCAATAGTGTCTGTTTGGAACAAGGGAAATTTACATTAGTTCTTAACATAACATTTTCCTGTGTACAAATATATTTTGTTAGATGTCACTATGGTATAAGGGCAATGGTAATGTTAAAAATGTCCATAGGTTTAACATGATGGGATAGTCAGTAGTAAAGGGAAAAGTTAAAACTATACATACTTACCAACATGCTTTTTGAAGTAACCAACTCATTTATATCTTAACCAATACCACACACTAATACCCTATGCTGTTTGGCTCGACTAACAGTCATGTACTATCCACGTTTTATCCAACACCCCATATATACTATTCAACACGTTACGGAGTGACCAACACCCCACACTTACTAACCAACGGGCAGTGGACGATGTGAATAAAATGGGATGACATTGCACTGATATCCACATGAATATGAGTGCTAAGACACGTACTTTAACACGAAGATCCTATCACACTTGGATAGAAGGTTATGTTTCAGCTGGGAATAAACAAAATGCAAAGGCACAATTATAAAACACATAGAATGGCCATGATTGAATAGTATATATTTTCTAAGAGATCTGATTAGTCTTTAAAAGGGCAATTGGTGTGATTAACAAAAGAGAGTTGACACGTGCCTCACCTGCCAGATTGAGCTCTTTACACCGCACATTTGATTGGCTCCAAGGATGCATTTTTTATAGCTTCGATGACAGGAATCCTGACCTAAACTATTTGCCATCTGGCACTGGGGAGTTCTTAATTCCTGTCGGATATCTATCCATCTCACTACATTGTGAACGACTTCTTTTCCCATTCTCAAAGAGATCATTTCTCCATCTCTAGATGCCATGAAATAGTATGGTTGTAGTTTATGTTTTCATATAGCTTGCCAATCTGGCAGTGATGGTTCTCAGACATTGACCAGTCGACGATTATCGGATTTTCTCAACATGAACTAAGACGGGTAGAGTGTTTAAAACACTATTCCTATAAGCACAACAGAGTAGGACCTTAAGTTATAGTACTAAAAGATATACCAAGACAAAAAAAGAGGTTTTGGTAGTGATTGAGTTACATCTCTTTTATAAGAAATTTGTTTGGCCCTTACGTGAGCCGTTGGTTTTGTTCTGGATCAAAGATCTTATTCAGGACGACTCGACCCCACTGGCCTGACTACATAGCAGTGTATCTTATAAGCGGAAGAGGGTCTTAACGTAAGCTCATCTGCCTCCATCTCCCTATTTTCAGTGAAATTCCTCCCTCAGTATCATTTTATTTTTATTCTACTCTGTCCAACTTTATCTTTTCTATTTCTTCGTCCATCATTTCCATTATCAAGTTTTGATGCTGTTCTGAAGGCTACCATTTCCCTTATTAGATGATTATTATAACGATAAATGTGTGTGTCATCAACTCTGCCCAGGAGGTACTCAATAACATTTGTGCGTAAACCATTTTTTTTGTCATTAGGATTATGCTAGTCAATTGGAATTCTCATACTCTGTGTTATTTTAGAATTTAGCTAACTTACTGTAAATACAAAATCTATAACCAATACGAGATCTGAGTGACCTCATAACCTTTTGTGGTCTTATTAAAATGTAATTTAAGTACTCTTTTCGAACGGTGAGAAAATGTAACAAATTGAGATCAAACGGGTTTTCTAGTCAAAGTAAAAACCCTTATGTATAAGAGGCCTATTTATCAGTAGCCCTTACAATAGCTGAGGTTTAACCTCTGAAGGTGGGAATATGAACAGCTGTAGGTACTCGGGCGGCATAAACTTGTCTGGCCCGCACTCGTGGGATACGTGAATAAATCACGTCAGCATTCGGCAGTAACCAATACATAATGGTTTGGATTGGGATCTTGTGTTATTCAATCCACTCGTTCTTGATCAGCATCACTAGAGGAACTGAGCAGCTTCGAAATTTTCTCCAATTGACCTGATACTGATGCTGCCTGGACGGTGTTGAACTGATTTTCTGTCGATCCGCTAAAACGTTTGATTCTCTTATAGGCTGTCATGAAATTCTCTGCATGTTATTCTGCTGATTCTTTATCCTCAAATAGCTCTGCCATTCCCCATTTCTTATCCTTATGTTTGAGATATACATTGTGACTTTTATGGAGTGAGTGCTTTTTTCGGAGTGGACTTTTTTCGTCAACGATACCTTTTCTATCTTTGTTGCCGGTGTACTTTAATTACTATCGTCCGGCGGTGGTGATGCTGTTGCTTCTCTTGTAGGTTGAACTTGTTTCTTTTGCGCCTCTTACCTTCTTGTTGCCTCTTATGTTTTCTTTTTCTTTTGTTATTACTTTTTCCTCTCATCACCGCTCCCTTGGACAGCCCCCTGTTTAGTAGTACTCAACATCTCTTATGATATAAGGGTTACTTCTTCCAGATACTCTTCCAACTTTTCTTTTTGACACATCATCAAACATTTGTCGTGTTGAACATGATTAGGATGATCGACTTGACAACCATAACAATGCTTTGTGGTCAGGAGTTTAAATATTCAGCCAATGGGAAAAGCAATAAAAGACATCGAGTGTTATTGTTCTGACCACCATGACAGCATGACCGTGTTTCACTTCTTATTTACTTAGCGTCTGTAAGTAGTGCTATCGATAGAAAGTATCATCTTTGCCTAAGACTATGGCTTCGAGGCTAAGATCACTTTTTTTCAGCCATTGGATTCCAGAGTATTTTCAAATTCTGCATACAAGATCATGATCGCTGTGTTCTCGAGGACCACTGTAAACTAAAGTTCCATACGGATTTGGTGTCATTTCATCTGGTGGACATTTTCCTCGTCGATGCGTGGTCTGTAGTGAAATCAGATTCCCACACACAATATAATGCTGAATGCTCTTCGTACATGGATTCTGTTAGTTTGAAAATGTCATGTAGCTTCAAACAGAGTCGGTAAAGAGTTCAATTAATTTTTCAGTCAGTGCAAAGTTCAAATATCTGGCTATTTCGGGTGACTTCTATCTTAGACATGTTGAAGTGTTGAAACTCAAGAGTTTTTTTTTTATCAATAGCTCCATTTATGGCTGATTTATTGACGATGTCAATTAACAAATGTTTATTCAGTTGACCATGCAAGATACCCATCTTCGCTCTTGGATCGTAGTTCAGCGGCAATTGCGAAGATTTAGACTTCTACTCATCGTAGAGGATACTTGGCTGTTGTTCTGGTCAGAGCTTGACTGATATCGTTTTCCACTTTAGGTAAAACATTTTCAAGTCGTACGTAATGTCGGGCGTTTACGATAATAGTATTGTACTCGTTTGCACTGGACATAAAATGGAACCGTTTGCACTGGACATAAAATGGAACGCAGTGCTACTTCTTTTCCATCTCAGACTTCATCCACACCATTTTACAAAAAAATTCTTACAATCACGTGTCCAAGTGTAAACGATTAATCATTTTTAAACTATGTCCTTGTCTGATTTTCTTGTGACGGTCATTAAATCCTACATTGTAGGGATAATTATTTTCTGTCATTTTTGTGGCACTGAAGATGCTAGGTGTTAGGTTTCCACACCATTGAGGCATCCATATATATTTTACGTATGTGAAGAGATTTTCCAGCTAAGTTCGGTAATAGTAAGTGTCCTTCTTCCTGCTTCCTAGTGTGTTGTACATGTACAAATCCATATCACTGAACAACAAAAGTATGAAATTGTTGACAGGATCCACACCGGTATCGGAACCTGGATTGGAATTGTCCTTGTTGAGAACTTTGAATTTCATATACAATTAACTGCTATTCAAATCGATGTAAGTTTCGCTTTGTTCTTTGATTTCAAACTCGATAAGAGATGAGATTGTCAAAAACGACACGGGATGAAATTCAACCTACATTGATTTGTTTTCATCGCCATCATTGTCAGTGGCATGGCACACAGATCAAGTTATGTCTTGGAATATTAGCAGGAATCTGAGTGCATCATTTTCTTTTGGCTATCAAAAATGTCTAGATCTTTGAGCGTTTTTTGTTTATTCATGTTCTGATCGTGCGTATGAGGTGGAAAGGGTTTTCGATGTCTCTTTGTGTGCCTTATCCTTGCTGTGGCGTAGAGGAAGAATTAATGCCTTGGACAGAAGTGGGAAGTTAAAAAGGGATATTTTGGCATCGAATGAGTTCTTTTCCTGTCGGAATCCTCAAATTTATTCTGCTTTCATGAACGCTTGTTTTTCACTTTCTTGGTTAGTTAACACATTTTGGAGAAATTCTTTACCTTGTGTTGGGTCTGCGTCTTTTAATGCATGCAATCCTCCAGTGTTGTATGGTTTAAGATGGATGCTGGTGTAGCGAAAAGCCGATTTTAACACCTCCCAAATTATGTCCTCGCTGTCGAGTTACTGCTCGGTACACATGATAGATACATTAGAATTTGATGGATGATCTTTTTAAAAAATGTGGTTTCCCAGTGCCTTTTCCTGTAGAAAATGAAGAGTTTTGTCCAAAATCTCTTTTAATACTTATATCTACACAGGTAAAGTACGATTAACCAACAGGAAGATACTGAGAATGCACACATTCTAGGTGGATATGATACGCGTTTCCTTGTTCCTAACCAGCTGTCAAAATCTACCTTGAAAGTAACTACTTTCATCAATGGAGCAACTGTGGTTCCCACTGCTGTACTCTAGTTCACAGAAATAAAATTTCAGTCGATCGCTGAGGTAACAAAAAAAGCATTATTCATTATTGGTGATGTCTTTGGTAGGTAAGAGTACCGTTTCTGTCCAGAATAGCAAAGAGACTAAGAGAATAACTGACAGACAGCGATTAGTCGTCAAAAAATCAAATGCATATAAGTTGTTGTTGGGAGACACATCCATAGAACTGTCACAATGTAATGATAAATAACAATAGTTCGATGGTTTTTGAATGCAAGGAGTCACTCAACATCAAGGAAGAATTATGCTTTTCCAAAGAGTTCCAGAAGTCTGCTGCTGTAACTGGAAGCGGTTTTGTGATTGATGTTGACGTGGCTACCATTGTTCTTGTCGTTATATTTCAGTGAATGGTCAGGAAGACGATTGCCAGTTCTTCTCCTGAGTTGAACAGTCCAGTTGTTTATCTTCTTGGTGCAAACTCAAAATTTCCAGTCCTGCTCCGATAACATAGTACAGGTTATCCACACTACACTCACAATGTTGTTTGTTGTTGTTGTTGCTGTTGTTTTGTTTTGTTTTTGTTGTTGTTGTTTATGTAGGTCTTAGAACGATGAACCGTGAGAAGGAACGCAGTATTCAATGACGTGTCCGACTTCTACTTCTTTTTATAGTAGATCAAACGCGAATTCAAGAATCAAACCTGAGTCGATATTCGTCGCACTCGGCTTCACTGAGCTTGAAATTGATATTCATCGTACTTAGCTCCTCTGAGCTTGATGTTTTTCAGTGTGGAAATTATCATTGTCGTTGAGAGTCTTTACTCAGCATGTTTATTTTCTTCATGGAACATTTTAATACTGGCGAACGGTAAGAAGATCGTGTTGCGATCATTGGAAAGACCAAATGAAGGTGGTGGCATCATGGAGATCATTTTAATTGTTCAAGGAAAGATGAATCTTGATAGTCCATACCGGTCGTCACAACAAATTGAAACAATGACCTGGGCTTCCTCGTCCTGCTCTCCCTACAGATTTGTTAGTGGGAACATCCAAAGATTTGGGCCATTTTTACGTCTTTTAACATACGGGATCGACAAAATCAAACAAATCCACAAGCAACATATTCGTCTCCTTTGATTTGTGATTCTCGATGAACTAGTGGTTTGGGAGTAAATGCATGGACGACAACCAATAATTGACACACAAAAGGCACGGTATTACTCTGGGCATGGTATGCAGAACCTAGAGTTTGTGGATCCATCACTCTGTTCCTGTGTTGAATTCTCTGACCGCTTGTGCTCAAAATGATATTTCTGTCTTTTTTAATACTTTAGAATGGTACTCATATTGTGTCAGGTAGTCGCGCTTGTTTCTTGTAAACGATATGATACATATTTCCCAAAATGTCGACTGATAATTTAGGATCTGATAAATGCACAAGGATCCACCCTTGGACACGAAAATGTTTATCTTGAGCTGACTTTAAGGTTTTTTTTACAACATATCAAGCTTTACCGAATCCTTGGACTTTACATTTGGTATGAAGTTGCCATTGCTTGTTTGTATACTGGTAATCGTAATTTGTTTCGTCTGCCAATTGCAAAACTCAATTGTCTCTTCAAAATGATCAGCGGTCGAGGCTTCTAAAGGATGCGTGATGATTGCATCAAAGACGATCAATGTATATGTAACTATCGATATCAAGTAAAAATGTGTGTGTGTGTGTGTGTGTGTGTGTGTGTGTGTGTGTGTGTTGTTTGGATTTTTGAAGTAGCTTTAACAATTTGAGTTATATCGCTTCGATGTCTGCAATGTGGCAGTTGATAATGATGTATAGCACTGGGGCATCATGCAGCAAATATGTAGCATTATGTTCCACCCAGTCACAATATCCTGACACCAGGCCGACCAGACCTAACACTAACCTCTTACTGTCGATCACCTAGAGAGGCAGCTGTTAGTAAATACATGGTTGTAGAAAAGCATGTCCATGTTTTGGGGATTCATTAAAGGTTTTTAGTTCCTGTGATAAAACAATATATCAATGCATAAATTGCATAAACGCGTTCAATTTATATCATTCATATTTTTCAAAACTAGAATAAATATGGACCCTGTCTTGTACGAATAGACTTTGCAATGATATAGCTAAGATTTCAATGCCATATTGCATATAGTATTCAAATTGGTTTTACTTGGTTGTTTCTCTTTATTTGTTTGCTTCTTTGTTTACTTCTTATTCTTTTTTATACAAATTAACTAATACCTAGTTAACATGAATGTAAAATAAACACTGCATTTTAATTCCGTAGTCAAATGTCAAGAAGTGTACAAAACCAGCAGTAGTTGATATATTATAGATGCCAGGATTCCAGTCTTTGCTAGCATCGGCCAATGATCTATAATGGTAAAACATTTGACAATTTTGTTTCAGCAAAATTAAACATTACTGATATCTAGTTCTTGCTCCCCATCATACTAATTTAAATTTATTTTTAGCAGTTAAAAAAATATTATCAACATCTCAAACGAAAGCTATTTCGAGGCTTTTTTTAATATAGGGTACATGGGAAACTAAGCATAGCATGCAATCTATCTATCTATCTATCTATCTATCTATCTATCTATCTATCTATCTATCTATCTATCTATCTATCTGTCTGTCTGTTTGTCTATCTGTCTATCAATCATGTGAACAAAGACTTAAATTTAGGGACCTCACCAAGTGAACTCCTGGTTCAAAGAAGTCGGTACATACAGTCAAATGTAGGAAATGGATGTTTTCTATAGGGACACGATGGTTGAAGTCGACGTAGTGCTCTCCGTTTACATATATCTAGATAAATGAAAAATAATGTGTCACTCTTCAAATATCATCCTTCCATGATGTCAGCAACTATCATAAAGAATAATCAGCGTGACCGGTTGGACGAGACCCACTGTGATGGGTTCGTTATACCCTTGTATGGTTTTGGTTATAAGAAATTGGGGTGGAGTGTTTCCAATATTTACTTAGATGTAGTACCTACCAAGGCTCGATTATAGTTCAGAAGTTAGTGAATGTTGGTGTATAGCTCTGAGTCCCCAGTCAGCAATGCCAACAATTAAATAATAAAAGTACAAAGGGTGAAATTATAAAACAAAAATTTAATTGACAATAAATTATTCAATCACTCGAACTTCACAATGCGCCTGTTTCGATCGACAATTTGACACTATCTCATCATATGATATATAGTGTGAAAGATTCTCTCTGTCCTTGGTTTTTACTCATCTCCTGATTCTTTCCGTCTGTCTAATTCTCTCTGGGTTCCTTCTCGTACTTTTCCACTTTTGCTCATCCCATGCTACTTCTCTCTCTCTCTCTCTCTCTCTCTCTCTCTCTCTCTCTCTCTCTCTCTCTCTCTCTCTCTCTCTCTCTCTCTCTCTCTCTCGCCTTTATACAGTCTCGGGTATACTAGCTGATTTCGAGCACGGTTACTAATGTTCTCCGAATCTAAGAGTTAGGCCCACACACTAGCTGAATTCCCATTGGATGCAGTTGGCCTGCCTCAATCAATTGAGCGGTCAAGGTTCTGTCAGTAGACCCCGTTAATCCTGCGGGCTCCCCTTTGATATCCGACCAATGTATATAACGCATGGGTGAGAGGTACCGGATGGATTCAGAAAACTGAGTTTTCTGGCGACTTACATAATCGCTTGACACTGCTGGCGGCGATTGTTCGCACATCGAACACGTTGAACTAGCCCCACGTATATACTTCCGGTTAGCTTAGGCTTGTAGAACGTGACAATCAGTATAATATAGGCATATAATATAGGCATACGTGGTTTGCAGTGTGCAAAAGATATCGGTTTTCTGACAGTTCAAAGTCTTGCATGAGCACTAGATCAAATATTTACACAAAACATATGATGAATGATCGCTATTCTTCCATGATCAACTATTACATAGAAAAAATTATTCAAATAGCAAGTGCAATTCCAACGTCGCAAAACTGCACACGTCAAACCAATTAAAAATATCTAACTGATCAATATGTTAGGCAATCAATTCTATCAGTAAACAAGGGGAATTACTTACAACATCCTCTCCCCTTCAAGCAATTAACACAAAGTAACTAACTCGCACGGTTTTAAATCTGCCTCCTCGTCGATTCCCTGCTAATTTTCCTATACCGTTGGTGCGTTCCGCTACTCAGAACATATATTACCGTAAAGGGAACATGTCGGATTTTTTCTTCACATATATGATTTAAGTAAGTTAGTTATTATTATTTGCCACTTTTAGTCGACGTTTCTCTGCTTTGTATCTTGTCTATTTGGATAAAGTTTATCAAAAGAGGCGTATAATTTCTTGCAAATGCAAGCCATTGACAGCAAAAGACATATATTATGCGACGAGTTTTAAATACATTATTTGGAATGAGCACACATGCAAGGTTATATTTATCAAATTATGAAGAAAAAAAAGATTACATATGTCGAAATAGCAGAATAGTATACTTAAGTTTCTTCAAAATACATAAAGATGCCTCAGTCATTACGCCTTACTCCTTACTCCTACATGCTGTCATTTGGTACGTAACATGAGTTATTATGGTGTTACAAATACAAATTCTAACATGGGTATATTTCCCTAAATAGCACAGTAGTCGTGTGACAAATCATGTGACTTTTCACACAAATATTACAAAGTGGAACTTCCTTTTATTTGTATTTGTCTAAGCGCTTAATTATGCTTCCCTTTTGTAGCCCATACCTTTCCTTGCTCTTTTTCGGATTTCATTGAACGATGATCCAACTGCATGGTCTTACGCCACCGGGTAAATGCTCTTAATATGGAAGGTCCTGTTCGAGTAAAAACAGTAAGTTTTTGTGAAGACAATTGATTTTTGAATTAGCTAAATGAACTGATAAGTTCTCTCTCTCTCTCTCTCTCTCTCTCTCTCTCTCTCTCTCTCTCTCTCTCTCTCTCTCTCTCTCTCTCTCTCTCTCTCTTAACCACCTTCGGCCATTTTTGGCTATTTAAATGGCGACGATATTGCACATTACTTTCAGCATAGTTGTGCTTTTAAATCATGAAGAGTGTCCGGCAGACATAAAAATCATGAGTTTACCTTTGATAATGAGGCATGGGCCACTTAAAAAAGTACTTGAAATTTTATGATACCAGAGTAACAAAATGTGCCTCTGGCATCATGCCAACCATAACAGTGTCTTCGGCACAAGCACATGACACAAGCTATTGTCTACAGTTTGAAGAGAACAAAGAGGAATTGAAAATAGCAGCTCCAAGTGGAATATAGAAATAGACAACGGGTAAAACTTTAAATTAAAAAATGGACGAGAAAATAAATGTACGTGAAACAAATCAAGAAGGCCTATGAAAAATTCCTCAACGCCAAAATTGCTACAGTCACCAAGTAATTGTCAAATGATATAATACACATTGTAGCATCTTCGGTTAGCAATTTTGTTCAAATCAGTAATTCATGTGTCTTCCATCCATTAATACGGAAACCTTTTAAAAATATCCCAAATGATAAGATTGCTACTAGACTTAAAATGAAATTAAATGTTTCACTGGATTATTGTCGTTCAGGTTATGATTACTTCGTAACGTGCAATGAATGCTAGTTTTTTTTAGCAACATTCGAAACATTATTTTCAAGAGAAAAGAAGCTAAAGAATCTTGTCACTATTCTATGGACTTGAACAAAAAAAACAGGAAAATAAAAACATAAAAACCAAATAACTTATAAAATTCAGCAAATAAAGGTTATCCTTACAATACAATGTGAACTTTAAAAAGAACTTACGGTACTGTTAATTAACTCCTAAATAATCCTAAAAGTTATCTCAAGTACAAAAGTATCGAGTATTCCGAATGAATTCCAATGGTGTTTCCAATAAATTCCAATTTTGAATGTGCTGATGTATCAATAGCCTGGAATGTAGTGATGTGCTAACAGTCTTAATGTATCACAACGATTAGTAATAATCATAGACAAAAATTAGCTATGTGAAACATTGTTTACAAAAAATTACATCAGGCACCAACCCCTCCAAACTCCAAGCTATACTCAAAGGTCATTAATTAACAATGCAAATTAAATATACATAACACTTCAAATACCAAATAAAACGTACTGCTTGATTTGCTGTTGCTATAGTTGTATGACTGAAAGCAATGTTATGACAAATCCAATTCCGATCTGTTTCACTACTTGGTGTACCATTGAAAGATGGCTTAAAACCAATCTTTTTATATTCAATTTACATTTCAAATTTACATTTACTTGCATGATAAACGGAAGGTGAGAAAGAAAAAAAATAAGTTTCTAAGCTTAGCCGAAAAAAAAAATATTAACTTAACAAAAGCCAAAGAAGCTGCAGGTGACTCACTTGGCATGCCAATCTGGCGACCAAAACAGTAAAGATAACAAATGCTATAAATAAATATTAAATATAGATATAAATAATATAAAGAAATAGAAAAGATAACATAAATAGTGTAAATAATAGTACCTAAAACATAAATGCTATAAATAAATTGTAAATATAACATTAAGGCTGTAAATAAATAGTAAATATAGTTTTTGTGTCTCAACTTGTTGCAGTAAAATTTATACATTACTAATTTAGATAGCTCTAACGCTGTAAATCTTCCGTAATTTGGTTTCGTTAATTTATCTTATTGCCTTCCAAACTGACTAACACCATAATATCCTCAACAGTTGCAGTAATTACAAATCATGCGTGTTTCTGGCATTTTATTTAATTTTTGAGAAATCAGCAGATATTTTTAATTGTTTTTATTTTTTTCATGTTCTACATTTTTATACCGACTAAAGATTATTTATTATTTTGAAAAAGTGTTTCCCAAAATCATTGTTAATTGTTTGCCTTTGACACGCATTTGGTACAATGTAAGATTTTAGCTATTGATGTTAATGATACAAGACAGTTCTGTATATTTGTTCAGTTTTACGCTATCAATTGTTTCTAAAGCTTTAGAATTTTTGTAGTGACGATCACATTTATTTTTATTTTGCAATGTACCTAACTGTTTTGTTACTGCAGGTTTTCTACAACTGCTTATTTATCAACTTCTTTCGTAACTGTGATTAATCATTTTCATTTGGAATCAATTTCTCAGGAGTTAATGGAGAGTTCTTGACCTTGTAATGCATGTGTAATGTAATCTCCAAATCCGCTTCTAAAATGCAACAAGGAATAAAGCTGCCTGATATGTGGAACTACTTTCCTACAATCGTGTCTTGTACTGTATCTCCCGCCCATCAATTTTTTTGATCAGTTGCCAACCAAACATTTTCAACTGACATGTATTGGGACATCCCCCATCGATTAAGATTATTTATGGGTATATTATATGACCTTGACCTTATTCTTTCATACACGTCATAATTTTATTTTGTCTTTACTTTGTTCGAGTAAAATACACGACTTTTGTAATTTTACACAGCGCATCGTAAAAACAAACTTCCGCATACACTATTTATATGTAAGCTATCGTTTTGATTATTCTCTTGAGAATTTTTTTAGGTACAGAGATACAAGCAAAACCTAAATCGAAGGTCTTTGTTGTTTGCACGGTCCATGATAATATATTTAGTGGTGTGCCAATTTCGCTTTTAATCGATGCAATGAAACATTAAAAGCAGTGAACAATGTATAATGAACATTTAATTGATATTAATACTTTTAATTTTATAACACAATGTTTCTCAGTCATTACATTTATCCAGTTATCTGGCGGTCTTTTGTGTTTTGAAACTTTTTCTGGTGTATTGAAAACTTCAAGCATGTTATTTAGGGATATAATAATGTCTATGATGTCTGTGATATTGGTGATGTTTGTAATGTCTCTCACGGGCACCATCATTGAGAAAAAGATCTGATTCCTGCTTATTGATTTTAGCCATTGTTGTAGCCGTTAGCACCACACTATTTCAATATGATTCCCATGTCAATGGGTCCTTGTTTAACTATTTCATTTATTCTAACCGAGCTCATGTAGTTTATCTTGACAGCATTTGCGCTACATGTTGCACCTCCGGTACAAGTTGCCACTGGCATTGCTGTCGTATGTATATGCTTTGGGACGTCTCCTTTCCAATACTTAAAAAAAAAAAAACATTTACGGACATATTAAATTCTTCCTCAAATTTACAATATTTTACTTCTATCAAACAAATAATACATTTTCATGGTCTATCTATTTGATAATTTTACGTGTTTAGTACGGTTTCCAGAACATAAAAGAAACATCTAGCCTTTCTTTTATCCTTTTTCTTCTTGAACCATTCAGGCAAATCCATGTACGAGTTTTATCTGAGTAGTTGATACCTATCGATGTGCAATGTTAAATATGGAACCCCGTCAAGCACCCATCTTGTACTTTCGCTTATTTCATATTTTCTGTCAAGATTTGGTAGGTACAATTCCAAATAAATATTCAATTATACATTTCCCTTCTCTCTGTAATGTTAATTGTTCAGTTTATGTGGCCAAAATATATTCTCAACTTGTTCATCTTCTTGAATGGACTTCTTCATCAATCTAAGTGATAAGTCTAAGTGAGCTCTTACAGAATCAAATTTTCTATTTTTCTGCTGATTATCTACTGAAAATATGTTACAAAATCGTTGAAAAAGTCATAAAAATTCGTTTTCAACATTAAGACAAAAAATATCCAGTTAAATTGATATATATATATATATATATATATATATATATATATATATATATATATATATATATATATATATATATATATATATATATATATACCAGCTTCAAACTTAGGGAGAGAAAGAGAGAGAAAAGCAGGGAACAAGTCAAAGAACTGGTGAGTCAAGGGGAAGACCACATCCAGGAGAGGTCTGAATAGCCAAAGGTCAAAGAGGACCAAAGTACACATACTAAGACGTGGAAACAAGACGAAAAGGAGACAGGCCATGTGATGCTGTCTATGCTTGGGAATTGCACTCAAATTCAACACTCGTAAAATGATTAAGTGGACCGTGACTGAATTCTGTTACTATAAATCAGTTGGCTAGTAAAAAAAATTGGCTATTCATTAATTATTGGAACATAAATTTGGTTAAGTATAATTGAGTACATTTAATTTAGTAAATCTGCTGAATAAAAGTGATTTTCTTTTTGATTATATAATAATTGATTAAATTTTTTTTTATTTATTGAAAGTAGGCTCGTTGTTATTTCTTTCTTTATTTATTTCGATAATTTGATCAGCTATTTGTAAAGTTCCATCTATTCGTCCACACTGGGGAATAACACCGTAAAGATCATTTCCTAGCTGACGCTGCCGAATTAATTAAGGAGGGGTTTAATTAATGTTTTAACCAAACCCCCAACCCCCCCGTTACAAGGACTAAGTTCACCGTACCTTCTGAATAGTATATTTCATGCATAATCTTTTATGTGTCATAGAATACTACAATACCGATTAGTCATCAATTTAGTACCCCTACGACGTCACGTGCACGTGCTGATGTCATGACTTCATGTGATGCAATTTTAATAGATAGCTGAAAACCGCCTTATTATTTAGACTGAAGTATCCTTTGTGGACGATATTTATCACCGAGCGCATGCTTCGACCCACCGCAATATTTTGTCAAGTGGTCGTCAAGTCTAATCATGGCAGTGTGAAAAAAACTCAGTTGGGTCGTAAATGCGCAACATAATAATGCATATATATATATATATATATATATATATATATATATATATATATATATATATATATATATATATATATATATATATATATATATACATATATATATATATATATATATATATATATATATATATATATATTGATTATATAAATATAAGACACTCTCGTGATTTAACATGAAACGTGGTTTAAATGACGAAAGCAGAGCACTACAAACACAGCATAGTTAAGTAATTGAACAATGAACAAAGAGCATGAACAAGAGTGCAATATAAACTAAGCCAAAGTAATGAACCTGGGAGAGGGAATTTAAACATTTAAATGAATTTTAGTTGATCTAAGTCATTATTATGATTTAATTTACTTTACTACCGAACATACAGTTGTTTGTTTCCTCCATTTATATTTTTCTCCTTTCTGTTAGTTTGTATAACTTTTTGCCATCATTCATAGGTTAAGAGAGAGAGAGAGAGAGAGAGAGAGAGAGAGAGAGAGAGAGAGAGAGAGAGAGAGAGAGAGAGAGAGAGAGAGAGAGAGAGATGTCTGTTTCCGTCTCAATAAAATTAATATTTTATCCGTACATGGATCCGTACGTTGATACGTTCACCATCAGTCAGCACGTTCTTCCATCCTTTTATTAGTTTTTTTTTGTCTGTCCATCAATTCTTTCAGCCATCCGCTCGTCAGTTGCTCAATTCGTACTTTGCTGTTCTGTCCGTTTGTCCCTTCGTCTTTGCTTCGTCCTATTTATATTCACTTATTGTGTTTTTCTTCCAGTCTAAACAACCGTCTCTTTTTTCGCCAAAAGTAGAAGTTGATTTTTCATGTCTTCTTCAAATACTTTTTATTGAAAAGAAAGACATATCACAAAAGTATTTGAAGACGACATGAGATGCTAATCATCTAATATGAGACAGGATTGTCACCTTTACCTTGCACACCTATTGCATCAAGGATGCGGGTTCAATTTCCAACTTCCCATTCGATAGTGGGATTTGAACCCGCATCCTGCGCGTCACGAATAAAACGCCTTAACCATCCGCTATCTTAGCGAGTCCTTAGATAAATCATTTACTCTATCTTGCCTCTACACGATATGGCCTACAAAGTGCTGATATATGTTTAAAAATACCCCCACCACACACACACACAATTCTGCTTTGAACAGAACTTTCGCGGTGATTATTATTTAGAAATTGCGGTAGGTCTGCTAGCATGCTACCGTCTTTGAATGAAGTAAAATTATTCAAACAATAACGAAAGTATCGCGAAAAATATAAAGATTTTATTAAAATTAGATTTAAATAAGTAGCTTGCTGTGATAAGTTTGCAAAATGCTTCATCTAAGAAGATAAGTACTGCATTCGGACACATATGGGTCAATTCTGGCAGAGCAATAGCGGTCATCTGTACTGAATCAAAATCCACCACACATTCATCTTTGTTCTATGAAGTCTGATTTTTCAGTAAGCTAATTATCTTATGAAAGAAAAAAATTATTGTGTCTATTTTATGTTGAGAAATTGTTCCAGTTTTTTTTTTTTTTACACGAGTAGAAAAGGTTCTAGCGTGTACTCTTTAATATTTGGAAGAAATTATAGAGATTATATTGGAAGGGCTAAAATCTATTTTAAAAAAGATACGTATGGCGACACCAGAATCCAGCCCCTGCAATGGTTTGTAGATGACGTCGAATATCTGTGGTTTTCTTAAGGATTTCTTTCTGCCTCTACAATAATGCCTTGAATCTTGTCGTTGAGTGCACCCGATCTTCATAAGTTGTCACAAAATATAAAAACCTAAAAGATATGCCTTAATATTGTGGAAGTGTAGACTATGGGTTCTGAAAATGCTGTGGTAATTATCATTGTAATCTAGACAATGGGTTCTGAAAATGCTTTGGTAATTATCATTGTAATCTAGACAATGGGTTCTGAAAATGCTTTGGTAATTATCATTGTAATCTAGACAATGGGTTCTGAAAATGCTGTGGTAATTATCATTGTAATCTAGACAATGGGTTCTGAAAATGCTGTGGTAATTATCATTGTAATCTAGACAATGGGTTCTGAAAATGCTTTGGTAATTATCATTGTAATCTAGACAATGGGTTCTGAAAATGCTGTGGTAATTATCATTGTAATCTAGACAATGGGTTCTGAAAATGCTGTGGTAATTATCATTGTAATCTAGACAATGGGTTCTGAAAATGCTTTGGTAATTATCATTGTAATCTAGACAATGGGTTCTGAAAATGCTGTGGTAATTATCATTGTAATCTAGACAATGGGTTCTGAAAATGCTGTGGTAATTATCATTGTAATCTAGACAATGGGTTCTGAAAATGCTTTGGTAATTATCATTGTAATCTAGACAATGGGTTCTGAAAATGCTGTGGTAATTATCATTGTAATCTAGACAATGGGTTCTGAAAATGCTGTGGTAATTATCATTGTAATCTCGACAATGGGTTCTGAAAATGCTGTGGTAATTATCATTGTAATCTAGACAATGAGTTCTGAAAATGCTTTGGTAATTATCATTGTAATCTAGACAATAGGTTCTGAAAATGCTGTGGTAATTATCATTGTAATCTAGACAAGGGGTTCTGAAAATGCTTTGGTAATTATCATTGTAATCTAGATGATGGGTTCTGAAAATGCTGTGGTAATTATCATTGTAATCTAGATGATGGGTTCTGAAAATGCTGTGGTAATTATCATTGTAATCTAGACTATGGGTTCTGAAAATGCTGTGGTAATTATGATTGTAATCTAGACAATGGGTTCTGAAAATGCTTTGGTAATTATCATTGTAATCTAGATGATGGGTTCTGAAAATGCTGTGGTAATTATCATTGTAATCTAGATGATGGGTTCTGAAAATGCTGTGGTAATTATCATTGTAATCTAGACAATGGGTTCTCAAAATGCTTTGGTAATTATCATTGTAATCTAGACGATGGGTTCTGAAAATGCTTTGGTAATTATCATTGTAATCTAGACAATGGGTTCTGAAAATGCTTTGGTAATTATCATTGTAATCTAGACAATGGGTTCTGAAAATACTGTGGTAATTATCATTGTAATCTAGATGATGGGTTCTGAAAATGCTGTGGTAATTATCATTGTAATCTAGACAATGGGTTCTGAAAATGCTGTGGTAATTATCATTGTAATCTAGATGATGGGTTCTGAAAATGCTGTGGTAATTATCATTGTAATCTAGATGATGGGTTCTGAAAATGCTGTGGTAATTATCATTGTAATCTAGATGATAAGTTTGATAATGATGTGGTAATTATTTTTGCATTCTAGACGATGGGTTCTGAAAATGCTGTGGTAATTATCATTGTAATCTAAACAATGGGTTCTGAAAATGCTGTTGTAATTATCATTGTAATCTAGACAATGGTTTCTGAAAATGCTGTGGTAATTATCATTGTAATCTAGACAATGGGTTCTGAAAATGCTGTGGTAATTATCATTATAATCTAGATGATGGATTCTGAAAATGCTGTGGTAATTATCATTGTAATCTAGATGATGGGTTCTGAAAATGATGTGGTAATTATCATTGTAATCTAGACAATGGGTTCTGAAAATGCTGTGGTAATTATCATTGTAATCTAGACAATGGGTTCTGAAAATGCTGTGGTAATTATCATTGTAATCTAGACAATGGATTCTGAAAATGCTTTGGTAATTATCATTGTAATCTAGACAATGGGTTCTGAAAATGCTTTGGTAATTATCATTGTAATCTAGACAATGGGTTCTGAAAATGCTGTGGTAATTATCATTGTAATCTAGACAATGGGTTCTGAAAATGCTGTGGTAATTATCATTATAATCTAGATGATGGATTCTGAAAATGCTGTGGTAATTATCATTGTAATCTAGATGATGGGTTCTGAAAATGCTGTGGTAATTATCATTGTAATCTAGACAATGGGTTCTGAAAATGCTGTGGTAATTATCATTGTAATCTAGACAATGGGTTCTGAAAATGCTGTGGTAATTATCACTGTAATCTAGACAATGGATTCTGAAAATGCTTTGGTAATTATCATTGTAATCTAGACAATGGGTTCTGAAAATGCTTTGGTAATTATCATTGTAATCTAGACAATGGGTTCTGAAAATGCTGTGGTAATTATCATTGTAATCTAGACAATGGGTTCTGAAAATGCTGTGGTAATTATCATTGTAATCTAGACAATGGGTTCTGAAAATGCTGTGGTAATTATCATTATAATCTAGATGATGGATTATGAAAATGCTGTGGTAATTATCATTATAATCTAGATGATGGATTATGAAAATGCTGTGGTAATTATCATTGTAATCTAGATGATGGGTTCTGAAAATGCTGTGGTAATTATCATTGTAATCTAGACAATGGGTTCTGAAAATGCTGTGGTAATTATCATTGTAATCTAGACAATGGGTTCTGAAAATGCTGTGGTAATTATCATTGTAATCTAGACAATGAGTTCTGAAAATGCTTTGGTAATTATCATTGTAATCTAGACAATGGGTTCTGAAAATGCTTTGGTAATTATCATTGTAATCTAGACAATGGGTTCTGAAAATGCTGTGGTAATTATCATTGTAATCTAGACAATGGGTTCTGAAAATGCTTTGGTAATTATCATTGTAATCTAGATGATGGGTAACGAAAATGCTGTATTAATTATCATTGTAATCTAGATGATGGGTTCTGAAAATGCTGTGGTAATTATGATTGTAATCTAGACAATGGGTTCTGAAAATGCTTTGGTAATTATCATTGTAATCTAGATGATGGGTTCTGAAAATGCTGTGGTAATTATCATTGTAATCTAGATGATGGGTTCTGAAAATGCTGTGGTAATTATCATTGTAATCTAGACAATGGGTTCTGAAAATGCTGTGGTAATTATCATTGTAATCTAGACAATGGGTTCTGAAAATGCTTTGGTAATTATCATTGTAATCTAGATGATGGGTTCTGAAAATGCTGTGGTAATTATCATTGTAATCTAGATGATGGGTTCTGAAAATGCTGTGGTAATTATCATTGTAATCTAGACAATGGGTTCTGAAAATGCTGTGGTAATTATCATTGTAATCTAGACAATGGGTTCTGAAAATGCTTTGGTAATTATCATTGTAATCTAGATGATGAGTTCTGAAAATGCTGTGGTAATTATCATTGTAATCTAGATGATGGGTTTGATAATGATGTGGTAATTATTTTTGCATTCTAGACGATGGGTTCTGAAAATGCTGTGGTAATTATCATTGTAATCTAGACAATGGGTTCTGAAAATGCTGTTGTAATTATCATTGTAATCTAGACAATGGGTTCTGAAAATGCTTTGGTAATTATCATTGTAATCTAGACAATGGGTTCTGAAAATGCTGTGGTAATTATCATTATAATCTAGATGATGGATTCTGAAAATGCTGTGGTTATTATCATTATAATCTAGACGATGGGTTCTGAAAATGCTGTGGTAATTATCATTGTAATCTAGATGATGGGTTCTGAAGATACTGTGGTAATTATCATTGTAATCTAGACAATGGGTTCTGAAAATGCTGTGGTAATTATCATTATAATCTAGACGATGGGTTCTGAAAATGCTGTGGTAATTATCATTGTAATCTAGATGATGGGTTCTGAAAATGCTGTGGTAATTATCATTGTAATCTAGACAATGGGTTCTGAAAATGCTGTGGTAATTATCATTGTAATCTAGACAATAAGTTCTGAAAATGCTGTGGTAATTATCATTGTAATCTAGATGATGGATTCTGAAAATGCTGTGGTAATTATCATTGTAATCTAGATGATGGGTTCTGAAAATGCTGTGGTAATTTTCATTGTAATCTAGACAATGGGTTCTGAAAATGCTGTGGTAATTATCATTATAATCTAGATGATGGATTCTGAAAATGCTGTGGTAATTATCATTGTAATCTAGATGATGGGTTCTGATAATGCTGTGGTAATTATCATTGTAATCTAGATGATGGGTTCTGAAAATGATGTAATTATTATTGTAATCTAAACAATGGGTTCTGAAAATGCTGTGGTAATTATCAATATAATCTAGATGATGGATTCTGAAAATCCTGTGGTAATTATCATTGTAATCTAGATGATGGGTTCTGATAATGCTGTGGTAATTATCATTGTAATCTAGATGATGGGTTCTGAAAATGATGTGGTAATTATCATTGTAATCTAGACAATGGGTTCTGAAAATGCTGTGGTAATTATCATTATAATCTAGATGATGGATTCTGAAAATCCTGTGGTAATTATCATTGTAATCTAGATGATGGGTTCTGATAATGCTGTGGTAATTATCATTGTAATCTAGATGATGGGTTCTGAAAATGCTGTGGTAATTATCATTGTAATCTAGACAATGGGTTATGAAAATGCTGTGGTAATTATCATTGTAATCTAAACAATGGGTTCTGAAAATGCTGTGATAATTATTGGAATCTAGACAATGGGTTCTGAAAATGCTGTGGGTTATCATTGTAATCTAGACAATGGGTTATGAAAATGCTGTGGTAATTATCATTGTAATCTAGACTTTGGGTTCTGAAAACGCTGTGATAATTATCATTGTAATCTAGACAATGGGTTCTGAAAATGCTGTGGGTTATCATTGTAATCTAGATGATGGGTTCTGAAAATGCTGTAGTAATTATCATTGTAATCTAGACAATGGGTTCTGAAAATGCTGTGGTAATTATCATTGTAATCTAGACTATGGGTTCTGAAGATGATGTAGTAATTATCATTGTAATCTAGACGATGGGTTCGGAAAATGCTGTGATATTTATCATTGCAGTTTAGAGGATGGGTTCTGAAAATGATGTGGTAATTATCATTGTAATCTAGACAATACGTTCTAGCTGTGGTAATTATCATTGTAATATAGACGATGGGTTATGAAGATGATGTGATAATTATCATTGTAATCTAAACGATGGTATATGAAGATGATGTAATTGTTCTGGTAGTCTTGATGACTGGCGATGAAGATGATGCAATTATAATGACCGTCTACACGATGAGCTATGAAGATGATGTAATTGTTCTGGTAGTCTTGATGACTGGCGATGAAGATGATATAATTATAATGACAGTCTACACGATGAGCTATGAAGATGATATGACCATAATGGTAGTCTGGATGACTGGCGATGAAGATTATGTAATTATAATGGCAGTCTACACGATGAGCTATGAAGATGATATGACCATAATGGTAGACTAGATGACTGGCGATAAAGATGATGTAATTATAATGACAGTCTATACGATCAGCTATAAAGATGATATGACCATTATGGTAGACTGGATGACTGGCTATGTAGATGTAGTAAAAAGAAAGTAGAGAGGGTCAAGTGAGGATCCATACTCGGCATCTTTTTTGAAGTAACCTCGGAATAAGACGATGTCATCTTTCGTCAGACCAGATGGAATTCTCTTCACAAAGTTATTTTCCTGAATAATAATAATAATAATAATAATAATAATAATAATAATAATAATAATAATAATAATAATAATAATAATAAAAAGAAGAAAAAGGAGAAGAAGAAGAAGAACAACAACATTAATAATAATAATAATAATAATAATAATAATAATAATAATAATAATAATAATACCTCATATTGTAAAGTGCTTTGATAATACTGGTTTAATAAAGTCTCAGTTTGCTCTGTTCGGTTTTTAATGGAATCCTGTATACGAATTAGCGAGATGTGTCTGCCATTGACTGAATTATGTGATAAAACAAGTGCGCTTTATAAAACTACTGATATTTAATCAATGAACTGTGTTTCTATAGAATCCTTACCATTTTCAGCCTTCATTAAAACAGTTCACTGTACATCGTGACATAAACGGTACAATTCCGAGGAAATCAATGTCATGAAAAAATTAATTAAAAAAAAAATAAAAGAAAAGAAAAATGCATCCCAGCCTTTTGACACCTAAATGTAATCATGTCCCTACCAAACTCGGAGATCCTATAGTTATGGCTGATGAGCTTATTATATATATATATATATATATATATATATATATATATATATATATATATATATATATATATATATATATATATATATATATATATATTAAAAATCAAACAGAATGCGTACTATCACATTCAAAGACGGTCGAACGTGTCTAATGCATACCATAAATTAATGATAATGTTAATAAATTGGGTTTATTAAGTACAAATAAGCAATGCGAAAATTATCACAATTGGTAATAATAATGCACGCAAAGAAATACTATCGTAACTAAAATTATTTATCTGTGACAAAAAAATATCTGTCAAAACTTACTCAACTCTATTCGAGCTTCCGTTATAATATTGCCTGCATTTTCTATGAACGAGCTGTAACTGCGTAAATGTACGTATTTTGTAAATCATTTTACAAGAATGAATGTCTGACTCTGTGTGTGTGTGCGTGTGTGTGTGTGTGTGTGTGTGTGTGTTATATTGGCTCTCTGTACCATATTATTCACTTGTTTGCTACATAACTTAATTTTTTTGCCACAAGCTAGCATATTTTTACATTGTTGTTGTTTGGGTGGGTGGGGAAACATTACTTTTTGCGCAAGACAGGCTACATATGGCTGCCAGCATACGCCATATGTCACCGTGTATATGTAGAGGACGCTCGATCCATTAGCCACAGGAGCGGTTCTGACAATAGGACAGAGGAATTCAAGTCTATACGATCACCAGTAACCCTACCAATTTGTAGAGTGGAAATGAAACAAAAAATTGTACCAAAAACAAGTCAGATAAAAAGAGTATAAATAAATAAATAGATAGATAAATAAATAAATAAAAAATAAACAAATAAATAAATAAATAAATATGATCTGTGTTACAGTTGGCAGTTTCCAAAATTCAGACACGTATAGCATCAGAAAGAGCAATGTTCGCATGCTATTTCTTGAGTGCATACATTGATCAGAAACTCACTGAAAATAGTTGAAATAGACTCTGTACGAATATTTCTCTTCTTTTATTTCTTATCTGTTTTTCTTTCTTTCATTTACTTTGTCTATCATATTTAAAAAAATATGTAATCCTAAAAATAGCAAATAAATCACTTTTATTAATATTATCTGTAAAGAGTAATTGCAATGTATCGCTCTTGCTAATATTCTCTGTAGACATTTATTACAATAAATCGCTCTTGTTGATATTACCGGTAGACACTAATTACAGTATGACATAATGCAAAATACCAAATAAACGTTGGTCAAAGGTATAGAAGTGGCGTCAACGTACGGGCGTGATTGAAAGGAAATTCATCGATATCTCGCTCACCTATCGCCATCCTCCAAAGTGGGCGTTCCTCACTACCGTCCCCTGGCTTGGCTGCGGATTAAAATGGAATGCGCACTCATTGCACTCAGGGTCACCGACAAAATTCAGACTGAAGTTGTGCGAAAAGATTATTCCAAGTTAGAAGTAAACAAGCAAGAACGTCAATCAATCATTTAGATAGGCAAGCAAAGTAAGTAGTGAAGGAAGGAAGGAATGAAAGAAGGAAGGAAGACGGAGGAAACAAAAATAAGTCAGTTTGAAAACTTGAGTTGATTCAATAAATGACTGATCATCTACATAAGCATTCAAATGATTAAAGTGACTGAAAAAAAAAACAAGTCAGTCTGTCAGTAACTGAGCAAAATTTTAACATCAGTAAAACCTGAATGTATATCACAGTAGAATGTAATGCTATCAAATGTAAATGAGTTTCGCACTTCCATCTTTCAAAAGATTTTCGGGGGCCCCGAGTGGCCTAAAGCGCTGTCCGTTACGGATCACTGCCATCTCACCTCTGTCTGCGTGTTTTCGAGTCTAAGATTCGGCGAATGTAGATATGTGAGAAAGCTTGCCAGTAGCTTCTCGTGGGTCGGTGGTTCTTTCCGGTACTTTCCCGGTTTCTTCCTCCACCATTAATACTGTCCGCCATGAATAGCCTATCGTGTGCTGAAAAATGGCGTTAAGCCCAACAACAACATCATCAAAAGATTTTCCATTATCATAAGTAAAAAAATTCATGAATAGGCAAGAAGATAAAATGCAATGACAAACAGATAAAGGGAAAGGACAGGCAGATAAAAGGAATGACAAGCAGATAAAAGGCATTGACGAGCAGACGAACAAAAATGGCAAGCGGATAAAGACAATGATAAGTAGGTAAATGCAATTTGGGGAAATTAAATACAAAAAGAGCAGAAAGACAGAAAAAAGAATATGAACCCGTCACTGTCCGTGCACGCACCCCTCAATCTCACGGCTTTTCCCTCTGCCTTTCCATCCTTAAGATCAAGGAGATACGGTAAAGCCTGTAATTGATTGATTGATTGACTTAGTTGATTGGTTGACTGATCATTTAAATACCAAATAGGTAGGATAGTAGGTAAACAAGACTACTAATCAACATACACTTTACCAAGTATTGCGTGTTTTTCTATCACTCTGAAAAACAAAAATAACAGCTCTAGGATCTTTTCTTCTGAATAAAGTTATATTTTTTGAAAACTAATTTTCGGGTGACATCTTTCAAAGTGGGGCCCCAACTTGTTTTTTAGTGGTACTACCATTCTCGGCTCCATGATTTTGTTTATTAATGTCGTTCTTTATTGTATCTGTAATCGTTAGTTGCTTATTTGTTATTTCCTGAAATTTAATGTTAATCGTTTCATTTTAGTAGGGAAATAATCCGATTATTAATCAGTATTGAATGGACTTTGACCATTTTATTTCCATTTAGCAAATATGTATAGAAAAGGAAGTCGGATAACCAGTTAAATGAGCTTTCATTTTAATTAATGTCTTTGCATGTACCCTTTATTTTTAAAGTAAAAACTTGGTTGATTAAATTAGTACTCAAATAAAAATTGTCCCTCTTTCATAAATATCATTATTGTGGTCGTATGCTATCCATTCAAATATCAAAAACAATTGCTGTGAAAAGGTTTGATATTTAATTCTATGACAGAATTGTGTGAATGGGTATGGTAGCGCGCGCGCGTGTGTGTGTGTGTGTGTGTGAGAGAGAGAGAAAGAGAGAGAGAGAGAGAGAGAGAGAGAGAGAGAGAGAGAGAGAGAGAGAGAGAGAGAGAGAGAGAGAGAGAGAGAGAGAGAATATAGAAGCGGCTTGAAAACGATGTATTACGATTATAAATTAATGCAAATGCTTACATGTATGTCACTTTGTATTTAACCAATCTAATGCTGAATATGCACTCCCTGTGGCCTAAGTGGCTAGAGCGTCCGCCTCGGATGCAGGAGGTCGCTGTTTCGAACCCCGACCGAGTCATAACAAACAATGATACTAGCAGCTGTCTCGCTAGTCGCTCAGCATTAAGAGGTTAGTGTTAGGACTAGTCGGCCTGTTGTCAGAACAATGTGTCTGCGGCATGAAGCCTCGGTGCTAGACATCTCAATAAACTGCCTTATTGAAGACATCGTAGCGATATGAACGGAACATTGTTAAAGCTATGTCTCTCTCTCTCTCTCTCTCTCTCTCTCTCTCTCTCTCTCTCTCTCTCTCTCTCACACACACACACACACACACACACACACTCACACACACACATACATACATACATACATACATACATACATACATACATACATACATACATACATACATACATACATACATACATACATACATACATACATACATACATACATACATACATACATACATATGGGGTTTCAATTGAGAACTCTAACTCGTATTACTTCTACATTGTTAGAGTCTTTCATACGTCCTGGATGACCTGTGTCCCAAGATAATTAAGAATAAATTTGTCTAATGCAAGGAGGAAATCTAACCATCAAATGCTTGTATAAAGACCTATCGTGAGAGAGAGAGAAAAAGTTATCCAATCTTTACATTAGCACCCTACGCTTGTGAAAAACTTGAAAATACCACGGGGATTGTTTTCATCGCTGAAGTGTCCATTTGAAGCTTAGAATCAATGATATCCTAAGTAATCTGAAAAACTCAGGACAACCATCACTCTAGGTGCAAATTCGGCGATATTTGCTCTTTGCTTTCAATAGTTTGGTTGTCAACTACGAACATTTAATCTGTCTTTAGAGGATACTACAAAGTAAATAAAAAATTTTAAAAAAAGATTCTTTATAGTATATCCACTTACAGATACTTCCTCTCACTTACCATTCCTCTGCAGCCCTCCCTGGGATAATAAACTGTTTGTCCTCTTTTACACCTCCTGGTATGTAGTACGACACGGATGGATGCTGAAAAATATACGTGTGATAATATCTTAATAATTGCCAGTAGTTTCATCTATATATTTCGGAAATTCGGCAAAACACTTGTTGATAAAGATTCGTTATAATTTGTTGTCGGGGGTTTGAGTGAAGATGTGTGTGTGTGTGTGTGTGTGTGTGTGTGTGTGTGAGAGAGAGAGAGAGAGAGAGAGAGAGAGAGAGAGAGAGAGAGAGAGAGAGAGAGAGAGAGAGAGAGAGAGAGAGAGAGAGAGAGAGAGAGAGAGATCCACCATATTGCTTTGGATTTGGATGATTCGGTATTCCTTCCTTCTATTTCTCTTTCTTTTAACACCATTTGTATCACACGATAGGCTATACTTGGCCACCAGTATAACTGGTAGAGGAATAACCCGGGAAAACTCCAGTAAGTACTCCGAGAAACGGGAAACTACTGACAAGCTTTCTCGCATACCTATATTAACCTATACTGGTGTATATTCCATTATAGCTTGTGTATTTTACATTTTACGTGATGCATATTCCAGTATACGTTGTCCAATCCACATTTGCATATGCTTTTACATTACACTATTTCAGCAATATACTTTCAGTTCTCTTAAGGACGTTACCAAATATGTGCTGTTTTTGATGCATCAAATTCTTTTTGATTTAGACCTGGTAAAGATGGAAGCAGACACAATTGGGGACAGGGTCCGACGGAAGGAGCAAATGAAACATCTGAAGACCGCTAACGAAGACAGTAAACGATCTACCATCTACTTAATGTAAACTTCTTTTCCATCAGACAGCGGCTCGAACATTATTATATCGTTACCAATCTGATTAAAAATCAGCTATTCACTCTCCTACGTGAAGATCTGACTATGACCGCTCAGGGCGATGTCATGGTGACCTATATTATTACCACAATCGATAATTTTATGGATGAAGTATTGTATCTTTGCATTTGGGAGACGTTGCAGTGTGGCTAAAAAGCATCAGTATGTGCCAAACAAATTGGCTCATTGTCTATGTTTTTAAAGTTGCATTTTCCTCGGCTAATTCAAAGGTCACCAGAACATGACCCCAAAGCTGTTGCTATCACATCTTCACACAAGTCAAATTTTCAGACAGTCTGATTAAAATCAATTTCCGTTGTGCTACGTAAAGATCTGACTGCGACCGCTTAAGGTTCATGTTCCGGTGTTCAACGACTGAAGAGCATCAATGTGTGCCGAACGATTTGATTCACTTTCAAATTTACGAAAACTACATTTCCTATCACTAATTCAAAGGTCACCAGAACCCTAAGCAATCGTTCTCAGATATTCACGAAGTCAGTGGATTCTGATTTAAATCAGATTGCTTTTCAGAGAACATTTTCACACGGTGTCATGGTAAAAATTTGATGCATGAAAACAGCCCGTCATGGGAAATAGTCGGTAACATTCGTAAGAGTATCATATTTCTGAAAAAGTATGATGTATAAAGCACTGCATAGTTTTGAGTGGACACCGTATATTAGAATATGCAGCACGTATAACGTAATAATGCATCACGCAAAAGGTAATTAGCACAAATATAATAGAATATGCACCACGCATAATGAAATAAGCACCACGCATAATGAAATAAGCACCACGCATAATGAAATAAGCACCACGCATAATGAAATAAGCACCACGCATAACGAAATAAGCACCACGCATAATGAAATAAGCACCACGCATAATGAAATAAGCACCACGCATAATGAAATAAGCACCACGCATAATGAAATAAGCACCATGTATAAGGAAAAATACATTACATATAATGAATAATGTAATTGGCAGCCACGCATTATGGATTATGCCTCACGATTATGGAATATGCACCAAATACAATGAAATATGCGCTAAGACAGTCATAACATTCCATAGTGTAGCATGTTATTTCATTTTGAGGAAAATGTAATCGGTTAGAGTTTTTATCATGTGAGGGGTTATCTGGCCGATCAAAAATGATAAAACCACACCAACTGAATAATTTTAATCTCTATAAGCAAAACTAAATTCCTTACAGCACTCATTCACAGACCACACACCGTAAAATGTAATTAAGGGGTATTCAGAATCCTCATACACAATGAAACCTCTAGCCCATTACAAGCCAATGATCCCCTCATAAACAATGAAACCTCTAGCCCATTACAAGCCAATGATCCCCTCATAAACAATGAAACCTCTAGCCCATTACAAACCAATGATCCCCTCATAAACAATGAAACCTCTAGCATATTACAAGCCAATGATCCCCTCATAAACAATGAAACCTCTAGCATATTACAAGCCAATGATCCCCTCATAAACAATGAAACCTCTAGCACATTACAAGCCAATGATCCCCTCATAAACAATGAAACCTCTAGCCCATTACCAGCCAATGATCCCCTCATAAACAATGAAACCTCTAGCCCATTACAAGCCAATGATCCCCTCATAAACAATGAAACCTCTAGCCCATTACCAGCCAATGATCCCCTCATAAACAATGAAACCTCTAGCACATTACAAGCCAATGATCCCCTCATAAACAATGAAACCTCAAGCCCATAACAAGCCAATAATCTCCTCATAAACATTGAAACCTCTAGTCCATCACAAGTCAATGATCTCCTCATAAACAGTGAATTCTCTAGCCCGTTACAAGCCAATGATCCCCTCATAAACAATGAATCCTCTAACCCATTACAAGCCAATGATCTCCTCATAAACAATGAAACCTCTGGCCCATTACAAGCCAATGATCTCCTTATAAACAATGAAACCTCTAGCATATTACAAGTCAATGATCTCCTCATAAACAATGAAACCTCTAGCATATTACAAGTCAATGATCTCCTCATAAACAACAAAGCCTCTAGCATATTACAAGTCAATGATCCTCTGATAAACAAAGTAAAACCCCTATTCCTCTATAATTTTCCTACCTCCTTTTTCGAGCGACTAACATTCGCTCATGCACTGATCACACAGGATAAGATGTAAAAGAAGGTATTAAAAATTGAATTATAAATCTCTTATAAAAATAACTTCAATATCCCTAAAATCAGCCTATTATAAATAAAATAAAATTCCTACCATGTTCTGTAATGTCTTTACCCACCCCAACATTCGTTTTGAAAAAAAAATTAATATAATCCGCTGAATTTTTCTAGTGGATTTTTTTAAAGTTAAAGGTAGGCAGATATTTTACTATTTAGCGGTAGTATAGACAACAAGAAATTAGCATTAAGTTACCATCTTTACGATTTTCTAAGGACAATGACATATCCCGTGTACGAAATGTGTCGCCTTATAAATGCTATATGAAGTTGAGGAAACGGGTGAGGGCATCTATCCAAACTCTTACAATTTTCACTGTATTTTTTGTGTGCAAAAGACTGATATTTTTGTTTATCAGTTTCTGAACACCATGTTATTCTGATTGTGGGGCCTTTAGAATTAAGGTAAATAAATAGACATGTTCAACAGAGTTTCCAGGTCCTGGCTGTTTGGAACTTGGAGCTAGTTTGGTAATATTACCTCAAACGTTTTCGCAAAATAAAAAACAATACTTTATTCTACAATCACCATTTTTCAAACTTTAATTGGATCGATGTTAGGTGCAAACCATCCCAGAAACCCACCATTTTGGCCATTTAGATTACCGTTTACCGGAAGTGGAATATAATCGAAAAAAAATTTCACTGAAATGGTAGGTTTCTGGCATTTGTTCAGACCAAGTAGAAAGTACACATACAGTGGGTTTTTTATTTGAATAAAAGCGATGAAGAAACGTCTTAGTAGTGCCATAAAGTGCCAGATCTTGGGATATAGCAACTCTATGCATTTGACAATTGCTTTAAAGTCTCCACCATCAGTACAACCATGGAATTGTTAAGTTTAGCTACCCGCAGGTAACCTAATGCACGAGAGGTCTCCGAACTTACTGTCCTGTTATGTCATTTCTGTTGTAATCATGACACTTTTTTGGTCAGGATCATCTAAATTAAAAAAATCTTACTAAATTTAATAATTTTACTATAATATATTATTCTTTTCGTTTCTTTTGTATGTTATTCGTCATTAATCAACTCGATCATTTAATGGATTTCTTTTCTGTGTTAAAATCCATTTATATAATTCTATTTTAAAACTTATATAAATTTATAATGTTTGAAATATTAATTATCTTTTTCACTATTTTTCTTGATTATTAGGAAATAGCATTGTCACAAAATACAAGCGTATCCACGACGTGAACGGATAATTTATAATACCATATTTGTATTCAACTGTAAAGCAAAACAGATGCAACGTGCATAAAATGTCCATACTTTGAGTGAAATCTAAGTAACCATTGGCTACCGTGGTGTGTCCCTTAGACAAGGCAATTCACTAGAATTGTCTGGCCCTGTCCACTACCGTTGTGTATCACCGAGATAGGATACTATACTTAAATTACTTGGGTACTAAATGTGTGCCTATCTACTGGATGCTATCACTGCGTAGGCACGTGTAATTTTAAATGACTTAAAAATTAATGAACGCACACTATTTCGGCTGTTATCAATATTTCAAGAGACCTTAAACAAATTAATCGAAAAGTTGCGTTTATGGATTTAGGCCAACAACACAAATTTGATAATTCATCCACATGCTCTCACAGACGAAATGAAAAGATATTTTTTAGAAGATAACATGTCAATTTATATTGACCGTATCATATCAACATTTGAACTAAAGGGATACGATGACCGTATCCTTCCGACATTTGAACTAAGGGATAATATGACCGTATCATATCTACATTTGATCTAAGGGATAATATGGTCGTATTATACCAACATTTGAACTAAGGGATACTATGACCGTATCATATTGAAATTTGAACTAAAGGGATATTATGACCGTATCATATCGACATTTGAACTAAAGGAATACTATGACTATATCATATCAACATTTGAACTAAAGGGATACTATGATCGTATCATATCGAAATTTGAACTAAAGGGATACTATGACCGTATCATATCGACATTTGAACTAAAGGGATATATGACCGTATCATATCGACATTTGAACTAAAGGGATATATGACCGTATCATATCGACATTTGAACTAAAGAGATATTATGACCGTATCATATCGACATTTGAACTAAAGGGATACTACTCGTTTGAATAAATATTATACACCTTGAACACACTTTGAGTCGGCACGTTATACAATTTTGACTTTAATTTTTTATGTCAATAATTATGAAAACTGGGACTGCTATTTACACAATTCATCGTGACAACCTAACCTCCATATCACGTATCTAGGAAAAAAATTCTTAAAGCTTAACGGACTCATATCTGTGCTTGTACTTATATTTTTTAAAGATACTCAAGGAAGCCATAATGGATCAATGGTTAGCTTGCTGGACTCGCATGTCACAGGTCGCGGATTCGAACCTTGTTTATAACAGTCTGTTTTTGCTACTTTGTCCTTGGGCAATGAGCGTTATTCCCATTGCTAGGCACTTTATTTCTATCATGTGTTGATGTGTCTATAAACAAGAAACAAAGAAATATATAAACCTATGTTGTTTTTCGAATCAATGTGTGGTCTTTATTAATTTATTAATACGTATGCCGTTTTGAATCGTAGCTTACATCCATTTGCTTCTTCTTCTACTCTTTTTTGCGGCTTGTCGACGTCAATCTATTTTTGTCACTTTTGCATTTTGTAAATATGCTACTGTTCTACTTTCTTAATGTATAAGCCCTCCTCCCCATCTCTCCTCCTCAAAACACAATACGATTTAATTTCGAGTAACATTTCCAATAATAAATTCTGGCAAAATAAATCACCTAGATATTAGGGTTACAGTACATTATAATCGAGAACATCTCGACAGACATTGATTTTGATTACGGACTAAAGTAGATGTGGAAGATATGTATGTTTTGAATCATGCATCTAAATATATTCTTTTTTAATTTCTAAACAAATTTATTTAAACACTCAGGTAATAGGTAATATCGTTTCTTTCCTTTTCAATCCAAACAATAACAAGTTTTTTTTTCTATCGTTTGTCAACAGTCATTGACATTTGAAAACTGAATTTATTTGAGGTCACTTTATAATCACTATATGTAGTTAAAGAATAGTTTTGATAAAAGTTAAGCTTCTAATGGCCATAATTAGACTAAAAATTCGGTTTAGTTTTAAAACAATAAATTCGACACATGTATAAAGTCTATTTGCAGTATTTTTAAAGATGGAGCATTCTGTTTGACAACACGAAATCGTGTGTATTTAAATGTCTGTTAGATTAAACCCATACCCATCGCGAGTTGCTAGGCGGGCGGTACTTACTCGTGTTATGTAAATATAACTAACACCATTCCGTTGGAATTTCCTCAGGAAAAACATTATCGAAGCATGTTTAAATATAGAATAGAGGAACATGTAAAAGACGGACCACTCAAACTTTCAAGGTGGTGGTGGTTTAATGCAGTGCCAGGAATTCATTTTCTTTGCGTCAAGATATTTTTTTTTCTTGGATATGATAAAATAGTTATTATGTCTTATAAAGCAGAGCAAGAATAAATTTTCCAGTGTATCTAAAAACAGGAATTTAATTTTTTAACAAAATACAGCTCCATCCCCGCCCCAAGGAAAACTCAATGGTTGGACCTTAAAATGCGGTGCTGCGGTGTCATATATATATATATATATATATATATATATATATATATATATATATATATATATATATATATATATATATATATATATATATATATATATATATATATATATATTAATGACTTTCGAATATCTACCATTCAAAAATAACTTGGAAGCGGCTACCCTATGCCGCCATCACCGACTGGCGGCAAATTGCAACTTTTAAATCGACATTGGGATGTGACCCACATCCCAACATAAATAACAAAAATCGTTAAAATGTGTTGGGAATGGTCCAATTAGGTTAAGTGCATTTATTTCACACTTATTTCATCTCTTATCTATCATCATTAGGTGCAGGTCTCGATTTCATTGTTATGGAAATCTGTTCGAACTAGGGAGATTGTGAAGGTAAAATATTACTCCAGTCCATAGTCAACAGGACATATAATGTTTTACAGATCGAATAAAACACCTTAGTTACAAGGCTGACAGCACTTATTTATACTATTCGGATGTAATCAATACAATTAAACGTGTCGGTTTCGTTAAAATTACCTAATAAAAAGTGCACACTAGACCCAAATTTGATTAAAATCAGATCTCCGCTGTCCAATAGAGGAGGTCTGATTTCAACCAGTTTGACACAAAACAATTCAAACTGCTATGCTCAACTTACGAGTTCTATAATTCACCGTAAGCCCATTGGCAATACAAATCAATTCCATTTCATTTCAAATCAATTACGTTTGTATACGTAATTTGTAAATTAATGTCTCCGACGATGGTTTCAAACTCTTCGTGGAAAATTAAAGCAAACAAACAAAAAAAAAAAAAAAAAAAAAGTAAGAAAGAAAGAAAGAAAAACTCCTCCAGAAGTGAGTGCGTGACCATGAAAAAATTATACTTTATTTTCTCTGGCAAGTTCCAATATTAAGTTCATTATTGATAATAATGATCACGTGTCAACATGTGTAACTGTGCGCGTATGAAATGCATTAACGCTTATTGTTTTTCTCAAGGTTATATCTGTGTGGCCAACGCGGTAGGACTCGGTGCTGAATGTGATTGATATAAATTATATCTCAAATCAGTTTGGTTGACCTATTGATATAAAGGTATACAGATAAATTCACGTGCTGTCAACTTTATCATTCGCTGAACTTTCTGAATCATGATTATGACCCACCGAGTTGATAAAAAGCCATTGAAATGTCTCATCGCAATCGTCAAAACGCATGCTGTTGAGGCCCATCTATGCAGATACAGACAGCATGAGCGTTTACGACTCAGTCTTCGTAAAAGGCAAACACAAAACAAAGACAAGGTAAACAATACCGACAAAATCGTTGAAATCACAGGGTTTTCGCGAGCTTGATTTTGAAAAATAGCAATGATCTGAAGAAGAAAAAAAAATCATATCGAGTGAAAAAAAAAATACCTCAAGATTACCTTCATGACCCGTTTTGACATATGACCCTTTATATCAACCTATAAAAGAGGCAAGGTAACTTTCAGAGACTTCTTTTCACGCATGACTCTCGATTTTCTTATGTTATTTCAGTCTTTGAAGTCACACAACCAAAATCTATAGTTTGCTTTACTCCTGAGATATTTTTCTATTGATCGAAGCTATCACCGACTTTTCTGAGTTGCTCCAAACTGAAGGTACATGCTCCGAAACGTTGTTGTTGTTATTGTTATTGTGCTTAACGCCATTTTTCAGCACACGATAGGCTATACATGGCGGCCAGTATTAATGGTGGAAGAAGAAACCGGGAAGTCACCGGAAAGAACCACTGACCCACGAAAAGCTACTGGCAAGCTTTCTCACATATCCACATTCGCCGAATCCTAGACTCGAACCCACGCAGACAGAGGTGAGATGGCAGTGATCCGTAACGGACAGCGCTTTAGACCACTCGGCCACTCGGGGCCCCGCTCCAAAACGTACGAATTAGGCTAATTTTGTCTGCCGAGACAAAGTTGCGCTCCTATGCAACGAGCTCTATTTTACCTAGAGATATTGTTTGAGACTCTGCGATACATTCCTTCGTTAATCTGAGAACAGTCTTAGAGGTGAAAGTAAGTTACCATTAATTCGATCCAACTTTAGGAATCCTGCTCAATACAAGAGTTATCTTAGGTCCATGTAACACTCCTTTTCAAAACATCCCGACTATGCAGAACACACGTTATGGGCGAAATTTTTGGACTCGATGGGTAATACTTAAACAGAACCCATGCATCGGATTTATGATGTTACCTTTCAAGCCAATGATATTACGTTGCACAGGAGCGTAACCTTATCCCGGCAGACAATTTTCTCGCTGTTTACTCTTTATATCGTCTTATAAATGGATGAGCTATGTTAGCGTCTGATCAAATCATATCCGGGATATTTCATTGTTTTAATAGTAATTATAGGCAAATGAGTGAGACAAATGAACAAAATGAATAGAAATATTTAAATATAAATGTGCTTTCTGTAAAAAGTTGATTATTTTACTTGCTCGTGGTTGTCTTTTTCTAGTCTTCTTGATTTAGGCCGCTTGGTTTCAATGTTCTAAGGCGGCGTATCCATTAAGATTCATTTTCTTTTCTGGTTTCGGAACTCCAGCCAGGATGGTGAGTACCATCAATGATAGTGTGGCCAGGGCAAGAGAAGTGTTCTGCAAGTGGAGATTTGTCCAGTTTCGTTGTCATCCAATCCGATCTGTGAAGATGTATCCTTCTGCGTAGCTTTTCAATTTCTCCGACATACTAAAAGCTACAGATGTTACATGTGATTAGAAATTAAATTATATTTTCTGCTTACCACGTTTTGTGTTTGTGTGTGATTTGGATTTTTAACATAGCTTTAACATTTGTTTTAGTCATATCAATACGATGTCTGCAGTGTGGCAGTTTATAGTGATGTCTAGCACTGGTGCATCATACTGCAGACATGTAGCCTGATGTCCCATCAGGCTCTTTATCCAGACACCAGGCCGACTAGTCTAAACACTAACCTATTAATGCTGAGCGCCTAACGAGGCAGCTGTTAACACAGTTTTTTTTAAACTCTTTTTTATGAGTTGGTTCGGCCACGGTTCATCAAATATTCATATAACTCTTCAGAAGTCTCCAACTCAAACCACATTTTCCTGGACACAGCAAGCAGAATGGTAGAAAACAAACTACATAGAAACATCTACTCAAAACCAACTGACCAGCACACCAGTATCTTCTTCCATACAGTTGTAATCTTAAACAATACTTTCGAAACACTCCAAATAGCTAGTCACTGAGGATATGGAGAATCTGTTCCTACGATGAAACATTTTTTTTAAAAAAGATCAGAAGAGTTAGCTGAACATGTGATGAATGGAGGCTACGGCAAAGACCTGATAACGGAGGCAATACAAATGTCCAAACAAACAAATGCAGTGTATTCCTACAGTGTATTGGTAATCAACACTTCGGCGTTGAATCCAGAAGAAAGTCTGTCTTCTTAGGCCAACACGTTAATTTATATTTGTTTAATTTCATTTTAATGTCTGGAATACTGGACATCTTATTCCAAACTTATTATTTTTGTGATCTCAGCCAGTAATTTGGTGTCTAGCAAATCGAATTTTCTGCAATCAATTAATTATATCAATGCTCTGTATGTCAAATTTTGCTATTCATTCTTTAATTCTGACATATGTCATATGAATAATAAAAAAAAGTTCTACACAACAAGGTTCTAATCGGAAAAAGACGATGTTTGCGTGAAAGTCAAGTAAATACGCCTTTTCGAATCAGGCGCTATAGATTTAATTATCATGGTAATTGCTTAAGGGACGATATATGACTTAAAAAGAGGAACACACTTTAAATGACGGCAACATCAAAACATTATCACCTATAATGATGTGCTTTGAAAGAGTCCAATGTAAATTCTTGCATCCCAACCTGCAAGGTCACCCAAAATGTCACCAATCAACAAATGCGGCACATTTTTAGAGGGACAGAGGTACATAACACGTTCTCTTTACAGTTCAAGCAAAGTGTAATGTAGCAGAGCAGCGAGACACAACAAAATCAACTGCGCATATGTTGTTCATGTTGATCATGTCATTTTATATCAATTTTAAATTTTGCTTTTATTCCTTTGCCAATATCTGTATGATTGTTATTAAGCATGCCATCGTAATTCAGACTGGTTTCTAACGTTTCTCTTTTTAAAATTAGCTAATAAATATTTTGTTTGACTTCCCAAAAAGTTACAATAGCAGGAGGAATAATAAAAGTAATAAACGGAAAACAAGGTTCATTTCTCTTTCTAAATTAAATATGTCTATATACACTCTATTATTTAAGCCATATATTTATAAAAATGTCCTCGTATTATCGGTCTTCAAAATTTTCGTTCATCGCCGAAACCGATGCTCCAAAGATGTCTTCACTTTACAGCAAATTCGACGCATTGGTTTTAATACAAAACTGTTGACTGGTTTCCTTCTTCCTTGAATGTTCTACAAACGTTCAAACTGTCGGTTATGCAGAGATTAATCTACTTTAAAGTTTGTTTCCCTAGAAAATAAACGAATGTTTGTTTGAGATACACCTGTCGAGCGAATTCGCTGTTACCTCTGTGCATATTACTCTCAATTTCTGAGTCTGCTTTGTGCAATTAGATCATGTTCGTCGATGTAAAATAAAAATGCCAAAGTTTTTTTATGGTGGGGGAGGGGGCTTATCTACTATATATTTGAAGCAAAATGTTGGTTAGCCTGAACAATGACCTTAACTTTGCGTCCACTATCGCTGAATTGTGCTAAGAGATCAGAAGTTCATAACCTTTAACAGTAAGCGGGAGATACAAAATGAGCTCTGCTAAGGGCATAAAAAGGAAATTATAAATCAGCTGAACAAAAAAGGGGGAAAATATTGAAACTAACAGGATATATTGTAATAGGTGACTGTTCTACCCAAAGCTCTTTTGTTATACTCACAAATTTATATTGGTGACACAGATTTGTGCAAAGTCAAAGTTTATATCTGTTTAGGCACGCACTTATTGCCGCTGACGAAAATTTTAATACAAATATTTAGCTAAGGTATGACAAGCTAATCGATTGCTGAGACTCTTTATTCAGACAGTTATTGTTCAGGTTCTCTCATGTTTCTTATTAGCAATTCGATCGATCACATTATATGTGCTTAGTTTGATGAGGAAGGATTAATTATTTGATCCAGAAATGCATTAGAATTACTTTCGAGTGTTCTGGATCTTAACCTCGTCCAGGAATGTTTATTTCAAATTACTTAAATATTATGCACAAAGTCTGAATAAATATATATAGCCACTCATTTAATTTTGAAAAAGTCAAAGGTCGAAACCTCCAAACTGAAACAGTTACCGACGACCATTTGTTTTCCACTTTTAGTCTTCAAGAAAATACCAACCATAGTAAAACTCTTAAATCAAAGAAACCAGTTTTTCTAAAAGTAAAAATAAGTACAAATTAAAATCGGTCTGTTTAATGATACGTGAGACCACTTTGTCTACAAGTTTAATAATTTGATCACTATGATGTGCTTGTCTGCATGTATTTTGATGACAGTGCACAGGAGGAATGAGGCATTGATGGTGATCCGATAGTGCACAGGAGGAGGAATGAGGCACCGATGACGATCCGGTAGTGAAATCTGTGCCCCAATGTACGGTGCTTTGTTTATCGTCCAGCCTCTCAAAAAAATGACAAATAACTTATGACAAGAACTTCACCGAAATTTCATATTTGAAGGTGCTTTATAATAAGATATAATTAATTATCATTTAGACACAACGGAAAGTTGAGTACTGAGAAGAAAAAAATGTAGGATACATGTAGTAAAATTGTGATCTGATTCCAGGTATGATCTTAACATGTTAGTTTGGCTTCTCGTCATGCTCCGCACACGAGGCTAGGCACGCACCGTTGAACGGCCAATACCAGTGGAGAAATTCAAGATGTCTTAAGTAATAAAGAAATATGTCGGCAATACAGAAATAAACATTAAATCAGCTATTTATAGCTGTGTCGCAACCGGAGATTTTTTGTTGTATTAGTCACGACTGTGTTAATTAAAGAAGTATTGAGTACTCATGTTTGCACCATCGATTAAACTTCACCGTCTGCACATTGCCTTAATCTTTATGATACTTAACGTACCTAAGGTACCGATATGTTAACCCTTGGGATAGGGCTAACACAAATATGTTAACCCCCATGATAGGGTTTACACATCGGGACCTTGGCTAACGAAGATGATGTTTCGCTAAAACTTTACAATGTCACTATACCATACTGTCATTTTCAGCCAAAGGTATGGCGGAGAAATGATGAGACGTTATTTATATGAAAGTTTTATTGATTGTGGTTTACCGTTATTTTAAAATCAGTTTCAACATTTTCGAAAATACCACCATTCCTCACATGCAGCATAATTGTAATTTAAAAGGAACCGATGATACGGTCTGGTTGGGTGGGGTTATATTGGAAATGTAACAGATATCTAATTATGCAATACAATATTTTCAGCGGGGCTTCGAGCGGTCTAAAGCGCTCACCGTTCTGGATCACTGCAGTATTACCTCTGTCTACGTGAGTTCGAGTCTCAGGCTCACCTAACGTGGCTACGTGACAAAGCTTCTCGTGGGTCGGTGAATCTTTCCTGGGTTTTCCAGGGTTCTTCCTCCACTATTTATACTGGCCGCCATGTATCTTGTGCTGAAAGATGGCATTAAACCCTACAACAACAACAACAACAACAATTTTTGATGTGATCTAGGTTTGCTATTTCTGTCTATCTTGTTTAGGTAAATTATATGTTGCTAGTTAAGATGTGATGCAATAATGCATAATAAAATTACATTTTTGCTCAATAACATGAAAATCGTTGTTTTTTCTTTCAACAAAATGTTGAAACCTAATGTAACATAACGGTAAAACACAATCAATGAAACTATCAACTCAAAAAAAGCATCTCTCTCTCTCTCTCTCTCTCTCTCTCTCTCTCACACACACACACACACACACACACACACACACACGCTTTCTCAGTCTCTCACCGGCCGCTCATGCATGTTTTTCATTGCTAACTATAGCAACTTTTCCCCCAGGATTAAAATGATTCGCATTAGTGGAAGAATATAATTGCACATTTAAATTTAGTTGTTGTTGTTGTTGTTGTTGTTGTTGTTGTTGTTGTTGTTGGGTTTAACGCCATTTTTCAGTACACGATAGGCTATTCATGGCGGCCAGTATTAATGGTGGAGGAAGAAACCGGGAAATCACCGGAAAGAACCACCGACCCACGAGAATCTACTGGCAAACTTTCTCACATATCCACATTCGCCGAATCCTAGACTTGAACACACGCAGATAGAGGTGAGATGGCAGTGATCCGTAACGGACAGCGCTTTAGACCACTCGGCCACTCGGGGCCCCCAATTTTAAATTTAGTAAACAGTCTAAGAATAACTTACAATTCTGCTGATTTGGTATGCCATCGTCTCCGCTGCTGAAAAAAAAAATAAATAAATAAATTATGATCACGATGCTATCGACGTTAACTTAAGTAGATTTTGAAACCAATTGTATCAAGTTCTTCCTCTTTAAATTTTTTTCAAGATACATGTTCGAAGCGATCTAACTAGTCATTGTTCAGTCGTAATTAAGAACAAAAAAAATAATAATTCAATCATTAAAGTTACCGATTTCCGATAGTTTCTTATCTTACATTTAAAAGAAATTTCAACTTAAACATATCACGCGACTTTTGTGTTTTATCTTAATAATGCCGCGTGGTGTTCTTCCGCCATGCAAAGACAAGACTTAATGTCTGAAGCATGTAAAAGTACTTCTACTTCTGTGGACTTCTTTTTCCTAATGTTATTATTTAATAAAATCAGTATTTATCATCATGTGATCAATATAATATTACATTTGCTCTCATTTAAAATATTATTGTAGCTGAACACTCCCTCGGCTAAACTGCCCAGAGTCTCGCTATCTCGGGTTCTTTATGATAGGTCTTGTATTAGGAGTGATACCCCACTGAATCTGTCTGATGACTGGCACTCCAGAGTGTGACATATTTCTAACTCAACGGGATACGGTCTTATTCATGGCTTCTTGGTTTCGCCAACTTGGTCACAGACTAGTCACAGGGTCGTTGACTGGTCGCAGTCGCCGACTGGTTGCTGAGTCGCCGACTAAGTCACCAATGTGGTCGCAGTCTCGGTCACCGACTGGTCGTCCGGTCGCAGACTGGGTCGCCGACTTGGTTGCAGGGTCGCCGACTGTCGCAGTCTTGGTCGCCGACTGGATCTTCTTCTTGTCGCCGACTAGGTCGCAGTCGCATTCGCAAGGTCGCCGACTTGTCGCAGGGTCGTCGACTGGTCTCAGAGTCGCCGATTAATCGCAGTATCGCCGACTGGTCTCCCTCTGGTCGCTGACTTGTTGAACGGTCACAGACTGGGTCTTCTTCTGGTCGCCGACTGGGTCTCTGTATTATTTGAAGAGTCGCGATGTTATCCGCTTGAGATCGATGGAAAGAGACGGCAGTGCGAAATGACGAAAAGAAAAACAATTTTCAGTCTAAAACGTATATTGTCGCAAGACTTCTACGTTTCTTGGACAAGCCTTGTAGCACCGGGCTGCTGGTAGATGAAAGACCTTGTCCCTAACCTTTTCACATTCCTGGTCTGGATATCTCCTACCAAACGGAATACAACCAAGTGTGCTTGCTCTGGCGGGGTGGTTATACTGTTACACTGCAGCGGACGTCTTCATTCTATGCCGCTTCCTAACACACCACCATAGCAGCCTCAGTTGGCCCGTATATATATATATATATATATATATATATATATATATATATATATATATATATATATATATATATATATATATATATATATATATACACACACCCCTCAGGCGGAATCACGTGACCCAAAACTAAAACGATAGATAGCACTACAAAGCCCGTCAAACATTCAAAATCACAATTTAAAATTTAACGAAACGAAATATTTAACAACGAAACGAAACGAAAATTTGAAATCCATGGGCTTTCCTCGTTATAAAATATTTTAAACTGGTCTGATAATTTCAATCACTTCCTCTTATTTGCTGGAACTAAAGATTAAATAATTTTCAAACCTCACCATTTTGCTCTAGTATATGATAATCGCCAACCTCGATCGATCGATCAGTCAATCAATCAATGCCCTCTGTGCCTAAATTGTTAGTTCCCTTTATTATCCAATTTCCGCAATGCAATTGTTGTTTTTTTTCTCAATGTGATTAATGAATATATCGCAAAGATCGATTAGCCATTGTAAAGGCTATATATTTTTGGAAAATATCTCTCTTTTCTTTCTCTCTCTCTCTCTCTCTCTCTCTCTCTCTCTCTCTCTCTCACACACACACACACACACACACACACACACACACACACACAAATAAATTTATATGGGCTCTTATCTAGACAAGAGGTACATCAACATGAGCGATAGCTATTTTTGTATCATGGGAAGTGAGAGACCTCTAAATCACCTTCATGACCACAGCATCAATGAACTGGTCCTAGGGGACTGTGACTCTGCTGAATGGCCGTAGTCCTATGGGCTTTGACTTTAATTACATACAGTTATATGAATCGGTCTAAGGGCCGTGGTCCTATGGGCTTTGAGTTTAATTATATACAGTTATATGACTGCGTCTAAGATCCGTGGTCCTACAGTTTTTGACTTTAATTACATACACTTATATGACTCAGTCTAAGGGCTGTGGTCCTATGGGCTTTGAGTTTAATTATATACATTTATATGACTCAGTCTAAGAGCCGTGGTCCTATGGGTTTTGACTTTAATTACATACAGTTATATGATTTAGTCTAAGGGATGTGGTCCTATGGGCTTTGACTTTAATTACATACAATTATATAACTCAGTCTAAGGGCCGTGGTCCTATGGGCTTTGACTTTAATTACATACTTTTATATGGCTCAGTCTAAGGGCCGTGGTCCTATGGGCTTTCACTTTAATTACATACAATTATATGATTCAATCTAAGGGCTGTGGTCCTATGGACTTTGACTTTAATTATATACAGTTATATGACTTAGTCTAAGGGATGTGGTCCTATGGGCTTTGACTTTAATTACATACAATTATATGACTCAGTCTAAGGGTTGTGGTCCTATGGGCTTTGACTTTAATTATATACAGTTATATGACTTAGTCTAAGGGATGTGGTCCTATGGGCTTTGACTTTAATTACATACAATTATATGACTCAGTCTAAGGGCCGTGGTCCTTTGAGTTTTGACTTTAATTATATGCTTTTATATGACTCAGTCTAAGGGCTGTGGTCCTATGGGCTTTGACTTTAATTACATACAATTATATGACTCAGTCTAAGGGCTGTGGTCCTATGGGCTTTGACTTTAATTATATACATTTATATGACTCGGTCTTTGGGCCGTGGTCCTATGGGCTTTGACATTAATGACATATAGTTATATGACTCAGTCTAAGGGCCGTGGTCCTAAAGGCCTTGTCTTTATTGTATACAGTTAAGGAACTCTACCAAAGGGCCGTGGTCCTAAAGGTTTTGTCTTTATTGGATACAGTTAAGTGAATCTATCAAGGGCTGTGGTCCTAAAGGCCTCGTCTTTATTGTATACAGTTAAGTGACTCTACCAAAGGGTCGTGGTCCTAAAGGCCTTGTCTTTGTTGTATACAGTTAAGTGAATCTACCAAAGGGCTGTGGTCCTAAAGGCCTTGTCTTTTTATTGTATACAGTTAAGTGACTCTACCAAAGGGCCGTGGTCCTAAATGCCTTGTCTTTATTGTATACAGTTAAGTGACTCTACCAAAGGGCCGTGGTCCTAAGGGTTTTGTCTTTATTGTATATATGTTCAATAATAAAAGGAATATAAACGCTAAGTTTAAGCTCGGTGTTTATAACGAGTTTATGAAGTGGTAAAGACATGATCATTATATGTCAATTAACTGAAGCTTTGAAGTTTATGAAAGTGACATTAGAAACGCGGTTAATGCACGTGACCCCATTACATTTTTTAGAAAATATTAGCCCCAAAATAGAATTTCCATGAACTAATTATATTCTGTCTGGAATTATTGACAGAGGAAACGAACATAACCAGGTCAGGTGTATAGGCTTTACCGAAAATTCATACATTCGTATCGAATATTGAGAAGGGCAGTGTAATGATGGCACCAAATGAAACAACACCCGCAGAAAAGCATGCAAAATAATTCAATTTAATGAATCATTTCCAATTTGAAATACCCCTCTGGCTAATTACAGCATTTTTTTAAAAAATGGATCAACAGTTTATATTTTATCACATATATGTGTTCAGGTTTGAATTTATGTAGCCAGTTTTATCAAACAGAAGACGGTTGAAACAACTAAAACTCATCCTTTTTTTACAATACATATTTTCTTAAAAAATGCATTTGTTGTGTGTGTGTGTGTGTGTGTGTGTGTGTAATCGAGATGGATATATTTGTTTAATAAACTGATGAATAGATCAACGCATATATGTATTTATGTATGTATATTACAAGCTTGAATTGGAATGCATCCACACGTTCAGTCCTATATTCAGCTTTTATCAATCATCGTAAAACACCTCTCAGACAGAGGAAAATGTGAAGCACTTTGTCATCATAATCAATTCATCTAAATATGAAATATTTGTTTTAAAAAATGAATTGTCATCGTAACTGGAATTGACATCTGAATGATAAAATAGTGTATATGACAGTGTGAAATATCTTGCTTGATACCGGATAGAGATAACCAGATTTTAGAATTTAATCTTCTGTGGTATTGCCAAGACTACACCAGTGTTTGTAATCAAGAATAGTATATTTTTCATTGAATTCAGCTTATTCTTTATCGTTCCCCACCCCACCCCCTTGTCGCGAAACTTATACCGAATCCACTCGCTTATAAATCTAGTAAAACTGCAAACAACAAAAATCCTGATATGCGATAGCATTTTGTGCCTGCAGATTAGGGTCTATGTTGTTTGTACTACTGCTTACTCCTAACAAGCCACATACCCAGATCTACCGGTGCGACGGCAGATCTGGATCTGTGCAGTTCATCCATCGCATTGTTGTTTTCTGATTTATATCTTTAAAACCCCCTTAAAATTAAGAGACGCGACTCAAAGATACGTCTGCATTGTTATTCGAAGGTGAATCGAGTAGAGAATTAGAGGTCATAACGTTAGTGTCAAGGTTGCAACTCAATAATGTATGCCTTTCTTCACGGTTGTGTTTCCGTTCTAGAACACTATTTGCAATCAACGCTTATGCTTATATAAGATCAATAGAAAGAGTGTTACGTACAACGTTGGAGTCTCTGTCTTAAATATTAAGGTTGCAGATTAATATTTTAGATTTCAGCAACATTTTTCTTTCCGCTTTTTAACCTTAAAGCTGTTTGAGGTAAATTGATAAAACGCATATGATTCCATTAAAAATGTGTTGTATTCGTCACCTTGGATTCTATCTTCGAGATGAAAGTAAAATATAAATATTTTTGGTGTGCATGTTTTTTTTTTTAATATAAAAATGACGTTTTTATTTTTTAACGTAAGAAGCTATTTGAGTTTGAGAGATGGACCAAAGTACACTTTTGTTTCTCAATTTGATGACAATTCGTACGTCACAAAATTAAATCGCTAGTGTCAAGGTCGCTGACTCTTTTATCAATTCTCGCCCTGTTTTCTGTGATTTTACTATATTAATCTTTGGAACTAAAAAAATACGACTAAATTTCGTTACTATCCATGTCTTTGCAGTATCTCTACAGCTCCGTCGAAAAAGTCAGTCAGCCCACTTTTGATGACCTCGCCACGGTGAGCAGAATAATAAATATACTTGGCTTTTGTTGATTTTGTTTTTAATTGGGTAATTACTTGTTTAGTCACGTATCAAAGGGTCCGGTCCAACCTATACCTGGCTAGTACGAGGTCTTCCTCGTTGATGTAGAACAAAGTGGGTCGTAGACCTTAGATCTGCGAAGATGAACAATATAATAATTGACCGTACGATAAACCAGGTAAGAGTTCTTTCTTGAACAAAGAGTAAATGTTATTTAGTAGTCACATAGTACAGGGGTTCATCGACATTTTACATTTACGTTTAGATCACTATCAACTCACACACACACACACACACACACACACACACACACACACACACACATATATATATATATATATATATATATATATATATATATATATATATATATATATATATATATATATATATATATATATATATATATGTGTGTGTGTGTGATGATCGATTTGTAAAATAAATAAGTCTCAAACGTGGCTCGTCTTTTCTCATATCTGTCGTATTTACTTTCTGGAAGTAAACCCAGGGACAGAGGTTAGTCATATAATATCTATAGGTTGACTGTCATCAGATTTTGTTTTACAGATTTGATCTGTAAACATGAAAGATACCAACCGATAATGTATAGACAAAAAGCTATATCCAGTGCCGTCTTAACAATATTGTAGGCCCTGTGCAAAGCAATGCAATGGGGCCCTCTATCGGCCCTACCCACCCACAGCATGATGCCCCTAGAAGCGTGAAGCCCTGGGCAACTGTCCAATGTGCCCATGCCTATATCAAGTAATATGGATGTCTTGCAGAGATTTAGCGAGAGTGTGGCAAGACACTGTACGTACCGTTGGCGCCACTTTAAGGGGGAGGGGCGCAAAAAAGGTGAGCAGAACATTTTTTTTATACTTCCAAAGCTTTGATAGGGGCACAATTTTAGTTATTGCCGTGGTTCTTGCCGTGGGCACTATATGTCTTCGTACGGACATGATGTCTTGGATTATATACTTTATATAGCGTGACTGCAGGTTTGAGTCCGTATCGTATGATTTCTACACGCACTTTTTTGAAATAATAAATTCAATTAATTTTACCAGGGGTTCAGCAAAGGCAATTTTCTGATAATTTCTCAGGACCATAATAAACAGCTTTCTGATAGAATCGTCCATCATTTATTCCTCCCTTTACAACTAAATATCGATTAGCTCCAGCTCGCCGTCTTTTTTTTTGCAAAACCTCTCCTGCTCGCTCTACGATATCTCCGGCTCACCCTTACGATTACTCGAGTTCAATTATGATCTCTCCAGCTTACAAAAAGATTACTCCAGCTTCTCCTACGATCTCTCCAGCTCACCCGAATATTTTTTCAGCATACCTTCCTATCTCTCCAGCTCGCTTTCTCCAGATTTCCCTGTGACGGATCCAGCTCACCGTTTTTCCAACGAATTGGCGTGCCATACGGCTCCATCTGCAAACGGCATAGACTGAGATGTGCCATCGGATAAATCCGCTGTTTATGGAGTTTCTTAGGTAGTAATTAGTAGAACTGACGATATAGACTGGTCTACCGGCACATTATGTACAAATTAAGGTCTATAATGTATGCAGTTGTACACAGTCTACAAGTGACAATACAGTATCTGTATGGATCGTCCACGCTGCCAGCCTACCAACGTATATGTTGATCACGAAGAATGAATGAATGGAAGAATGAATAACTGACATGAACGAATTCTATTTTTGTTATAACAATAAATATGAAAGGCCATTAAGAGATCACAAAATAGGGGCGAAAAGTGTAGTTTTATACTAAAAGTCGAAGTCAAATAAGCAATAATAAAATAAGTAAACAAATAAAATAAATTAATAAAATAAGCAGTAAGGAGCATTATTCAACTACAAAAACTCAGAAAAAAATGGTAACCTTCAAACTGATTTATCATTGACCGCTGATTAAAATGACACAAAACACGTTTACATAGAACCCTGGCAATGTGTGACTCATCCTGCTCAATTATTTGAAATCAAGGATTATTCTTGGTTCTTTAGAAAGGCTGTTCCAGTAACATGGTGCATTAAATTTTAGAGAAGACCTTGCGGTTTTGCCCTTGATTGTGTTGACAACTTTTTCTATCTGAAATTATATTTCCAGTGTTTTCATGTAAAGAGATTATTCAAGCAATCGAGCGTTTTTTTTTTTTTAAAGAGTAATGTCTTTTAATTTTTGGTGGTCTAGCCGTGGTCAAAGGTTCTAACCCCGATTACAAGGATTGCGAATAATATAAGTTGTTAATGGTGCTTGTACTTTTTAACTCTTTAGTTACGTCATACTTAGTGACATCAGTTTATAAAAATAGATTTTCGGAGGCGAACCAGCATAATCATTATTATAATGCCGACTAGTAATATAGATGAGCATTCCAATATTCAGTTACAGCGATGGTTAGAATGTCAAGGCCTGCCCCAAAACGACGAAAAAAAAAAAAAAAAGAATACTGCTTTAAGGGTGCATCAAATCAAATACTCTACATGTCGGACCTAGTGTATACAAGTTTTCTGGAATATGATCCTTTCTTGAATCGTACATTTTGTATCTTGAATGGACAATACTCTTCTATATGCTAAGTGTTGTAAATAACATAAATGTCGATTCTTTCCCTATCTGCAGTATAATTTATGAATACATTAATCATAAAAACCATAAGTCACTTTGACATGTGTTTGAGTTATAACTTTACATTCTTGTTTGATTTTATACGGTTTGAAACAATAAGGCAACCTAAAAAAAACAACCACCATTACTTTGATATTCAAATTTACAAGTGCAATTTGTAATTGTTGTTGTTATTTATTGTTGTTATTGTTCCAGTGCTTATATTATCCTTTCAGTATTGATATTATTATTATTATTATTATTATTATTATTATTATTATTATTATTATTATTATTATTATTATTATTAATAATATCGCAAATCATTCCGGTTAATTTTGTCAGTGTCGGATTTAGACAAAGCGAGACCCTCAGCTTCCCCAACTTTGGGAAGCTATAGAGACCATATTTGATATATAATACATTTGATGGGCCCCTTCAGAATGAGTTCAGACATCGAGGCCTTAAGCTGTAGCTTGTTTAGCTTATGCCTAAATCCGGTACTGAATTTTGTCATAATTGAATGGATATATAAGTAATAAAAGTTACTGTTATCTGGTGGGGTTTTTTTTTGCTATGGTTAATCTTCTACTACTCGATTTATTATTATTATTATTATTATTATTATTATTATTATTATTATTATTATTATTATTATTATTATTATTATTATTATCATCATCATCATCATCATCATTATTATTATTATTATTATTATTATTATTATTATTATTATTATTATTATTATTATTATTATTATTATTATTATTATCGCAAATCATCCCGGTAATTTTGTCATAATTGAATGGATATATACCGTAAACTCTCGGGTATAATACGCACCTAATCTTTCTCCTTTCACTGTAATGTAAAAATCTTGACGCCTATGTATAATACGCACCCAAATTTCTTGGTTTTGTGTGTGTAGATACTTGAGAATGCCAGCCCTTAATCGGAACATTCCTAAAAATCATTTTGATGATCTTTTGGTGGACGGAACAGTACCGGTATTTATCACTAAATAAAACTTTATTCAAATATTTAATATAATATATTACTTCTTTAATAATGTATATGGGCAGAAAGTCGAATCAGATGCTGATTGGCATGCGGTGCCGTCTTTCTTTGACGTGCCTACAATAAGATTTCAATAAAGTTACATCTCAGTGTTAACAATACGCACCCCTAGTTTAGAAAGAAAATTTTCGTTACAAAAATGCATATTATACCCGAGATTTTACGGTAAGTAATTAAAGTTACTGTTATCTGGTATTATTATTATTATTATTATTATTATTATTATTATTATTATTATTATTATTATTATTATTATTATTATTATTATTATTAATGCAAATCATCCGGTAATTTAGTGATATTTGAATGGATGTATTAGTAATAAAAGTTACTGTTATCTGGTGGGTTTTTTGCTATTGTTAATCTTCTAGGTATTATTATTATTATTATTATTATTATTATTATTATTATTATTATTATTATTATTATTATTGTTGTTGTTAATAATAATAATAATAATAATAATAATAATAATAATAATAATAATAATAATAATAATTATTAATTTTATTATTATTATTATTATTATTATTATTATTATTATTATTATTATTATTATTATTATTATTATTATTATCGCAAATAATTCCATTAATTTTGTCATAATTGCATGGGTATGTAAGTAATACAAGTTACTGTTATATGCGTTAATGATTTTTTTTGCTATTGGTATTATTCTAATAATTGTTGTTGTTTTTGACAAGAGTCCAAGAAGGTGGCTTTCTCTGTATGTTCCTTGGTGGGTCCATTTCCACCAACAAAGTGCAAACTTATCCTTTCTCACACTTTTTTTTATGGCAATGTCACGTCGGTCGCAATTGGTGTACCTATCACATACACCCATCTCTCTCCTTGTCAGGCCTTGTAAAACCGTTTCCAAATCTAATGAACCAAATACCGTCTTTCTTGTATCACTAATCACTTGTACATGAACCATATCAAGAAAGCTTTGTGGTCACCATATTAAATAATTATTTTTCCAGAAGAATATATAGCTTATTTATAAATTTCAAAATGCTGCCAGTATCCGTGTTACTACGCCGAGTTAACAGCTATCTCCGAAAACTAGATGGCCCCAGCCGGGGCAATGACATGATTTATTTTTAGCACAAGGCTGAATTAAGTACAAGCACCATTATATCATGATAAACTAATAATTAAATTCAATTCAACAGTCGAATACTCCCACGTTTAAGTAAGCAGCAGGGAGGGTGAACCCTACAAATTTTTGCGACAAAATCGATTAAAGCCTCAGAATGCCCAATAGAGCCTTCCTACGAAATCTCATAAAAAAATAAAGACCCCATTTTACAAATGGAGCCTTAGCGATTTTGTCGTAAATATATTGTCATAACCACCCTCAAATTGCTGCCAATAATTGCTATCATTGTTGTCATAACCCTCCCCCCGCTGGAAGGATTTCAGGGTTAATACAAATGATTTAACCGAATATTTGTTAGCTTTTCACAAACAGACTAATCGATAATACTTCACCACGTAGATCAATTAAATTATTTGACTGATCGGTGAGTGTAAAATTAATTCTAGTTAGCAAATCATTTTGACATTGCATATATACTGGATTAGTCGGATTCTCAACAATTAAAAATCCTGGAGGAGCTGTTGGTGTAAATGAATAAAGAATGTAACCTTGTCGGGCTTTATTTGATTGCTCGAGATTAATTTGATAGCTTCCTTCGATTACATCACACGTTAAATTAAACGCGAGCACCTATGAAATGTCCACATTGTTCGGTGCAATATGTCTACCATCGCCGTTTTGAGAATTATTGTAAGTCAATATAGTTGGTTTGGGTTGTTTATTCTCCCATTCGTCATGGATTATTCTGAATCCCTCGTCGATGGCCGCTCTGAGATTTTTCTTTAACTCAGGTACATTATATCCTGGTAGTTTAAACGTTGGAATATCTTCAACGCGGATTTTATATTTATCTGCAAAAAAATTTACTTAATTCAGGATCATCTGCTATTTCTTGAATGTTTCGAGAATGATATTTTTCTGCGTCATCGATAATTTTATTACATGTAGCTACCACGCTGATGAATTCGTCTTTAGTGAGAGAAACGGATCTTAGAGATACTAGCAGTAACGAAAGATCATTATTTATCGCTGTGAATTTATCAGTAATACGACGTTCATCTAACTCCTCATTAAATTTTTCATTCAACTCTTTCTTCAATTTCTCCTTCACCTTTTCATCCCTCTCTTCCTTTAATCTCCTCATCCTCTTCTTTATGATCTTAGAAAGAATACTAGCCGCGGCCCCCGCGATCGCCTTGTCAAGGAGATTAGAAGATGTACTCCTGCGATCTCTATTACCTTCTACTCGATTTTCGGATGCTATCTTATCAGTGATATAATCAGACTTTACCGGCTCGGGTGTGGAAATGTTAGCACTTCTAGGTGGATCTTCGGGCCATCCTAATACTGTTCTTATTGAACTGTTATATCGTATTGGACTTGATCAAATATTCGGTTATTAACCCTGAAATCCTTCCAGCGGGGGGGGGGGTTATGACAACAATGATAGCAATTATTGGCAGCAATTTGAGGGTGGTTATGACAATATATTTACGACAAAATCGCTAAGGCTCCATTTGTAAAGTGGGGTCTTTATTTTTTGGGGGGTTAAAATATGAGATTTCTTAGGAAGGCTCTATTGGGCATTCAGAGGCTTTAATCGATTTTGTCGCAAAACTTTGTAGGGTTCACCCTCCCTGCTGCTAAGTATTTCCTGGACATGGTTTTATCCATCAAACAGTAAAGAAAACTTACTCTTGGAACGTTCTGGTTGTTTGGCTCTCATTTAGAGGAGATGGCTGTTTGGCTTGCCCATCTCTCCCAGATGTCGGTATACAATAAGAATTCTTGCTTCCACTAATAACCATGGCAATGGAAGGGACGCGGAGGTTTACTATTTGACCATGCAGTGGCGTAAAAGTAGTAAAACAGGAGATTTCTAGCCCAGAGACCGTATTTTTCTCCAAACAAAGACAAAGACGCATTTTTGAGGCTTTTATTAAACTCACCCTAACCACACCCATAAGGTTTGACAAATGTTTTGCGAAGTGCTTTGCGCTTTAGATTATTTCACCGAATATATCTCTCAACTACATCTAAACAATAAATCCACAACAAGATAAATACGAATTAATAAGGGAGTACAACAGTAACTTTGTGATGATCTTGGTGCTGGTGAAGCTTTATTTATGATCAATTAACCAAAAGATTTAGTATTACAAAAACCAAGACTGATTGAATCACCAATTGCAGCTTTCTAAAGTTGAAGACTTAACCGGAGCAATTAAATTTGTGTGGCGATTATGAATAAATAATGTCAGTTAAAAATTATCTTGATCTCGCCGAAGAATTTGTTACCGACGATACAGCAAAAGAATGCGAGTATCTCGACGAAACGTAAACAAACCAAAGAAAGCTGGTGTTCGAACTTTTAATAAACGATACAAAGATGTGTTTTTATTACCTGTCACGTATCGACTCTTTCCAAGTAACATAAAAGAAAGAGTGAAGACAAGCTTTTTAAATTTTAACATTAAATAATTTACTTTCCTAGAAAACATGAAATAATGAAAACATGTTAAGCAAGACTTACGGTTTACAGAAATGATCCAAATTGTTTGTTCAAAATAAAAACATAAGTCCTGTAAAAAGTTACAAACACAGTCTAAAGTGTCTGTAGTTCCGGTCCAAAATGGCGGATGACCACGACAGACGAAGGCTAACAGAAAATTCCATAATTAACATAATAAAGCACGGTTTGTGTTGTCCCGTTCCAATTTAGAATATTTTCGGGAAAACGTCTTTGTCCAAATCAGTAATGTTGTTCTCCAGGAAAACAATTATTCCGAAAAATTAAGTAAAATGAACTCCTCTAACAAGACATGTTGTTCTACGTAGACATACGAACATACAACTTCGTCTAGCAAAACAATACCTTTTAAAGGTAATAGAAGTTGTATAACTGACTTTACGACTTTACAACTGTGTATGACTCCACTACGACTGTCTGTCGGTTACTGTTGACTCTTACGTAGACATACGAACATACAACTTCGTCTAGCAAAACAATACCTTTTAAAGGTAATAGAAGTTGTATAACTGACTTTACGACTTTACGACTGTGTATGACTCCACTACGACTGTCTGTCGGTTACTGTTGACTCTTACAAAAATCTCAAACATATAAATGAAGCTAATACGTTGTTTGAATTGCACGCGCACGAGGACGCATGCAATTTCATAATACTTCTGGACATTAGGAAAGCCTGACCCAGTATCAGCCAATCGTTTTCAAAGCTATTCCTGAATGTTTACTTGTAATGAATCTGTTATCATACACAGCACGCGCTCACATGTGTTACATTTACGACTCAAGTAAACAGTTTTTTTTCCAAAAACATATTAGACTAATATTAATATAATTATATTAATAATTACATTTAATGAAATAAAAATGAAATAGAAATATTTATACAGAACTGATTCCTTACCATACATAATTAAACTACAGGGTCGTAACACCTTCCCCCATAAAGCAAAAAGAAAGATTTATGTAATAAAACTTTCTTTTTCATAACAGATGTAAATTCTACATAAGGATAAAAATTTTACATAAGAACCTTTATGAATTTACAAAAAAAAACAAAAACATTTCTACACACGGAAAAGTAAATCTGCAATCAAATTATCTTTTCCTTTTATGTACCTGATTGTTATTGTTTTTGTTGTTGGGCTTAACGCCATTTTTCAGCACATGATAGGCTATTCATGGCGGACAGTATTAATGGTGGAGGAAGAAACCGGGAAATCACCGAAAAGAACCACCGACCCACGAGAAGCTACTGGCAAGCTTTCTCACATATCCACATTCGCCGAATCCTAGACTCGAACCCACGCAGACAGAGGTGAGATGGCAGTGATCCGTAACGAACAGCGCTTTAGACCACTCGGCCACTCGAGGCCCCTTATGTACCTGATATCAAGATTATATTCTTGCAAAAAAACTCCATCTCAACAGCCTCTGCTTTTTATTTTTCATTCTGCCAATGAAAGTGAGAGGGTTGTGGTCACTATACACAACAACCGGAGAAGGAGCCGAGCTAATATAAACTTCGAAGTGTTGTAATGCCAGTATTAAGCCAAGTTCTCCTTCTCGATTGTTGAATAGTTTCTCTGGTGTTTATTAAAATTCTTGGAGAAATAATACACAGGGTGTTCAGCACCATTTTGGTCATTTTGAAGAAAAACTGCTCCAACCCCAACATCACTCGCATCTACAGATAGTTTGAACGGCTGACCGAAATCTGGAGCTGTTAAAACTGGTGCACTTTCAAGTATGTTTTAGTCTATGGAAAGCCTCTTGACATTTTTCATTCCAAAGAAGCTTGTTTTTCTTTCTCCACAAGTTTGTCAGAGGTTAAACTACATCAGAAAAATTAAAACAAAATTTGCGATAGTATCCAGCCATGCCTAAAAATCGCATCAGCTGTTTTCTATTGGCAGGCACTGGAAATTCTGAAATAGCCTTGACCTTAGCATCTATAGTTTTAATCTGTCCATGTCCCACAATATGTCCTAGAAAGGTAACACATGCAGCGCAAAACTCACTTTTAGATAAATTAATAGTCAGTTTTGCATCCGTAAGTCTGTCGAAGAACTTCCGAATCGTAGTTAGATGTTTTTGTTTTCAGGTGTTGTTGTAAATGATGACATCATCAATATATGCATCACAGTTGTCTAGACCAGAAGTTATCATATTCATAAGGCGTTGAAATGTGCTCGGCGAACCCTTCATCCCAAAAGGCTGGTAGAGACCATCTGGAGTCACAAATGCCGAAATTTCTTTTGCTTTTTACGTTTGGGGAATTTTCCAAAAGCCCTTCAAAAGGTCAAATTTTGTGACGTATTTGGCATTTCCAATTTTGTCGATACAATCATCTATTCTTGACAGTGGAAATGAGTCTGGGTTTTTTCACACTATTTACCTTCCTATAATCCGTACACATTCGGAAAGTTTTATCCTTTTCTGACGTCACTACGGTTGGTATCACCAAGTCAGATAACTCATAGTGTCACCACCATGGACTTTCAGCACAAAAATTCAAAACCTGTATAGACAGTAATTTTGATGTCACCCTCTCTGATGGTGTCATCCGGTGCGGTACATACTACCCGCACCCACTGATATCGTGATCAGATGGCAAAGGTAAAATGTTATATGAAGTAACTTTTGTGGTTAATAGTAAATGTAGATTTTACACCGTTTTGCCATTGAATAACATTTTCTTCGCTTATCTGCATATCCCTGTTATATTTAAATCAATGAGCAAATTAGGTCCAATACTTGATTTTAGTCGCATTAAGCCATACTTCTCGCGTTGTTTTGTGAGAACTTAACTGCGACATACTTCTGGCAATCGTTAGAACGCTGATTACTTATACCTCCATCTTTGTGGACGGGACGGAAACTCACTCCTGTACCATGCCGAAGCTTCCAAACAACGCAGTTCACGGGTTATTTTTTAAACTAGCCGTCACGAAAATAAGGTATTTTGTTGTGCAAAAGTAGCGTATGAAACATAGGTACTGGGCGACTCGTTCCTCTTTTAAAAGCAAAGCAACCAATGCTAAAATACAAATACAAATCATACGCCACCACCCTCATATACTTTAAATTTGTTTGGAAATATTTTTTGCCACTACCTGCCTATCTTTTTCTTTCTCACCCACCAATATTCTACTCAGCACAGGATGTTAGCTGTACTTAGCCAAATCAGTTTTATCCCCCATTCGGCTTAACATCTTCCAGAAATTTAGAGCAAACTAAATACAAACATCACTTTTATTAGACACTCATAAAAACAAAGTATACAGATATCCAACACACAGACTCCGATAACCAACACCCAGACTCCGATAACTAACACCCAAACTCCGACAACCAACACCCAGACTCATACATTTAGCACTCATAGTTAATTTTCATATTTCAGTTTCTCAGTGCGTGTCCTAGTTAACATAATCATCAAGTAATCCCATAACCCGCCTATCAGTTCATAATATACATTGCTATAAATAGGCTAATCTTCAATATATAAATCTGTCTTTTTTGTCCTGTATACTCTCACCCTGTCCATGCTAATCACATCCGCAGTTCAGATTTGTGTAACTGACATCTTTTCATCTTTCCTTTTTTTAATTAATTGATAACAATTTCCTCTTTTCTCCACTCCTTGCTTGTATCATGCCTCACCAAACCCATAACTCAGAATTACGAATTCAAACTTAAGAGCTACTATTCGTACCATCAAGCAAAAAGGAATGAATTTTATATGACAGCTTTCGGCGATGGATTAGCTGCCATTTCAAGTGCAAGTAGTTTCAACCAAAATTTGATTGGTCTGTCAATATATAGTGATTTAACAGTTAAGGCAAAATTTTTTATTTTCCCCACATAAACCAATTATGACTGGATTGCTTAACTGTAAGACATATTACACAAACTAACATCATGAGCTTACTAAAGCCTCATACGTCAGAAGCATAAGTCAAAATGCGCAAAACTGTAGTGTCAACAATTTGAAATAAAATATTTAAATGTAATTGTCTAAATTTAATCAATGTGATTTTCAGAGCAAGCTCTGCCTTAGATGCTTGTTCTGCTAATGTTTTAGACATTTGTTCGAAATTACCCTATAAAAGACAACAACCCCTAAATAATTTTAATAAGAACTAACCTTAAGTTGCATGTCCTCAAAATACCATTTTTCCTAATCTCCGAGATAATAGGCCCTTCATAAAACCGTTACCTCAGTTTTATCAAGATTTACCTTAAGGTTTCAATAGTCACAGTATTCTGACTAAGACTGTCAAAAAATGTTGCATTTAAATTGCTGTATTGGCCACTAATACAATATAATCTGGACATTACAGAAAAAAAAGCTTCAAAAGCATTTTGTGAATGAACTAAGTTAATTGCCTGTCTTTGGACGGGAATTAAAAAAGCGCTAAAAGAAAATTAAAAAAAACTGTGATGAGTGATTTTAAAGTTTTAACATAAAAATGCAAAAGAGTACTAAAAAATATTTGGATGCTGCGGCGAGTTTCGAACTGCGACGTTTTGTCTAGCAACTGTGACACACGGAAAGAAAGACATGTGTGAGTGTTCATGAATATCACTATTTCCATAGAAACTTTCCGTTACAAACTGTACTTTGCAGGTCATTTAGAAAAAGGTGAGAAAATCAGTGGTGACAGTATGTAGCCTTGTCCAGCACCTATTTTACACTGAAAAACGTACTTAATCCATTAGAAGTTCTTGCACAAGCTTTGATGTCCGCATTTATTGCTTGCTACATTTTCAGCATCTTTATACTCCAGTTACGTACATTTTGCGTATTCCATAGAGCTTTTATATCAGCTATATCAAAGACCATAATATATACACAATAAAATATTCACACATAACTGGTAACAGACTTAATCCTCTGTAATTATTAGAGTAATTTTGGGTATAAGAACTGAACAATAGTAACTATTCACCAATCTTTAGGAACGTATGCGGCATAACACATTGCATTAAACAAGTAGTTACGTAGTGGTAAAGTGTAATTTTCATAGACTTTAAACTTTCATACCATCACATCCAGGAGTTTTTCCTTGTCCCTGATTTAATATTATTTATTGCTTCCCTGGTCAAATATTCAGTAACGTGTGTATCAAGATAATTATATGTGTATTGTTCGAAGAGTAAGGTGTATCAAACGAGTTAAATACAAATGAAAATGCTCAAACTATATTAGCTTGGAAATCTGTTGATGACTATGCTCAGTCTAAGTAGACAATGCTAAAGACACTGATTCAGATATAAATAAAATCGGTCGTTAACTAAGCATATGAGCAGAATGAAAATAATTGATGGAAATTCTGCTTAAAATGAAATACATCTATAAAACTATTGTGTAACATTTCGTTAATTTCCTGCAATACTTTTTAAATAAATTACCGAATACCACCAGAATAAAAGCGGACAATTTTGTTTAATGAAGCTCGCGTGGTTGTTATTAGTACATGTTTGACTAAGAGTCTACTTATAATCAGCAAGGAAACTTACCACACGTACTTTCAATTGGATTTCCTCACTGTCATACTTGTTTACTGCAAAGAATCGATTTATATAACTGATAACGACATAAGTATCATGCGTCGTAGAAATTATTCAATAAATCAATTTTTCGCTTCTGATTTAAGTAATAAATATGTTCATCTAACCCAATGATTATTTATTTTTTCTTCCTCTTCTTCTTATTATGATTTTTTTTATTTATTGTGCCTACATGGCCACTGTATCTTATACATCTGTTTTGTCCATTAAACTTCCCTCACCGTCATGAGAATATGTATGGAAAAGGCTTAACGTGCTTAAGTGTACCCGATCACGAATAACGATTGTCCGTATGCATGTCTGTCTCCCCACATGAAGACGGAGACGTAATTTGTAAATTAAACTTGGCTTGAACCATGCATATGTAAATTTGCTAAATTCTCATCGATTTCTCGCGTGATTGCAAAAAACACGATCATGGTAGAAGAGAGGTCACCACAGAATAATTAATCTTAGTTAATCAGTGTAAAATTGTTTCTGTACGAGTTTCTTGTCAAAGTACCAGTCACCATAAATCCTGTGATAGTAAGCACGCTTAGATGAAATTCATCAGATTTATCCGCGCATAAAAGATTTACAAAACGGTGCTTTCTGTTATGTATGTATGTATGTATGTATGTATGTATGTATGTATGTATGTATGTATGTATGTATGTATGTATGTATGTATGTATGTATGTATGTATGTATGTATGTATGTATGTATGTATGTATGTATGTATGTATGTATGTATGTAAGTATGTATGTATGTATGTATTGGTAGGTAGGTAGGTAGATAGGTAGGTCGGTGGGCAAACAGGCAGGCAGGTAGTTAGATAGGTAAGGTAAATAGGTATATTGCAAGGTGATTGAATGGGTAGGTATCTGAGTCAGTCTATTAGTAAGTAAAAATAGGTGGGTTGATGGGTCGGTCGGTAGGCACGTAGATAGTTATCTCCTTAGTTTAAAAAAAAATGTTGATAGGTAGATAGGCAGGTGATAGCTAGTTGGTGATTGAGTAGATAAGTAAATGGGTAGGTGGGTAGATGGCTGGCAAAGTAGGTAGGTAGCTAGGTAAGTGGGTGGGTGGATATGTAGGTAGGTGGATGCGTGGTTCAATGTGTAGCACGTAGGAAGATTAGGTAAGTAAAAAGTAGTTAATTATGTAGATGGGTTGCAACGTTAGCGAATTGTAGATATGAGCGCTATGCGCGCTGCATTGTGCAAGAATTACGGTGACTTGAGCAAAATATTTAGATCATCATATAACATTTGTACAATTGCAAAAAATAATGCATAATACACTATAATTATTATGAGTCTACATAGTGTTTTTTTTAACCTTTTAAAATTTGTAATCCCGACCGAAATCTACGGTTTGTCCACTTGTTAGATAAAATTTAATTCGCATAATCATGTCCAAATAGTCAACCTCAAGTTTGTTACGCAGTTTTGTTTTGATATTATCAGATTCAAACCACGTTTAGATTCAGCAATCGAAGCTTGAAATATAACAAATATTTCCACAAATGTCGCCATGGCTGAAAACTTCTCCTCTGTTAGCACGATGCAAATAATAATCCGCAAAAGTTTTTAAACATCCAGATTGGAGTTTTTCCTTTAAAATAATTTTTAGATTTAATATTCTGATTAAAGCTTTGCATGTGTTGTTTCTACAGCAAGACCTAGTAAATGTTCATATTTCGTCGCTAATTTGCTTAGTTTAACTTTCTCGTAATCAAAGTTTGTTTGATTCTGAATCGCCTGAGTATCAAACGCTGCTCACTCTCTTAATTCGCCATCTTGGAATCTTTCTTGTAAGTGCAGGCAGATACGCTCTATAAACCTTAAGATCACAGCTTTATCTGTGTCTTCATAACCAGTTGTTGACAATGAATTTCCTTTCCTTTCAAATGTTGTGATTTCAGTTTAGAAATTTTTGCATTGATAAACTGTAAAGCATCTATGGTTGATACACATCTTCTCTGCAAAACTGTACACAAATCAACTGATTCAGCTAAAACTTCATTCAAGACAGTTATAGCGACGTGAACTTAAGGGTTTTGGAGTTCTTTTAAACAATTTGCAATCGGATCATTATCTTTCTAAACCTGCTTATGAAAATATTATATTGTGTAGTTTTTCATCAAAGCTTTAACAGCAAAATGTCGAGAAATCCATCTCACCTCATTCAGTGGCCTAAAAGAGACATCTTCATTGGAGATGTTAGCGAGCTCTTCAAATGCGGCTTTTTGACACTCGTGCGGCAATAAAAGTGTATACGGTCCGGAGTAAAGTCTAAATATTTTTCATAAGAGAAACTTTTCGCCACGCATCATCGATTTCTAGATCTTCTGTGTGTGCCACGCAATGTTGCTCAGTCAAATGAGGAACCTCGGCACGGATCAGTGCAGCCATGTTATTTCTTGTTCCTAGCATAACGGATGCCCCATCTGATGTAAACATGACCACCTTTTGAAAATTAAGATTGTTCATCCTATAAAACTCCTTGATTGCAGAAACAATAGACCCACTGTCGAAGGCTGTCAGTGTTGTCATGCTAGCAAAAACTGTTCGGTGACACTTTGTTCCTGCATTTAATGTATATGAATAATATTTGTGTTATAGATATATCTGTGCTTTCGTCCACAATGAGTGTATGAAATTTAGACTCTCGAATTTCCTGCATTCATATGACAACCGAGGCGATACATTCAACAAACTCAAATGCATAATTTTTATTTCTCCAGCTATCAAAAAAGTTTCAAATACTTAGCCATGTGATTATGAATAGCATCGAAGCGTTCAATGAGAGGGCCAACAAAACATTATCAATAAGAATCTTCACTTGCTCACCGTTACTGATGACCAGATGGGTTTGACTGGGGTCAAAAACAATTCCGTCGTCTTCGTCGGGAATGCCTTCCACAAACACGATGGAATCACCTTGACTTTCTCGTAGAAGGCTGTACGCCGATTGCCACTCTTTGTAACATCACGTTGAGGTGGACGATCGATCAAATGATGTTTATGTTCGATCAAGCGTTTGACAAGATCGGTTTTGCCTGGACCGCTGGTTCCAGCAATGATCAAGTTAAAGGAATGCAAAGATGCAAGCCCTCTCGACTAGCACGATCTAAGTTTTGGTCGATGACTTTGAAAGTGGAGGAAGAGGGAGCAGGGACAGCAAAGGTAACCATAGTAAGGTAAGGAATGTCACTTTTGACAGGAAGACAGACAAGACAAGACTTTTTCAGACACATTTATTGTCATTTTTCATGGTGAACAACACGAAAGACAAAAATCCATAAAAGCTTAATGGTTAAGTACATGAATAAAAGACACATCAAAATAATCATAATGGAATATAAACAAGTCTCTGTACAACATTTTTTTGTGATAAAAATGTGGAATCCTAGGAGCAGTGTGTAATGTTCTGAGAATCTCTACATTCATTGGCACAGTCACAGAATGGTCCTCCCGGAACGACATTTCGGAGATGTCGATGACGAATCTGTCATGAAGAGAGTGGTTTTCCTCGGTGACAGGCTGTTCTTCTTCTTCTGGTACTGTCATTAACACAAGTTTAAAAGTGACATTTTTCACTGAACGTTTTAATCTTTTAGGATTACAAATCTCGGGTATAGTGTGCTACTTCTTTAGTCCAAGCCTCAAGACCCGAACTTTTCCAGTCACGTACATCTCTCTTGTGAAGGTGTAAGTCAAAAGCGACACACACATCGTCATACACATCTTCAGTATTTATAAGATGAGGAATCTTATTTTCTCGTAGAGGTCGAGAAGTATCCAGATGAAAGTATAAAACTTTGAGGAGAATGAATCTCTTGTAGATATTTAAAGGGACCACTTTCATGTTTTATTGAGTGGTAAGTACTGTTTGTAAAGAGTCTGCAAAGAATTGTTTGGCAAACGAAATCCAATAATGCAAGTCTCTAAGACCACATGACGCTGCAATTTTATTAATAAAACACGACGGAACTTCTGATTACATGAAATCACCTTAACGGTATTATAAAATAATATGGAATGCAACTCGACCACAACCCTCCGCTCGATTCGAATTTTCTCACGCGTCTTTTATCCCTTCGGAATCGCACGAAGACTGAAAAAAAACCTACACATATCCATTAAAAAAACCAGTAACGTACCTTCTAATCACTCTCGGACGACCATCGCATGAATCCAATCCGGCGAATTAACCTTTATTTTCACCATTACGGTCACAAACTCCTGTGCTAAGACACACACTACACGTCGACCCCAATTCAATTGACACAGTTCTCATACAAGACAATTGTAATCCTCCGCCATTTGAATACTGTCGCTGATTTCCTTCCACGGAATCTGTTGCATCACGAATAATAAAGGTAGTGGCATGGTAGAACGTTTTTATACCCTCTTTTTCGGCAGCTATAAGTGTACTTTCGGCACAAAAGTGGTCGTATTCCGTCGATGTATCCAAAATATTTAGTCACTAACTTGCACAAGAAAAGTGTACACGTATCGTTACCACGAACCATATTCTTGTAGGTTACTTGCTGCAATTTCTATTTCAAAGTTATAATCCAGCCCAAATTATTTTTCTCTCTCACTCCACATTTCTGCGTAGTTTATCCGTTATGCCTGAGAAAAGGTGGGGAACAGAAAGCAGATTCGAGTATTCCATTTTATACGTTCTTTTTGGCGTAAACACTGGAGTAAACGTTGTTGATGATGGTGGTAATAGTTTATCAAAGCAATGAGTTTATTCATGATAGCAAGTTTGTGAAATTTTGCTTTTGATTATATTTGGCATTTCAAATTTTACATGTCATTCGCCTGTGGTAAAATTTTTTTTTACTTTTTCTTACCATCTAAATAGTTAATAATTTATTAATTAAAGGTTTTATGTGACATCAATTGCATCCCAAGGCTTGATGTCTGTATCGGCACTTTTACTGTCAACCTCATTTCGTTGTTTGTTTATTTGTTTTTTTATTTTTGTTTTGTTTTGTTGTTTTTTTTAAAAAATTATATATTTATTTTCCACAATCAAGCCCATACTTTTCCGTATATATGTATTTATAGTGAGAACGGTCCACATATATCCGTAACTGACAAAACTATTTAAATGATTGTTAGCCAAGCCTAACCTACTTTCGGAATCGAGGCTAGAGGGTTTGAGAGTGTTTCTGGAGTGTGATTGTCCTCTTTGAGTGGAGTAGGAAGGAAAAGAACAGCACAAATGAATTAAATTTTGCAATTGCTCAAAAGTTTGGATTTAAAAGGTAACATTTTTAAATTTGGTAATAACTTTGATACAAGATTTTTCTTTCTAAGTATGGTCACTTCGTCACTGATCATGGTTGGTCAGCTTGTCGGTCCAAAGTGACCAGCTTCGCTCATTTGTGTTCGCAATTTGCAGGAAGAAGAACGTATAATTTACTATTGGATAACGTTACATAGTTTGTATTAGATTTCCTCACTGATATCTTTAATTTTTCAAATATTTTCAGTGATTGGAGTTTTAAATTACATTGACAGTGTGCCACATTGCTAATAAGTCGTACATAGATCCAATTACAAGTCGGTATTTGTAACCCTGGTATATTTCTTCATATTTATTGCAATCATGTGCAACATTTTTCCCCCCTACATTTCCCAGTTGTGTGACCACTTAAGTGTTGCATGGAATTTCCCCCAAGATACAGGTTATGCATATAAAGCAGGTACGATAAATAACCGTCATGACATAACAGCTAGCCTTTGAAATGTTACTGTCGGGAGAGCAATGATAATTAAAAGAAGAATACCAACACGAATTTATTTATAGTACAAACCACACGGGTCATATATACACATTTACTCATTTTCAATTGATTATAAATTGTTCTTGGAAAATCTAACACTACTTTTCTTTAACCACAGTCTATTCAGTCTTGATTTTTGAAGGATCTGCATTTTAATTGTCATCAAGAAACTTCCCGACGAAAATTATCGATCTCTACGGTGTTTTACAATGGTGGACATGTACTAAACTTGGGTCAAGAAAAGAGCATTTCGAGTGGAATCGCAATATTGGGTAGTATAAATTTATTTATCTATATATGTAGCATTCATTGTGACATCACAGCATGCAACATTCAATCTGGATTGTGCTGGATCACACCTTTAGGCTCATTTCATCCAAAATGTCTGTGTACTTTAACATTAATTTTGCACTTCTCCAGGAGTCTAAATAATGACCTTTCAAAGGAATGTGGATGTAAAAGAATCCAAATGAAGTGAATAACTGCATTTAAAGTATGTAAAATTAAATTCTTTAAAATGACACCCACTACTAAAATAATCTTGAATGCCTACATGACCCATGTGACTTGTACTATAGATATGATCAGCATACAACACAATACATATAACAAAATTTAAGTCACATAACATCTGACGTAAGGACTGATATAGACATAAGACTAAAGCAATACATTACTTGAATACTACAATACATGAACTAGCAATTTAACAACAGAATATTATATGTACACATTTATAAAGACCAGATTCTATGATATGCCATTATTTTTTATTAAAATAATTCTTGTAAGGCAGAGGTCTTGCTAGGATTTTTAAACTAGGAGTCCAGGACTAATTTGGTAAAAATAGTCCCACAAGCGAAAGTTGCAGTTTGAACTAAGCCAGAAATCATGTACTTTCTTACACTTGGCTAAGGTCGCATCTGAACTATCAGTTTAACAATGAACTTTAGCACAGTTCTGAATCTCATTGAAATCTTCATAATTTTTCCGTTTAACTACAAAACACTTGTATAAATTTGCAAACAGCATTTTATCCAAGTCTCTTGATTTCGAGTTTGCAGGCAATATTTATACTGCAACAACCAGAAATGAAATCAATAACAGTGATTGCGCAGAGCTTCTTTGCCAATGTCCAAATGTCGCAAAATTGCAATTATGTTTTACATATTGGTGACAAAATATACCTTCTGGCCATATTTTTGGCTACAACATTTTCGGCTGATAAAAATGGTATATACAGTCTTGAGTTTGGAGTGGAGAAATCCAAAGGCACTATGACAGGAAGCTGCCAACTCAGATATAAAAATGCACTGGAACCATTACATAAACAAATCCTTATTTCATATTGACAAACGGCCCTAACAGTTAATTGTTATGTCATAATCCACTTATGCTGATATCTGGCTTTGATACTTGTATGCTGTAATATAATCAAACTAGCCATGCTAGCTACAATTGACGCCTCTGAGGGCAAAAATGTGAAAAGACTGCAGTCAACCACACAACAGCAATTTTTAAAAAAACTTTTTAAAAAAACCAGAAAAAATAGTTTTGCTGCAACTTCAGTGAAAACTGACTAACTCTGAAGCACCAATATATACTAAGGAATTTTTTTTAAAAAATGTGTCAAATGTTCTACAATTCATTTGATGTTGCCGCAAATGGATGTTTGTTTTGTTTGTCAAAGGGAGCCTTTAGCGGCGCCTTCAATAACACATACACCTTCATCAAAGCAAGCTGGCAACCTTTGATCGAAGAAGTTACCAACAAACTAAAATAAAAGCATTGCATCAATTTTCATAGTGATTAGAACATGTTTATTTTGCTGCAGAAGTTTCCTCCTTGCAACAAAAACATGCATATGGAGGACTCCTGTGTGGGTGATTTTCTGCATCCCCCTCAAATTGCGTCCTAATACGCATAATTAAGCATTTCCGAGATCTCTGTAAGGTATCCACAAAAATGTATACAAAGAAAATAATAGTAAAATGTGTTCATCAGCCAAGGATGACATGTACATGTTTTACTAACTTATTGCCATTACACGGTCCAGGGTCTGAACTTGACTAGATCAGGGCTTCCCATGGAAATAATTTTCTTTGCACATCAAATTTGCCAAATTTAAAGACTAGAAGCCACTTTTTAGCCATGGGGGTCATTTTATGCCAGGATGCAGGCACTTAAATATATGCATAATATTATATTTGCCCTATTATTATCTATACAAACATGACAATAAAACAGTTTTTATATGTTTTTATTCCATTTCAAACTGCTCCGGTGACCTAGTGATTAGAGCATCCACCACGGATGCGGGAGGTCATGGGTTCGATCCCTGGTCAAGTCATACCAAAGACTTATAAAAATGTGGTACTAACAGCTGCCTCTCTTGACGCTCAGCATTAAGAGGTTAGTGTTAGGACTGGTCAGCCTGGTGTCAGATAATGATGCCCCAGTGCTAGACATCACTATAAACTGCCACACTGCAGACATTGTAGCGATGTGACTGAAAAATTGTTAAAGCTATGTTAAAAATCATATTTACATCACATTACATTTCAAAGCACAATAATAATTATTAATAAGTATTACAATACCATTATATACACATGAAGTTCAGTGTATATCATGAAAAGCAAGAATGAATAAGAATGTTTCTTTATAACTGATGATACAAAATACTGTTTAGTCCTTATGAACAATATCACTGACACTTCAGCAGTATCTGCCTCATTTGTTTCCAATATCATTTCTAAATTCTCAACACTGGACCTAAGGGGGCCCCAAGTAGTCTAAAGCGCTGTCTGTTATGATTCACTGCCATCTCACCTCTGCATGTTTTCGAGTCTAAGATTTGGGAATGTGGATATGTGAGAAAGCTTGCCAGTAGCTTCTCGTGGGTCGGTGGTTCTTTCTGGTGATTTCCCAGTTTCTTCCATCACCATTAATACTGGCCACCATGTATAGCCTATCATGTGCTGAAAAATGGTGTTAAGCCCAACAACAACAACACTGGACCCTTCAACAGCAATTCTCGTTAAATTTTTCAGAGTAGATATACCCAGAGAATTTCGTACCTTTTTTTTAGATGATGACAGATTCTGGTGACTGAACACAATCTATTATAAATGATGAAAATAATTTTGAACACCATACCTTTTATGTTCAAAATATAACTCATCTGCTATTGGTTAAATCAGGATATCTTTCCTATTCAATGCTATTGTCGTATTACTTCATTTTACAGAGAAACAAAGTAAACAACAATTACATTTGTATTCATTTGCCTTTGAAGTTAGTGATGAAAGAAAGATTAAGTTCAGTGTTTGAATATCCTAAAATTGTTACATGTCGGCTTATGAGTTTGATCTTGTTGATCACTTTACAGTCAGTGACTGGCATTCTTGTGGCTGCAAATGTTTAATTTTTCATTGATATAAGTGACTCATGTAATTTACAGTCCATGTAGCATCATCCTGTGTTACTCGGTTACGTTTAGACCACAAAAACTTATAAATAATCCTAAAACACTAAGCAGTCCCAAGTGCACTTCACATTCATAGTTTGAGTAAACATAAAGAAACATGCAAATGACATCAAATTTTGCAGGCCTGTTCAACAAAAGAATATATCCCCTGGTCATTCCTTATTTGCTACTAATAAAATTTAATTGCTTCTCAAAACTTACTGTCATCTTGCAGTTAGCTGTAGTCAATTTAAAAAAATATCTTAGTCATCATCTACCGACATGATCCAGACTGCCGTAGATAGTGAAAACAGGTATTAAGTGACCCGAGACGCTTATATCAATGAACAATTAAAAGTTTTTTATTATAAAAATTTGCTGTCCGAAGCCTAGCTGAGGTCCTGCTATAGTTCATTAATATACAGCTGAGCTTGAAAATCATTCCTGAAGATACTTAAGCCAACACAAAGTGGGATTTTAGCTTTGTCTGGGTATATTTAGAACTTCTTAAAAAAGTTTTCTGTTGAATCAGATGGAAAATTTCTGTCTTTCACAACCACCCCCAAATAATATTTAATCTTAACCAGTTTTAAAAAATCCTCGTTTTTTTACGGTAGATTTCATGCAATCTGAGCTACCTATGGTGGTCACACTACTTCCCCATAGAGATATGGTTAGAAAGATGAAGATAGAGTTAGAGCTCTTGTTGCAATGCCCTATGGCTCCATCTTGTCATGGTTACCTGATAAAGCTTTCATTTTGATCACAAATTATTTCCTTATTGCAAGCTTTAGTTACATAGGGACCTCTAAATCTAAATTAACAAATTTCAACACATTTTCTGATTCCCTTTCCACACACAATGGTTTGTCAAATCATAAATTTGACAGTAAAAAAATATCCTGTATCTTACAGAAACATGATTTGCATATAGAGTTTGGTAAAAGTATTCAGTACTGTTGGCTACCTAGCCATAATAGTATAAAGGGTAATGGATGGTAGATCCGATATACTAACTTAAAATTTTATATTTTGGCTTGTTTGTCATATTTAGCAAAACATGTGGAATGAAAAATCAGAATTTTCATCACATGAAATCATTGGAGAGTCACATCCAAAGATCAGGTGGTGGTGTGCTGATTTTATATAGGAAATACATGCTAGATTGCGTTTATGTCTACAGCTGTGGGTCAAGCCATATAATTTCATCACGTGTACAATAACATTATCATAATCTGTTTCACTTGCATGTCAAGACTGATTTAGATCGATCTGTAGGAAGCTTTTTTCCTTTTTTTCCTCATTTTCAGTATGGAAAACACTTGATTCTAGTTAATACATCCTAAATTTTACAATAATAATGGTTAGGGTTTTTTTTTTCCAGGCAAATAACCTAAATGCCCAACAAGTATGTCTGGAAGTATGCTTACAAGACCAATGTAAAAGACATGGATAGGGATCAGTCAGAACTGCTTACCTCTTCTGAAATGGAAGCAGGCATGACAGATGAAGGAGTTACAGTGTTTGAGGATATGCAAGATGATTTGAAATACAGTAAAGATATTAGGGGTAGGACAGAATCTTTGTCAGACAGCATCCCAGAATATTTAGAGTTACCTCGCAGATCGTCAGGGAGATCAAAATCTTTACGTGTCATTGAACAGAAGAATATATCACCAAGTTCATATTCATGTGAAGAATTACATTCCAGCCTCAGTTCACAAAGCAGTGTTAGTGCTGGAAGCAATGACACAAACGCAGACTCGGCTGTTGATTTTGCAATGTCACCAACATCAGAAGATGATTTCATCCCATCCGAATCAGGCCGTGCAGAACATATATCAGTAGAGGAAATGGTACAGATACAGAATTGGGTTAGAACAGGCCAGAATGGTCTATGTGTTGATGATGAACAGGCTGAAGAAAAGGGAGAAATTCTGTACAATGAACTTGATTATTCAAAATTCAGATTGCCTCCAGCTGTTATCATTAGCGATTTCAGTTGTCCTTACACAGAGGATAAAGTATTCAGATTTGTTCAAGGACAAGATCTAAGCACAGATTTCATGCGAAGTTTAAGCCTGGACAGTGAAACAGAAACAAATTATAACAGCCTAGGTATTCACCGGACATTTTCTGATAGTTCTATATGCTCTACTGAGTCATCCTTATCCATTTCCAACCAATCAGATCAGGATGCTAGCATGGATCTTCAAGATGGCTCATTGGATTTCTTACCTGAAGTCCCTAAAAAGGTATAGCTTAATTAGCTTGTCTGTAATGTATGTTTGGGCAAGGGTCATATTCTACATCAAATGTTCAGAAAAAAATTGCCTCATCACATATATTATGAAGCCCTGCTCAAGATAGGTTACATTCTTGAAAGGGGACATCCTATCTGGCATCAGAGCTTACTCTCACTAAAGGGCTTCCAATAGTATAAGCCTCTAATGGAAATGTTGGTCTGATTTTAGACATACTGGTTGTTGGCCATCCATCCGTTATTACAAGTTTTTTATTTCTTCTATTCTTCCTGAACTACTTTATGGATTGCCATGTAGCTTTATGCACATATTCATCCCATGATCTTGTTGGTCCCAGATGAAAAGGCTGGATGCTCAGGCATCCAGTATGGTCATCACAGTGATCATCTTGAAAATCTTGTTATTGCTACTGCTCCTGAAAGGATGGTCAACATGTAATCTATATGGAATGGCTTCTTAAGATGTCTAGTTTGTCCTAAGTCAAGATGTGATGTTAAATATGGCCACCATGGCAGCCATCTTGGAAATCTATAGTCCGATGTGACATCCCCATTTGTACCCCCCCCTACCGATTTCAATAACTTAAAAGTTTAATGTGATAAAATGTGCACAGAACCAAGTCAATTGAATCATTGATTTATAATTTATAACCTGCCTGTGACCAGAATGACCCCAATACTGGCATCCTCTTGCACTTGTCATGCTTAATGGACTTTCCATACTAACACTTTGACATATTCTGTACACTATGGGGCAGTTTATTTCCATCTGACAACATAATGACATAAATTACCATAACATTGATTTTGGAATTATATTCCTTTGCACACATGAACATATTAATTCAACCGATTGTTAAATCCATGTGAAAGGCAATTGTTTTGTCATTCTTTTCCATTGCTTGATTCGACACTTTAAATATCAGAAGCAAACGACATATGTATGTACATTTTTAGTCGCACATTCACCCCTTTGCTGAAAATGGACTGGTCCAGGAACTGGAAATGAGTCTCAAGCATGTCCATCCATTACATTGAAAACTTACTTTAGGCATGAAATGCGCAGGCAATGGTGTTATGACAATTCTACTCACATCCAGGTTAGAAAATATAAATCAATGAATGAATTGACTAAGTTTTTTGCACTTTTTATCAAATTAAATGTTTCTGTTAATGAAATCTATAGGGGGTACAAACAAAAGGGGATTTAGAATCAGACTATAGTTATAACTTCTCCTCCTATATGGATCATCAGATATACATTGGGTTGTAAATGAAAATGGTGCTGATCTGACATACAATATGACTACCATAACAGCCATCTAAAAATACCTTGTTATTGGTATTCCTTCCAAGTTGATGGTAATTATCAGAATTGGGTTTTCACTGAAAGACTTCATATGATCTCTATTTGTACCTAATTAAGAATTATTGCTGAGCTGACATCCAATATGGCCATGTCTGTCATCTTTTCATATGTTAGGATAAGTTTGTTGTAGTTACTCCACCCAAACTACTGGGGGATTGCCATGAAGCTTTATTACTCAGGGTACTAATTTAGCTTCCATAGTAACAACATATAAACAACATTAAAAATTCACTGACTTTAAATTTCTGAATGCTTATGATCAAAACTATATTTATCAGTATATCATTGTTGACAGCTGCATTGTAGAAAAAACTATGAGACACAGCATTTTTTAGATGAACATGTGCTTTCTGTTCCACACCAAAGAAAAATTTCAGTTCAGTTCCGCACCAAAGAATAATTTCAAGAAAGGGTTTTCACTGACAAGGTATTTTTAGACTGCTGTTATGGTAGTCATATTGTATGTCTGTAAATGGAAAGGATTTCTATCAATACAGCACTGTCCGTACTTCTTTCATTTACATCTGGGACAACTAGGATAAGATCTCAAAAGATTCTTTTTTCTAAAATCTTACTTTCATTAATATTCCTGGCAAGCAAGACCTATAATATATTAATTGATTATACTTTTTTTTATGTTCACCCATTTCTAGATTTGTTTCCATTCTTCCTTATCATTTGTACCATGAGTCCTTTACACACAAACAAACATTCATCCCATAGTTTGGTCATCTTAAAATGGGGTTTTCTTTAAAAGACTTTGTATGACAACTAGTTGGTCCTAAATGAAAATGGAGCTCTTCAGAAATCCAGTATGACCAATGTGGGCATAATATTACACCTGTCACATCTTGATATGGTTCACAATACATAGCAGATGATACAATACATTATTGATATGTATAAACTGGAGTTTTGATCTTTGGAAGGTATCTCAGTAAGATGGTACTGTTTTATATGTTGACATGTTGGTAGAGATCTTAAGAAGTTATGGCCAAGGGGTCTGATTACCAGAGGGTAGGGATGGACACTGGACTGGAGTTAGTGTTGGTGGCATGTACTGTAGACATTTGTTGTTTCAGACACAGTAAGTGTACATGTGATTATTTGATGAGGATCTAAGAGGATCTAAGGGCCTGTGGGTAAGGATGCCCCCAGGGTCAGTGTCAGTTATACATAAATTTATCTTTTCATGTTATGTAAATTTAGATATGGTTATTGGGTGAGGATTTCAATATTTTCTTTTATGACAGGGACTTGCATTGGCACTTGGGTCATTCATCTTACATGTTGATTATATAACATAAGAGATATGACTCAAGAGTTATATGAAATTTAATTAACAGCACCCTAACCCATATGACCTCACCTCAAGAGATGTGATCAAAATTATGAATGTATTGTCACCATAGGGATGCAGGATTTTGCCAAAATCAAGTTGTCCGTGGACAAGTAAATTGAAAATTCACTTGTCCATATATACATCCACTTGTCCATGTGGATATTTCAACTTGTGTTATTTTTGGACTTTTATAGTCAGTCTACAAATCTAATTAGAATGCATCCTTATTCTGTAACTGCTGAATCAGTACTAACATCTGAAAGGATGGATATGAATTTTAGTCTAGATATTTTATTCTTGAACTTTTTAGCACTGTTGATGAAATCTATGCATGCATTTCTGTTGAGTGATCAGTTCAAAGGTCAACTCTGTTTTTGATTGAACCTCACAAAGAAATTCATAATCAGAAAAAGATTTATCACTGCTTTGCTATGACATATGGTGTTTAAACATCTTGTTACACTCAGTTTAGCTCCCATTGTACTTATTAATCACTCTGTCCAAATCAGCACAACTTAATTTATCAGATTTGGCTTTTTCCTTATCAAAGTTTGACAGACAAGTATCATGCTTTGCACTTGTTTAAGGTTAAGAGTCTTTAATTGTGATAACCTGTCATTTTAACAATCCACTGGTTTTGTCTGCAGCTGTGTAGTATCTCTTACATGCTACATGCTACATAACACCATGTGATTGTTCAATTGTTGTTGGTCTTAAACCAAGGAAGCTTCTGCTGCTAAGAATCTTTGAACTCCCATTTTCTTGCTTTTTTTAAAATCATATTCCCAATGTCAAGTCAAGTTTTAGCTTGTTTTGTTGGCTTTTTATTCATCTGTTCACCCTAACTTTATAAGAAAACATCCATCCAGATGCATTCTCTGGTAAAGTCATCATCAATGCTGTCTTAACAACATTGTAGGCTCTGGACAAAGCAATGCACTGGGGCTCCCTACCTCATTAACAATATGAGCAGCATGATGCCCCTACAAGCATGAAAGCCTTAGGCAACTGCCCCTTGTGTCCATGCCTTAAGATGGCTTGGTCACATAAAGGTTTCAAAGAGTCTAGCAATTGGCTAAAAAAAAACAGATTGGCGAGAGGGTAGCCCTATCCTCCAGCAAATGAAATTTATTATGTTGTCACCATCAAAAGACTAGTGCGCTTCATTAGTTGTATCCATAGAAACTGTGACTGGTTTCCATTTTAATATATCAATTTCATTATACACTCTAAATATACACATGTATGGTACTCATTTGAAAGTATGAATTGCACTTATGTAAATATCTCTCATTTGGTACATACTATACTTGTATATTATTTTTTAAAATTCTTTATTACTTTGCATTTGAAGGTTTCTTGCACCCTGTAAACATTTCATTTTACCTGGAATCTACAAACTTAGTGCAGGGACATATATGATACATGCTATACTCTTATCACAAAAGTTGGTCACTATAAAATATATTTGTAAGCTTTACCAACTTTGGTTCATTTTTTCTGTGAAATTTTTTTTTTTTAATCACTATGCTAGAATTATTAAACTAGGTAGTCGTGTGCATCTGTCTTTGTACCATACACTGACAACAAAAAGGTCACTGTGACCTCCATTTTACATTTTACTGGCTTAAGCTAAGTTTAGCATTTAGCTGTGTCATAACCATGTTTTTATATGCTATACATGCTGTCCATAACTCAATATAATAGTTGAAAAAGTTTAAGCTTTATTGTGTGCAATGACCAGCTAGCCTGAAAGTGATCTGACCTAACATTTAAACATGGCTTTGAGTCATCCTTACCAGTTTCTCATTGATCCCAGATCTCAAGTCACCTTCACTATTTATTAAAGGCTTTAGTGACCATCCCCCTCGAGTCCTTTTATGCAGTATATTCATAGCTGGGACCTAAATCATTCAGAATGGTCAGTAAATGAAATCTAGCAGCTTAGCACATTACAAAATAGGGTTAGAATTTTAAAGAAAAGAATTTCCCTGGGTTTCCTCACTAGTTATACTGGTTATTTAAAAGAGACTTTGTATATCTTAGGTATTGTTCAAAGAACCTTTAATTCCCTTTATTTTGATGTATGATTTATGGGTATAATATGGGTTAGAGAGTATACAGCTTAGCCTTACTCCAGATGTGCATCTTTCATAAAATTGCTAGTTCTACTTGCTCAATTTCACTTCTCGAACTTCAGAGGTAAATTGTAAAAAATAAGAGCAGATAACTTTTTTTACATTTTATGTACTTGGTTATTCATTCATTGTACTTTTTGAAGATGGTATTGTCTAGTTTGGCAAAATTCATTTTCCCTATTTTAATAGCTGCCAAGAATAGTGTACTTTAGACAAATTCAGGTTGATTTTTGTAGCACAAGGGAGCAGTCATTTTAGTTATCAGTGTGCTAAGATCATTTAAAATTTCCAAAAGTACAATATCCAAAGAAATTTCAGCCACATTACATGAAAGTAGAATATAGGTATGCCAACATTTTCTCCACTGCATGTTTAAAATGCAAACAACTTCACCTTACATACATCTCAAAAGTACATAATAACTGGTGAGCGCCACCATAACCATATCTAGCAGCTTAGCACATTATAAAATGGCCAGGAATTTTAACCCTATGCTAAATACGAAACTGTAGAGCGCCACCTTAAAAACAAATATAAACATTTATGAAATTATTTTTCTTATTTTCATATTATTATGTATGATGTTCTGAGTAAAATGGTACATTAACAATGATTTTATTCATGAAAATAAGCTAATTATGCTTATTTTTGCTCTAGCATACATAATTTGATATGAGGCATGTTTGGGTGAGTAGTGACCTTCATTATGGGGAAATTAGAAGTCTTAGAATATAGGAATAAAGTCAACTTAAATTGAAAAATGTTGCATTAAGTAAAAGAAATCCATAGTGAAAATGTTTTATTTCATTTATTTGCAATGAAATTAAAAAATAAATGATAACAAAGCAAATTTGCTTTCTTCCATATCAAAGAATTAGTTAATATTTACCCTTTGACCTTTGACCTTTATGAACCTCACCTGTTATATCCCTTTTATAACTGTAAAATTTATTGTTGACATCTCAGGAATAAATATGGCTAGTTTCATGTTCCTGTCTATCAGCATAACACTGGTTGCTATGTTGACAAAATGTAATGCGCATTTTTAAAATAGTTCACTTTTTATCATAAGGAAGGGGGGGGCTGTACCGGTTTAAGACTCTGACTCTAATAAATGCTGTTCTGAGGGGGTAAATACATGACAATTATTACAAAGGACTGTTTTGATGCTTGTGACTTAAATATTTCAGTCGTACAATCAAAATTAAATCATACAATAATAATACCTATATTCTCTTTATGGTGTCGCTCACCAGTTATTATGTACTTTTGAGAGAGTGATGTATGTAAGGTGAAGTTGTTTGCATTTTAAACATGCACAGTGCAAAGAATGTTGGCATACCTATATACTACTTTCATGTAATGTGGATGAAATTTCTTTGGATATTGTACTTTTGGAAATTTTACATGATCTTGGGACACTGCTAACTAAAATGACTGCTCCCTTGTGCTCCAAAAATCAACCTAAATTTGTCTAAAGTACACTATTCTTGGCAGCTATTAAAATATGGAAAATGAATTTTGCCAAACTAGATAATACCAGCTTCTAAAAGTGCAATGACTGAATTACCAAATACATAAAATGTGAAAAAAGTTATCGGCTCTTTTTTTTACAATTTACCTCTGAAGTTCGAGAAGTGAAAATGAGCAAGTAGAGCTAGCACGTTTTTGAAAGATGCACATCTGGAGTAAGGCCAAGCTGTATATTCTCTAACCCATATTACACCCATCAATCATACATCAAAATAAAGGGAATTAAAGGTTCTTTGAACAACACCTAAGATATACAAAGTCTCTTTTAAATAACCAGTATAACTAGTGAGGCAACCGGGGGAAACTCTTTTTCTTTAAAATTTTAACCCTATGCTAAATACGAAACTGTAGAGCGCCACCTAAACCATATCTAGCAGCTTAGCACATTATAAAATGGCCAGTAAACCATATCTAGCAGCTTAGCACATTATAAAATGGCCAGTAAACCATATCTAGCAGCTTAGCACATTCAAAATGATCAGACATTAGTGCATCACAAAATCATAAGCTGCCTTTCTTTGGTTATTTTAGGTGACAATGCCACCTGCAGGGAGATACTTTTAGTTCTTCAGGCAACATATTGCAATTACCATGTCATTAGACATGTGCTAATGTTATTTGTAGGGAAACATTCATGTAATTGACCATGGCAAGCAATTAATGATAAGAACAAATGTTTTAGGGACATGTATGGAGCACAATTGAAACCAAGTGGGATTTCTCTGTTTGGAGGAAATGAATAACAACAAACACAAAGAGATGAATGATTGGAATTTATAAAATGAAATACTAGACATATATATGTGAATACAAAACAAATACCCTGATTCTCACACTCCTATCATACAATTGATCCAAATCACCCTACACACTAAAGAAATGATAAAGAAAGAAAAAAATACAAAATTGTGATTCATTGGCCTCTAGCTTAAAATAAGAAGTACAAATGTACCATGTATCATATAAAATGAGATTCATGTAAACACTTGTAGACATTAAGCTTTGAGATTCCAGAAATCTCTTGAGATAAAACAAACAAAGGAAAATAAGCAATACTCATAATGTTATTCCTATTGTTTCCACTAAACTAAACAATACTCTTTCAAACTAAATAAACAAATAGATGAACACAAATAACTGTGAACTGGAATAGTCATTCACTATACAGTTTATTCAACATATAAACTAAATCTCTAAATCCCTTTCTTATCTATCCACATTCTTATACATCACAGATCACTTACAGGTATTCATTCACAAAGATACATGTCTTTATTCACATAGACCACCTGTGGTAATACAGATAGCTACCTCCAACCATGGGTAGCTACAGTCAGCTCTTATTGGACTCTGAATCTCCCTTAAGACTTCAGCTTCAAAAAGACACCGTCAGCCCCAATAAAACATCATCAGCCCCAATAATGTCCATTACTCTCCCATAGTGTCCACTAATGTCCAAATAGTATCCAATAGGCTACAATAGGCTAAAAAAAAAAATCAAACTATTTATTACTAAAATGTTAATAAAGCATGCAAAGCTTCATTACCCGACATAACATAAAACAGAGAAAAAGTTTCACAAATCAAATAAAACAAAACTTTGATATTTACCCCTATGGCCTGAGACGGTAGTAGATAATATTCACACCACTGACAAAATCCAAATGACTTGTGTCTCAGTAGGAAGTCTATCAAGCTTAAATCCATGGGAGTGAATAATAGTTATGGTCAAATGTTCATGTATACCCTGTGACTTTCCATTGCATGTAATTTCAAAATAACTTTACCTGGTGAAAAAGATTAACCCTAGGTAATATACACCTGTACAATGAATAAAGGTGAAAAATAGATTCAAGGTGAAACCAATTTATTTATAGCCTTATGTAGGCAAGCATGTGTATAGGTTAATAAATAAATACATAAGAAAGCAACAGTTACAATTTGTGCCCTATAAAAATGTTGCCTTAAATCAGATAATTATATGACTACCTCAATTCTTTACTATCTAAAAAAAACAGATTTTTGTTCAAAATACTATTTCTTTAAAAACTATATTACCAGTATTTTAAAAATATGTAGCACTATAATTCTTTTACTGGAAATTTTTAGAGCATTCTGTGTATATCATGCAAGAATATTTATGTTTACCACATTTGAAACTTCTAAAAAAAATTGTATTTAGTTAGTTCCTCTCTAATTTCTCCCTCTAATTATTCTCCCTTGATAAGGAAGAGTTGCTTTTCCCAATTTTCAAGTCCTTCCTTGAGCCCCTCTTATGTAAATGATCTGATTAGAGTTTCACAAAATTGTGGTATTTTTCAGTGTTTGTTTTACACATTTTTTATCTTTCTGAACTTTGACTTTTATTACAAAAAAAAGCCTTGTTAGCATAATTGAACAAAAAGCAAAACTTTGCATGTTTGTAGGTATAGGAATTTTAGATGTCCTAATTAGATTACATATTATTATAGAAATTATTTAAATTTTTGTTCTGAATTTTAAAACTTTTTTAAGACTTTTTGTTCTGCATTGTACATGTGTTGCAAACACAGATCTCATAAAAAAAATTGAAGTTATATATTTTGACTGTGACTTAGTTGCAGTGTATTTTGACTTTGTATATATGCATTTATTTTATAGTGTCATCTTTTGACTTGTTTATATGCATTTATTTAATGATGTCAATTATGACTTGTATATATGCATTTATTTAATAATATCAGCTTTTGACTTCTTTTTATTTATGTTATATGTTGCAGCCAAGTTCTTGGATAAAAGTTCGAAACATAGTAAAATCAACGGCATTTCCACAACATTTAAGGAAGTTATTATATCCATGGATACAGCTGGCTGGTCACAGGGGTGAGTAATAAACAGATTCTTGTAAGACTAATTGAGCTGCAAACTGCACAGACCCATATCTGCCATCACATTATGTGCCAGCAGATCTGGGTCTGTTCAGTTTGCTTAGAGTAATCAATGGTACAAACAACATAGACCTGATCTTTGGGTGCATTATACCAGCAGATCGTGGTCTTTGTTGTTTGCAGCTTGACTCATAAGAGAGTACATAAGGTACATATATATATATATATATCAAAAATGCTTAATTATGTGTATTTTTATGCAAATTCTTGATTTGGGACGAAGAAAATCACCCACACAGAAGTCCTTGGTACGCACATTTTTGGTGCAAGGAAGAAATTTTTGCAGCAAAATAAATATGTTCTAATCACTATGAAAACTGAAACAATGCTTTTATTTTAGTTTGTTGCTGACTTTTCATTAAAGGTCATGGGCTTGCTTTGATGAAGGTGCATGTACTATTGAAGTCGACACTAAAGGCTCTCTTTGAAGGACAAAAAAACACCCATTTGTGGCAACATCAAATGATTTGTAGAACATTGACACAGTTTTTTTCAAAATTCCTTAGTATATAGCCATGTTTCAGAAGTAATCAGTTTTCATCAAAGTTGCAACAAAACTATTTTTTTCTGGGCTTTTTTTGTTGTTTTTCTTTTTAAATTGCTGTTATGTGGTCGACTGTAGTCATTTCATGTTTCGGCCCTCAGAGGTGGTCCATTGTAGCTACATATAGTAAGTTGCATTGCTAGTTTGGTTACATTACAACATACAGTATCAATGTCAGATATCAGCATAAGCTGAAGCAATTAACTGTTAGTGTGATTTATCGATATGAAATAAGGATTTGTTTATGTAACAATTGTTTCCAGTGCATTTTTATATCCAGGCTTCCTGTCATGGTGCCTTTAAATTTCTCCACTCCAAACTCAAGACTGTATAAACTATTTTTATCAGCCAAAAATGTTGTAGCCAAACATATGGCCAGAAGGTATATTTTGTCACCAATATGTAAAACATAATTGCAATTTGCCCAGTGCAATCAGTGTTATTGATTTCATTTCCAGTTGTTGCAGTATAAATATTGCCTGCAAACTCAAAATCAAGAAACTTGGACAAAATGTTATTTGCAAATTTATACAAGTGTTTTGTGTCATCCTGAGAAGATAATCATTAAGTCCCCAGCTTCCCCAAAATAATCACTTTTGTTGTGACAGCTCATGGCTTCTACAGATCTTTCACTCCTTCAAAATTTCCTTCACCAAAGATGAATGGATCAATCTGCTATACCCCTCTAGAAGACAATGCAATCAAAACCTGTCAAATGTTGCTACATAAACCACACAAAGCTCAGCTGTACTTAACATCACAATATTTTTGAATATCTTCCTTATTGCTTGGTTAGTAACAATTTTTTTTTTACAGAAAATTCAGCAGACATAAAAAATGAAAAAATAAAATCTTATATTTTGTCGTAAAGTTTTGTCTTATTTATCTCAGAGGAATTTCTCAACTCTTTATTCAAGGATAAGAAGTTTTCCTTGATAAATTATAAAAATAATAAGTTATTTAGTATCCTTTCAGAATTTCTACCTCTGACAAAAATATTAACACTGTCAGAAGTAACATAAGCAAGATAACAAAATCTCAATTTGAGAAGAAAATTTGAGAAAATTTTTGAAATTGAGGCCAGATCCAAATTATATGTAAGCTTGCATGCAAACAAGTCTAAGTAATCAATTGACTTCATGGACAAAAAGACATGAGCATTATAATTAGATAGGTATTCATTTCAATTTTACAAAAAAATTAAAATCTTTTCTCATTGGATTCAAATCATGAAAATTACAGGAGATCATCAGCACAATCTGTTCCCTATTGGGTTTTTGAAAGCTGTGTGACTATTGCTTTCAAAAGAATCCTGTGATTGAATGGCCTGGCAGAATTGCTGACTGCATAAATCTGAGATATTTATCACTTTCAGAATACATTAAAGAATGCTTTAAATTACAATACAAGCAGAAATCAAGTCATACACAGTATATATATACCATATCTAACTCATGGAATATAGATAATGATAAGAATTAGTATGTCATCTGAAGACAGCAAAGAAAGGTATACATGCATGCTTTGATTTAAAATAAGATCCAACAATGGTATTTTAGAATGTCAAAATTATTTTGCATAATGAACATTTCAACTACATTAGTCACCCTCTTAAACACCCCCCCCACCAGCGGCCACCCGCTCCTTACGGCCAGAATCTGAAGGCACCGATGAATTTGTGTTCAAAATTACCCCTCACGAAAGGCCACCTGGTTAACGCAACCAGCGGCCAGCATTTTTGTGCAAAAATATAAAATTTACCACTCACAAGCAGAAAAAGAAAATATGCAGATCTTTTAACTTTTACTTAAAATTATATTCATAAATACAAAAGCACTGGGCTGGTTTAATGAGCAAATGTAACAAAATCTTATAATACTTTTAGAATAGATAACTACAGTGTTACAATGTATATTAAAGTAGAAGGGGTGGGATTTAAATTACTGTTTAAAAAGTCACTGTCTTGACTTTTTCTTTTCTTCAAAAATTAAAGCTTTAAATTAGTTCACAAAGTAGAATGATTAATAATGATTAATAACGCAGAAAACGGATGTACTAATTTCATTTTGCCATCTTGGTACTTGGTTTAAGTTAGGCTACCAACATCTTATGATAGCCTAATTTTGAATATTCTATACACTGCCATCATCATAATTTTTATTATAATATGAAAAAAATCTCTCCCAAATGTTCAGCTTAACTTTTTTATGAGATTACAGGCCCAGATTCACCACTCGACTAGTGTTGTCAAGTGTTGGTTTTGCTGCATGTGAGTCAGTTTATTATAATTTATTTTCTTTCACAGGAAATTTTCTTCTTGGAGAGAAAGGTGTAATATTAAAGAAGTATGATCAAAGAGAACAACTAGCTTATTCTAAGCTGATGAAGGACATTCTGCGGCCATATGTCCCAGAATATCGAGGTGATACATTGCAAAATAATGAGCGATATCTACAGTTACAGGATCTTCTGTGCGAGTTTGATGAACCCAGTGTGATGGATATTAAGATGGGGGTGAGATCCTACCTAGAGGAAGAGTTGATCAAAGCAAGGCAGAAACCCACGCTTAGGAAGGTAACTAACAATCTAATGAACTGTTATCTTAATTTGAGCCAAAGGAATGAATCAAGTCAATTTATTTGTGTTGCCAGTAGAGTTTTTATACATACAGCAGTGCTTTTTATTTGTGTTGCCAGTAGAGTTTTTATACATACAGCAGTGCTTGTTATTTAATATCTAAAATAAAATTGTTCTTTTACAGCAGTATTGGAGAAGGGGGATACATTTTTTAAATTTGCAGTAAATATATTGTTTTATCAAAATGATTAGCAACTCAGCCTTTTCCTCTGTCCACCACTTAGGTTTTAATGTTTAATATAATTTATTTAACTTGTTATTCCCCACTCACTGAAATTTGTGTTGCATATAAAATGTGTGCTGTACATCTTTCAGTTTTATTTTCAAAACATAACTCAAAAACCATTTAAGATATGTTTATAAACATTGGTACACATACCAAACTACTGGTTTTGATGTGTGTAAAAAAAATACACACCTTTAGTATTTTGCAATTTGTCATTGAAACGTAATGTAAAATTGCCAAATTTGTCCCTGTCATTTTCAGAGCATATTTGAAAAACAGAGATCTGCTTGTGAAACTTACCATGGATAATAAACTAGTGGAATAGAGTTGCCTTTTACAATTATTATTTTTTTTATTCCAATATTTTTTATATTGTCAAGAAACAGTTATTAATCCTATAAGTGGACACTGTCAATAAGAGTTGTAAACTGGATAATGGGCTTGAACTGTTGTTTATTTGGCTTGTATCATGGGTATGAAATTTTCAAGCTTCACCCATCTCATTTTGTTTATATTAAAAAATGTAATAATGTAATCAACTACACTGATCAGCTGACCTCTTGATGCAAGATATGTGCTGCCTAAGCTTCTCACTGTAAGTCTCTCACTAATTGTCCTGGACTGCTTGTTGAATTGCCATGAAATTTAAAACTCACATTCACTCATCCAATATGGCTGCCACAGCAGCCATTTTGAAAATCTTGTTATTGACACTCCTGAATGGATGGTCATAGCAGCAAGGAGTTTTCACTTCCAAAAACTTTATATGATGTTACATATATGTGAGGGGCCCCGAGTGGTCTAAAGCACTCTATATTACCGATCACTGCCATCTCACCTCTGTCTGCATGGGTTCGAGTCTAAGATTCGGTGAATGTGGATATGTGAGAAAGCTTGCCAGTAGCTACTCGTAGGTCGATGGTTCTTTCTGTGGATTTCCAGGTCCTCCAATATTAACACTGGCCACAATGTATAACCTATCATGTGCTGAAAAATGGCGTTAAACCCTAGAACAACAACAAAAACAAGGAATATGTGATTAAATTGCTCTTGTGTAAGTTTTAAATTTTTTTTTTATTTCATTACATTTTATTGTAATGAATTTTATTATTTAATTCTAAATTCTTTTTCAGTAATTAAATAATTTCTTTTAACCCTTACCCTCATAGAGTGTATGGCTTTTTAGCCATTCGATACGCATGTAGCAAAGTTACACAGTGCAATCCACTACACATAGGCTTGTTAAGCAGTGGAGTGTATATTACGTTTAACAGCAATTTTAACCATTTTACAGTTTTTGGTACACTTATATTATGTATGGAAAGATTTAAGAGTAAAATATGGTCATTATAGCTGTATAATTATTTTTAACAAAAGAATTTTGTATGTACTTTAAAATCTTGAGAGAACTCATTCAATATCAAATCAGTGAAGCTGCGTGATTAATGGCAGCAGCAAATTTCCATACTCAAAATTTACAAGTTCTTTGCGTCTACATCACAAAATAAGTTTAATTTGATAATTTATAAAAACTAAGGGCTTTCTACCTCAGTCTCAGAGCCTATCCCCAAGTTATTGAAGCTTTCATAATTGTGAATTTACTGGTTCAAGTACAGAACGAAATCAGAGACGGCCATTTTGTCGAAAGGAGAATATGACCCAGTTACGACCTACTTACTTTAAATAGCAGATTGCAACCAGAGCATCAACAGTGACTATGTGATCTGATGTAATGGTCATTCTCACCAATGAATGCAGTGTCTAACAGGGGGTTTCCCTGAAGGTGGTGCTATGAAATTCCACTCAAAATAGCTGTTTACAGCATTGCCATCGGGTAAATTGCCAAAAGGAGCCTAGCGTGACATCAGGTAAATTGCTAAAAGTCGCTTATATTAGGTAAAGGGTTAATGTTGTTTATTTAAGATGAAGTAGTATTATGTGAGAATAATCATTTAGTTACCCTAGTTTATCTTGTGCTGGCAACAATGTCAACAGTTAAAATGATTGGTCAGTATCAGGGGCATACTTTCTTTGCTGATCATTATGTGTAATCAACATTTTTTTATAAATAATTTTTAAGTTGGTTTTTACTGGCAGATGTGCTAAAGTCAGTGTAGTAAAAGACTACATGACCAATCTCGTGAGACTTGAAATGAGGTGTTGGGGTTTTAAATACACAATCTTAATATTTTTCGGGCATTCATTCAACACCTTGAAGGAACAAGGTGTATTTTTTTAATTTGTTGCCAGGATTGTTTGTTCATTGTCTGATGTTTAGCTTTAATAATTTATTCACCTGGAAACTCAACAAGTTGACTTTTCTAGAAAAAAAATTTTGAAAGATATTCATGGAAATTTATTCTGGAATTATTCGGAAACAAAGACAGTGATTCAAGTGAGGAGTTGTTGTTATTCGTATATTGGACCACATCTGATGTCATCACCTTTCATATTTGTACGTCATTGGGACTCAAACCTGGATTCCTTTAGGACTATTTAGTGATAGGACTCGTGTTTTCATTCTTAGGATCAAATTTTGGATTATAGTCACAAAATGGTTAAGTCCTATTTACCAATTTTTACATTGTTGCCTGGGGAAATAAATTGTTTTGTTAAAATATACAAAGCTTGTTGGCTTTCACTCTTTTCGTTGTTACTGAGTATAAGCCCTTGTCACATAACAATGATGTCTACTTGGTCCCAAATGAAATTAGCACAAACTGAAATCCTGACTCTGAAAGAAGCAGAATGACAAAAATGAATGAACTTGAGAGGAAAAAAATGATCAATCTTTTCAAACCTTTGCTTTATGATTTAAAGCCAAAAATATATGATAGAAGTGTATTGTTTTCTGTATATTCAGTTTGACAGATTGGCAATATTTTGCATGTGGAACTTCCTTTGAGCTTATAAGCATACTATGAATGTGTTCAGAAAATAAAGTCTGTAATATTTCCAGGTAAATATAGATTTAAATGTTATATTTCTTTTTGTTACTTTAAAATCATTTTCCTTTGTCAAATGAATGTTATCAAGAAACATTGATCTAACTCAGATCCTTAACTGTAATGTGTGCCTAGATCACTTACTGCCCTGCTGTCTGTATGGTCTGGTCCTAAATGTTTAGCAAGATTGTGTTGAATAGTATTCCAAAAACATGACAGCTCTGTACAAGGTACATGTATAAATCTGGAAGAGACCGTGGTATGGTTGGCTGTATTTTATCCTGATAGATGATACAACATTAAAAAAAAACAACAACTTGAATGGCAGGGATTTATTTATCTGACACTTTATTTTACCATATAGACCTGTACAAATAAGTTGTAAACAATATAGACCAGGATATACCTGTACATGATGCAATATCAGATTGGGTATTTTGTTGCTTATTGTAAATATTGATCCTTACAGACTGTTGACCTAAACTTGTAGTGCATTATGTGATGGCATTTCTGGGTCTATGCCATTTGCAGTTAGATCAAAGTTATACTCAAGTATATATGGTAGCTAGTGCCTTTAATTGCCTGTAATGGATGATTGAAATAAGACTTGCCATATGTACCCTATTATATATGTATAATCTGCATCAAGTTGTGAAGGGCATATACCTATCTACCATTTTATATTGCACCAGCAGATTGGAGTCTAAAACATACACCTAGATCTACAATTGTATATTGCACCAGCAGATTGGAGTCTAAGGCATACACCTAGATCTACAATTGTGTATTGCACCAGCAGATTGGAGTCTAAGGCATATACCTAGATCTACAATTGTATATTGAACCAGCAGATTGGAGTCTAAGGCATACACCTAGATCTACAATTGTATATTGAACCAGCAGATTGGAGTCTAAGGCATACACCTAGATCTACAATTGTATATTGCACCAGCAGATTGGAGTCTAAAACATACACCTAGATCTACAATTGTGTATTGCACCAGCAGATTGGAGTCTAAAACATACACCTAGATCTACAATTGTGTATTGCACCAGCAGATTGGAGTCTAAAACATACACCTAGATCTACAATTGTGTATTGCACCAGCAGATTGGAGTCTAAAACATACACCTAGATCTGCCATTGTATATTGCACCAGCAGATTGGAGTCTAAAACATACACCTAGATCTGCCATTGTATATTGCACCAGCAGATTGGAGTCTAAAACATACACCTAGATCTGCCATTGTATATTGAACCAGCAGATTGGAGTCTAAAACATACACCTAGATCTACAATTGTGTATTGCACCAGCAGATTGGAGTCTAAAACATACACCTAGATCTGCCATTGTATATTGCACCAGCAGATTGGAGTCTAAAACATACACCTAGATCTGCCATTGTATATTGCACCAGCAGATTGGAGTCTAAGGCATACACCTTGATCTACAATTGTATATTGCACCAGCAGATTGGAGTCTAAGGCATACACCTAGATCTACAATTGTATATTGCACCAGCAGATTGGAGTCTAAAACATACACCTAGATCTGCCATTGTATATTGCACCAGCAGATTGGAGTCTAAGGTATACACCTTGATCTACAATTGTATATTGCACCAGCAGATTGGAGTCTAAGGCATATACCTAGATCTGCTATTGTATATTGCACCAACAGATTGGAGTCTAAGGCATACACCTAGATCTGCCATTTTATGTTGTACCAGCAAATTGGAGTCTAAGGCATACACCTAGATCTGCCATTTTATGTTGCACCAGCAGATTGGAGTCTAAGGCATACACCTAGATCTGCCAATTTCTGTTGCACCAGCAGATTGGAGTCTAAGGCATACACCTAGATCTACAATTGTATATTGCACCAGCAGATTGGAGTCTAAGGCATACACCTAGATCTACAATTGTGTATTGCACCAGCAGATTGGAGTCTAAGGCATACACCTAGATCTACAATTGTGTATTGCACCAGCAGATTGGAGTCTAAAACATACACCTAGATCTACAATTGTATATTGCACCAGCAGATTGGAGTCTAAGGCATACACCTAGATCTACAATTGTGTATTGCACCAGCAGATTGGAGTCTAAAACATACACCTAGATGTACAATTGTATATTGCACCTACAGATTGGAGTCTAAGGCATACACCTAGATCTACAATTGTATATTGCACCAGCAGATTGGAGTCTAAGGCATATACCTAGATCTGCTATTGTATATTGCACCAACAGATTGGAGTCTAAGGCATACACCTAGATCTGCCATTTTATGTTGTACCAGCAAATTGGAGTCTAAGGCATACACCTAGATCTGCCATTTTATGTTGCACCAGCAGATTGGAGTCTAAGGCATACACCTAGATCTGCCAATTTCTGTTGCACCAGCAGATTGGAGTCTAAGGCATACACCTAGATCTACAATTGTATATTGCACCAGCAGATTGGAGTCTAAGGCATACACCTAGATCTACAATTGTGTATTGCACCAGCAGATTGGAGTCTAAGGCATACACCTAGATCTACAATTGTGTATTGCACCAGCAGATTGGAGTCTAAAACATACACCTAGATCTACAATTGTATATTGCACCAGCAGATTGGAGTCTAAGGCATACACCTAGATCTACAATTGTGTATTGCACCAGCAGATTGGAGTCTAAAACATACACCTAGATGTACAATTGTATATTGCACCTACAGATTGGAGTCTAAGGCATACACCTAGATCTACAATTGTATATTGCACCAGCAGATTGGAGTCTAAGGCATACACCTAGATCTGCCATTTTATATTTGACCAAGAAAGTGGAGCATAAAGATTTGCTGAGTTTTGTAATCAAGAACATAAACCTTGATCTGCTGACACATTTATTTAAAGTCAGATATGTTAGTGTTAACTGTATGTCACATTATGACACATTTATGTAAGGTCAGATATGGTAATAGTGTTGACTATAGGTCACATGCTAAGTCATGTGGTTGTTCCTTAATGTTCCATTATCTTTTTTAGCAGTAGAAGGGTTTAAGGAGAACTTACAGTGTAACATTTTTCAAAAACATTCACATGGATTTAGCACAAAAAAAATTATCCAGTGTTTAGCCATCATGTATATCTTAAAGTATGAAAGAAATTGTTTTATTGAATGCACTCTCCAGGGTATATGTGTATCAAATTTTAATTTGAAAAACAGACACTATGCAGTTTTTGTATTGCTCATTCTACAGGCACTATGCAGTTTTTTTATTGCTCATTCTACAGGCACTATGCAGTTTTTGTATTGCTCATTCTACAGGCACTATGCAGTTTTTGTATTACTCATTCTACAGGCACTATGCAGTTTTTGTATTGCTCATTCTACTGGCACTATGCAGTTTTTGTATTACTCATTCTACAGGCACTATGCAGTTTTTGTATTGCTCATTCTACAGGCACTATGCAGTTTTTGTATTGCTCATTCTACATGCATAAAAAAGCTTTGAATGAAGACATAAGTAATATTAACATTCTACTTTGAGATGAGGTTCAGGTTTATGGACCATAGGCGCTTCAAAATTCCCATTTGAAAATGAATCAGACCCAAAGGCATCATTGAGCATATGCCCACTTTTTATTTTTATTTTTTAATTATATATATATATATATATATATATATATATATATATATATATATATATATATATATATTGAGCAAATTGTTATTCTACATGAATCATGAAGAAATGTAAAATTTCTTGCACAATTTTGGAGAGTGCTTGCTTTTGTAGGACATGTACCAGAAGATGTTGGAAGTGGACCCTAAAGCACCAACACCAGAAGAACATACCAAAGGTGCCATCACAAAGCCACGCTACATGAGGTGGAGAGATGAAATTAGTTCTTCTGTTGAACTGGGGTTCAGGATAGAGGGGATTCGAGTAAGTTGAAATAAAAATATGCTGAAAGTAGGTAGTAAGCAGGCATTTAGCTTCATTATAGTTGAAGAGCAGACATCCAGGGATAGCACAGTCTGTTCTGTCTGGTATATATTTATAATTCTTTGTAAAACAAAAATCCTATATACCTTGATTTCTTTCATTGGGATCTGGAACGACTGTGTATAAATGAGAATTAATTACTGGGTCGTCATGCGAGTGTCTGCTATGCATGAGCTTATATAACAACGATTCAGTGCCATCATTTTTTGGTGATGCGTACTTAGTCGTGACGGTATATGGGTTGGTGTGTGCAGGCAAGGCAATGGGTGCCATTTACTCGCGGACCTGGGTTCGAATCTCGGTAGAGTACGAATTGAATTTCTCTAACCTGTATGATAGTATTGTTTGTATTAAACTATATATATATATATATATATATATATATATATATATATATATATACACACACATACATATACATACTTACAGGGGTCAAGCTATACTTAAATTGTAAGGAGAAGTGACTTCACCCTTCACCTTTTGGTCAGAACAGGGAGAAGTGGGAGCTAAACAGGGAGAAGTGGAAGCTAAACTGGGAGAAGTGAGACCAAAGCAAGAAATGCGAGATATATATATATATATATATATATATATATATATATATATATATATATATATAGCTGCATTTTCTTATTTGTGTGCTCCATTTCTCAGTATGCTTTTAACAGTTTTAGATGATGCCTCATTTTCTAGTTTAAAAATATGTCATGTTTATTATCATCCCATTTTGTACATGTATAAAAATTATTATATTCATACCATTCTATTTATGCTTGTAGTGTATGTGTGTTTAGAGCGTGATACTTGCAAATTGGCCAAGACTTAAAAGGCACAGTAGAAGCTATACATTGTAATTAATTTTAACTGAAATCAAGATTAAGAGTCTTGTAATTTAAAGTTGGTAAAATGCTTAATAAAACTACCACTTAATGATTTTATTTTATATTTACAAGTTTTGTGTAAAATTGCAGTCAAAAAAGATTTCTAGCATTCTTTGAAACAACCCCTATTTCATGTACATAGGAATAAATTCACAAGCGACTTCAAAACATACTCTTTGTCCATATTTCCTTGTTCCCAATAAAACATCACAGTAACTATTCATAGACAACAAACAGAAGTGCTAAAGTAAATAGATAACAAAACTGGACCCTTTTCCCCCTAAGACCGAAACATCCAAAGACATGTATTTCACCAAGCCAGTGCATCTATTTTTAGAAAGAGGGTTTTTCTTAATAAAACTATTGCTTTCTTGCTTTGTTGCAACAAATTCATTAATCGGACTGCATATTTATGGTTTGAATTTTTTGTCTACCTACTGGTATTAACCATATAAGTCGGTAAAATATTATTTGCTTCACTACTATATATCTCTTTTGTAATTTCACAAAAATTAATTGCGGTAAGTCAGAAACAACCTTGACCTTACAGCATTGTTTCGAATTCAGAACATAGATTGTCATGTGTTTTTTTTAGCTACATTATTAAATATTTCGGCTAAAATATGCTAATAATGCTATTAAAATAACCATTTATAAAAACAAGAAATAGATAAAATCACTCTTCACCGATCACATTTTTAAAAGCAAATTACTTCTTATATATTGATGCATTCCACCTTGGATTACAACAGTGCTAGAACTTGCTGGCTACTGCGAGGGGGCATCTCAAACGTTATAATATATAGTCATTTTATGTCCCAAAAATCGAAGGCAAATTCATTTTCACTTTCCTAACAGAAGGTGAAGTTTACAGTTCTTAGGCGACTTTTTCACCCACTTTGCCTGGTAGCATGACCCCTGTATGTGTGTGTTTATATATATATATATATATATATATATATATATATATATATATATATATATATATATATATAAATAACCTGGTGACAATGGTAATTCTGTAAACTATGGGAGATAACATTTTAAAAATGCAAATATGACATTTTCCATGGAAAATATAGAGAATATCTTCAGTGATGAAAATCAATTGGATCAGGTTTAATTTGCTAATCATCAATCTTTATATTTCAGCTGATTCCCTTTACAAGCTCCTACCTTTCAGATGTTTTACACAAATCAAAGCTAACATAGGAACTATTAAAATTATTATCAAAGTTTACATGGAATATTTTTTCCTTACCAATGATTCTAATTTTTATTATTGTTGTTAAGCGCCTGTGACATTGTGGAAACTTTATGTATGGACTGGTGCCTGACTAGGCATATGCTGATTGATGTAGCTAATTAGTGTAAATTTGCTGTTATATTAGAACCATCAATATAATTTTCTGGGTCAAGGGTCTGAAACTATTTTTAAATTTCAGCCTGTTAATAGCTGGAGTAAAAAATATTACTCTTATTTGTAGCAAAATAACACAATATTGTCCTGATAAAATATTCCAGCTAAAACAAATCACCCCCTTCCCAAATTTAAATGGTAGGTACCTTATAGTAAATAAATTTGCTATATGTATGATGATTGTTGTGTAAGTTGTTATCAAACAATTGTTATTAATGTCAGGATTATTAATGATTGCACAATAGCTGACAACCTCTGAAAGACATTGAGTTTACCTTGTGGAACTTGTTTATAAAAAAAGGAAGTGTTGGCACTGAAGCCTACAATTTACAAGCTACACTCCAGATATAATAGGAGGGAAATTTTTAGTTGGATGTCAACACCTGGGCAAGATATTCATCAGAAAGAACATAAAACATGCTTACTCAAGAACAAAAATGTATTTAATGGAGTTGAGAATTTATGTAAAATTAAAATAATAAAACTGCTCTCCTAAAACTCTTAAAATGATTAGCAGTGGCTGTCTTACATTGGAATACATGCACTTAATACATACCATATGCTAGTAAATAATTAACAAGTTAATTGGGGAGGGGATTTAAATCTGAATTTTTTTCCAAAAGTTGGTTTCGGCCTGAGTATTTTTCACAGCATTCCATTTGGCATTAACATTTGTAAAGGTGATATATGTCAAACAAACTTAAAGGATCACAAATATAATTGTATTAATTATATTCAAACCTAATTTTTGTCAGCATTTTGAATTGTTGTCATGAAAAAAATTTAAAGATGCTGTTAATATCATTAAACAATTTTTACTCGAATTTCTATACATTCCTTAATGAAGGAAACTATTGAAGTACTGGTACAGTGAAAAAGAACCATGGTACTGACTACCAGAAAAAATAACACATGAACTGGTATACTGGTATAGTGCAGCTCTGATGCTGTTATATCAAGCTGACAAGTTGTAAATGTATTTTGTTGTATCTAGCTGATTAGGGTAAATGTATTTTGTTGTATCTAGCTGATTAAGGTAAATGTATTTTGTTGTATCTCCTCGATGATTAGGGTAATGTATGCTGTTACATGTAGTTGATTAGTGTCAATGTATTCTGTTACAGGTAGCATATTAGTGTAAATCTATTCTATTACAAGGTAGCATATTAGTGTAAATCTATTCTATTACAGGTAGCATATTAGTGTAAATGTATTCTATTACAGGTAGCATATTATTGTAAATGTATTCTATTACAAGGTAGGGTAGTAGTGTAAATGTATTCTATTACAGGTAGTATATTAGTGTTAATCTACTCCATTACAAGGTAGCATATTAGTGTAAATGTATTATATTACAGGTAGTATATTAGTGTACATGTATTTTATTACAAGGTAGCATATTAGTGTAAATGCATTCTATTACAGATAGCATATTAGTGTAAATGTATTCTATTACAAGGTAGCATATTAGTGTAAATGTATTATATTACAGGTAGCATATTAGTGTAGATGTATTCTATTACAGGTAGTATATTAGTGTAAATGCATTCTATTACAAGGTAGCATATTAGTGTAAATGTATTCTATTACAAGGTAGCATATTAGTGTAAATGTATTCTATAACAAGATAGCATATTAGTGTAAATGTATTCTATTACAAGGTAGCATATTAGTGTAAATGTATTATATTACAGGTAGCATATTAGTGTACATGTATTCTATTACAAGGTAGCATATTAGTGTAAATGTATTATATTACAGATAGCATATTAGTGTAAATGTATTCCATTAGAGGTAGCATATTAGTGTAAATGTATTCTATTACAAGGTAGTATATTAGTGTAAATGTATTCTATTACAGGTAGTATATTAGTGTAAATGTATACTATTACAAGGTAGTATATTAGTGTAAATGTATGCTATTTCTTATAGCTGATTATTGTAAATGTATTCTGATTTAAATATTAGTTTTTCATCATAAAAGTTAATATCTCTTTGGTAGGTTATACATGTATATATCACTATTTACAATTATTAATGACTGACATGTACTGGCAATTATAGTGTTCATTTCAGAGCATGCCATTTCCCTCTACTTTTCATAGTTTGTTCGAGAAAATTGCCTCAGTGTATGGCCTCAGTAGGGTGCTACCAAACCCCCAGACAATGAAAATAAAGAAATGGTTGCCTGTGTTGTCATTAAAAGGATTTGAGGACTTTGGTAGTGGTTTTGTCTACATGGACTAGCAATAAAACCAATAGTAATGTCCTCAGATATAAAACTCATTCCTATGCTCAGGCAGATTGGAGAATATTATTATAACGCAGCAAAAAAAAATATTATTCTCTGTAGAACTGTGCCACTGAGATAGTTACGATATCAAAATAACATCATAGCTTCTGATAGTATATGGTCCATTTTATGTCTGCAGTTTTTGATATTCAATGAGTGACAAAGGTACCTACATTTACAAATATTTTAGGATTTCAAAGTTGATACTAAGAAGTTTAGAATTATATTTACATTTGCAAAATTTATAGATGGTGGTTATGCATAGCATTCACAGATTTTACTATTTTCAGAAGAGTGATGGCGTTTCAGGAAAGAATCTTAAGAAGATGAAAGGCCACCAAAGTGTGATGGGAAATATCCAGAACTTTGTGGAGGAAGATGTATCCATTATGGTGAAATATTTGCAGAGGTTGAAAGCCTTGCAAGCCACATTAGAAGTCTCTCCATTCTTCCAAACCCATGAGGTAAGGAGTGTAAAAGAAACAAATAAAGGCCATTTGGGTGGGTTAGATTGGTGAATACACATGTGGAAAACTAATTAGGACCTGACACTGCAAAGTCAGCAGAGCCCAAGAGTAATGAATTTGTCCATTCATCAATCAGTCTGTCTGTCCATCTGTCAGCAGAGTGGTTTCTGTATGATAATTTAATTGCAAATTGTTTGATTTTAGCTAGATCGATTTGATAGCTTTTTGCTAATATGACTTAAAGGAATTTGATTTCTAGCTTTCTGACAGGGTTATAGCCTCTGATAGCCTGTACCTCTAATGTTTGTTACCACAGTTTAACTTTCCCAAGGATGATTAGACTTGAATTAGATCTGGCATGGTGCTCTATATTGATGAGAATTCCACAACCTCATTTGCAGGTGTTATGTCCCCCTGATTACTCATCCTCCAGACCTAATTTTACCAAGGCTTATTGGATTTCAGTTAAATATGGTATGCAGCTTTATATTCTTGATACTCTGAATTATTTTATTTTTTTGTCTACAACATTACAGGATTTATGGCCCCTGCTTGCTCATTTGTCTACAACATTACAGGATTTATGGCCCCTGCTTCCTCATCTTCATTATGTAGATTTCTACAGCATAACTTCATCAGGTTTTATTGGATTTTTACTAAATCTGGTATGTGGATTTTATGTTGATGAGATCTTGAAATAAGAGTGATCTCCAGTTTTCCATGTTGTCATTTTATAAAATGATTACCTGTCATCCGTGACATAAGTTCTGCATCATTGCTTTATGGACAAGTTAGGATTTCTGTAAGGTATAAATAGGGAGACAATGTTGGGCTTTCATATAAATGGCATTGTTTTGATTAATTTTTTAAAATTGTTTTATGTTTAGAGACTTTTGTAAACAGTTGCTGACTTTGAAATTGGTATTTCACTTGAAATTTGCCTGACACCTCCACTGCTTAAGTTTTATGCATGAGACTGGCTTAAAAGTAATTAATCCAGACCATTTCATGAATCAGTTCCTCAGATGTAAGTTTATTCAGAGATTTATAATATATGTGTTATGGTCAGTATAGCTCCATGGACATAACAGGGTCTGGATAATTTGAGAGAAATGTTGTGTCATGTTTATTTATGAGCCAATAAACTACAGAACAGTATCACTTATATAGTTGCATTTCTTAGGATTTTAGTTTAATGGATTTCATCAAGAATCATGAAGTCTGTAACAAAGAGGGAAGGGGTCCCATGCAGATTTAGAGTTATGATGTTCCACTTAATTGATTTGATTGAGTAATGTCCACTTTTAGTTCAATCAGTTAATTATGATTACTGTATTCAATATATTAGTCAAAAGACTGTTTGGCATCATTCATGCTGATTCCATCTTCATTGCAATAGATAAATAATCCATATTTGACAAATCAGTTATTGATCATCAACTGGGTAGCAGGAACTAATCATCAGCTATGAAATTATTTGTCTGATTAAATTTCACATTTTTGACAGTCAGGGACTGTTGTGGAGATAAAGAAAAACCCTGATAAATTATCTGAAAATGTACGCTCTAACCATGTGATGAAATGTTTGAAAAGTAAATATGAATAATTTTAAAAAATTTATTGTGTTTCAGATTATTGGAAGTTCGCTTTTATTTGTCCATAATAAACGTGGTCAAGCTTCTGTTTGGATGATTGACTTTGGGAAGAGTGAGCCCCTTCCTGAGAACATTTTCATCACCCATTGTAGAGAATGGGTGGAAGGGAACCATGAAGACGGCTATTTAATTGGTATCAAAAATTTAATTTTTGTGTTTGAAACACTGCTGGGATATACTAATAATGAGGATATGAAATCTGAGCCTGACTTTGAGAATGTGGAACCAGTCTCTACAATTAAATCAATAGACGGTTCAGATTCTGTGTTGACGGACAGGACTGGATTGATTGCTTCAAGTTCCTCAGAATTACCCTCATCGTTATGCTTGTCGTCAAAAGTCGATGGTTTTGCTAGTTCAGAAGTGGATGCAGATATCTCAGGTCAGACGAGGCAGGATTCAGCAAATACATCACAGGCAAGAAAAATGCTGGGACAGGTTGATGTGTCAGTGCACATTCCAGATGTAACAGAAACCACAAAACTCTGACTTACCATATATGTCCATTATGGGACACACAGCTGTAAACAGCATAGACACCGACTTACCATCATATAGTTGCATGAAAGTCAGACCCAACAGCAAACAGCATAGACATCGACTTACCATCATATGCTGTATATAGTTGCATAAAAGTCAGACCCAACAGTAGACAGCATAGACCCAGATTTTTCATTGCATGGCAGATCTTGGTATGTGCAGTAGACCCTGATCTGCTGATGGACTACATGATGGCTGACGAGTGTTTTATTTTCAGTGATTTCCGACTTAAAAGGTACTATAAAGAATTAATGCATCTGCCAATTAGGGTACATTGTTTATTCAACTTCATATTTATAATGAACAGTTGGACCTTGATCTGCAGGTGCATTATAGTATGGAAGATCTGACTTTTGGCTGATCACATGTCACATGGATAAATATAGTATAATTATGGGACCAATTTATCAGCTGGTAATCACCTATTTGTCCTCCATTTTATATTGAAAAAAGTATTGTACTTATAATAAGACAGTATTTTTATAAGAATATTTTTTTACATGAGTTTATTTTCATCCTTATATCTGTTTTATACAGTTCTGTAGAAATGCGTACCCTGTATTACAAAGCATCATTCTTTGCCATTTAGAAAATATTATAACCTGTCTAGATATATTATTGTATGCCCAGTTAAAAGATCAGAAAAGACAACTGTTAAAATGAATTCAGTAAATGCAAATGTAGCATCTTCCATGCACATGGTGCAGTTATAGGTATCATTATCTGTTAACATATTTGATACAATATTTCCACATGCCTTGTTGATAAGCAAATCACTCCACCCACCCTTCGTTATTGTCCAACTCATTTAAAATATAATTTGTAACCATCCATCACAATTCTCACATAATCCATGGTCGGAGAACAGCTGCAGACCATTGTCTAGAACACTAAAATTTCCTTATGACTAATGACAGTGAAAATTTGGTGTGATGTGATAACTTGACTTTGTGTGTTAAATAAGTCTAAAAAATGGATTTTCATTAATTTTATATTGCTTGTCAAGATTGGAAAGAAAATGCATCCCAGAGCAGAGACCTCCCAACAGGCAAGGGAACTGACTCTTCTAGTATGTACCTATATGACATGGGGTTGTCATTTATAACATCATTGATCTGTGCTTATTCTGAAGAGTGTTCACCTCATGAAATTTGCCCAAATAGTTTTTAAATGCATAGTGAATGCAGAACATAAGTTTTTTTGTTTCATAATAATGTAGTTTTATGTCCTGTTATCTAGCAACAGCGCACATTTGTACAAATGACTAATGCAGTCTTTGGCTTTATACAAAAAATAGAAATGTAAACTCGTGTTGTTTGGACATGAATTGTATGAAATACTTGCAGTAGTATAATATGAAGCTGGCATTTTAACTTAATTCATGAATTTTTCTTTTCTTTAGAACATCCTTTGTATGGCCTATGAATGACTTGGCTGATGTTACAATGCTTTAGATGCCCATCTTAGTGAGAGTCATTTGTTCAGAATGTAAATGGACAGTGTTCACATATCCCCCATTTTATATATTGCACAAAAAAAAAGAAAAAGAAATCTCAAAAAATTGAGTGCTTCAGAAATTTGCTTTAAGGGCAAATATATTTTTACATCTGCAAGTGAATCTTCAGTTGTCACTTCACTTTCACTGTCTGTGCTATGGTGTATTTTTACATTGGGGAAGTGATTCTTCAGTTGTCATTTCACTTGCACTGTCTGAGCTATGTTTTTTTTTTGTAATAAAAATCAATATCTCAAACAACAGGCCATTTGAGTATGTGACCCTCAAAGAAAGAATAGTGTGCTATTTCTAATACGGAATTCCAGCTGTTTGCCAAAGTGAAACAGTTTGTCATTGTGAAGTACATAGCTAACGCTTTATCTTCATTACAATATATTTTCTGCGATCCATAACTGTACTTTTATTTGATCGCTCAATTTTGCCTTTTCTGCAAATTCTGAACAGCATCTTATTCACTTTTACGTTTTTGATTTCTGCAACCAGCAATTTAAAACTATCTGCCTAAACCAAAAACTAAGTGCTTTTGGAAGTAACTCTTTTTTTCATTTTACATAATGGATTATCATTATATATGGAGTAGGGAACATAAAACAGCCTTGGGAAGAAGAATGTCGTATTTGCCAGCCTTCCAGACAGTGAGTGTTTTCAATCACCACACAGTTCGACCTCAAAGAAAAGTTGTCACTGATCATGAGGTACATTGTAACCTTTAATGAAAATAGCTTAAACATTATCATTCACAGCAACTAAGAATAATAATTTTCATTTCTTTAACAAGTATCACATACTTAACTTCAAATAAATTTTGTTGTTCCTTTTCATGTACTTTACCTATGCAAATTAGACTAATTGGTTCTCCTACTAATGATTCTTAACACAACATCTCCTTAACTTTTGTCAGTCCGTTGAGTAAGCTGTGCAAAGGGCAACTTGCAGTTTATTGAGTTGACTGTTTGTACAAGATATGGTCTCTAATTCAATATTTTTTATGTATTTTGATGCTAAGATGACTGAAAATAATGTTTTTCAAAACAACCGTGGGGGGATGTGGGCTGTTTATGTGACACATTATTATGGCAGGTATGAAATATTCAAAGGTCAGAGGTTAAGTATATTGTAAAACCACAAAGCACGTTTTATTCTTTCCTGGATAAGCAACAAATTTGCTGTTTAAAAATATATCTTTTGTTTCATAAATATTTTATCTGATGTCTTTTTGGCAAAGTATTTTACAAGTATATGGCAAACAAAATATTCTTTAATAGTGCAAAGCAATTTACAAGGGAGTCATTATTAGGAATCTTTTGCTTTGTAAAACAGGGAAGAAACATTTTGATGATTATTTTCTCAGCTTTGATATGTAATTTTGAGTGATTTGTCAAACTTTGCATGTTTTGAAAAATGGCAACACATATTTGTAATATTTTTAAAATCTGACTTGGCTTTAAGTATTTTTAGCTCTACTGGTATGGACTGAAAGTACTTATGGGATGGCCTGTTGTCCATTATCCACCAGTTAACACAGGTTTTTATTATATCTTCTAAACTGCTTCAAATATTGCCATGAAACTTATGCACATTTATTCCAAGGTTGAGTTGTTCCTGGTGCTCCTTGGGTTTCCAATTTATCTGCCACAACAGCTGTCATATAAATTTTGTTATTGCTACTCGTTTTGAACATAAAATTATAGTGATATGAGGTTCTGACCAGAAGATTTCTTATGCCATTTAGTTTGTACTAAATGAAAATGGGCTCAATTTGATGTCCAGTATGGCTGCCACAGCAGCCATCTTGAAAATCTTGTTATTGCTACTACATCTGAATGGATGGTAACATGACCATGAGGTTTTCACTAAAAGCTGCTGCAAGGATACTTCTTTATTCTGTTAATAAGAAAGGGAGACCCTCCCATTAGATGAAATCCTGGTAGTGTCTTTGAATTTGAGTTTTCACAAAGATACTTATGATATCAAGTTTGTTATAATGACAATGGTGCTGATCTGATCTCCAGTAGGGCCTTCATAACATCCATCTTAACCAGAGAATTCAACCAGAAGACTTTATATGGTTTCTAGTTTTGTCCTGAATTGTATTGATGTCCATCTTGCTTAACTATGTTCACCATGACAGACAAGTTGAAAAGCTTGCAGTGCAAGAATATTGGGTATGGTTTCAGGGGTGTGGAGGGCTTAGAAAAAAAACAATCTGAATTCTTTTGGGTCAGTAGAGCATAATTCCCTTCAAGGGATTTATGTTTAGCTTTAGACCCAAGTTTAGTGGGACCTGCATCTTGTAAAGAGTCAGCTAAGCAAAGATACTATATTTAAAAAATATGGGGACTTGTCTTTTTTTTACTAAAACTTTAATAATGCCTTTATTTAAAATATTTCATGTATGTAGTATTCCAACATTTTCATTTTCACATCCACATGATTATTATTTACATGTGGATGATGAACACTTGCAGAATGTTTGGTGGACACTTGGTTGGAGTCCACTTCAAATTCTGATTTGCAGTTTCTGTATTTTTAAAGAGCTTTCTACTGATTTAAAGTTATCTTATTTGCTCATGTCAAGTGTGCATCCCAGTGAGAACAATATAGATATAGACTCAGAATAGGCAGGCATATTAAACCTTCATTCTACTTAGGGGTTTTGGGGAACAATATAAACCTTTTATCTTCTAGTAGATATGGATCTACACCAAACCAAATTGTACATGTTATAAATGAGTAAACACGTTGTTTAGACACATCATATCATTTTATTCTCAAAACCTGTTGAGAAAGAAACTTAGGGTCAAAAAGCCAAAACTTGAGCTCTTGTCTTATTCAGCCAAATTTAATTAACTGCTTCCTAAATAACATTGATTTTTGGGGTGTAAGCTTGAGCTTTGAGCTTTTGCACAAAAAGTCCAAGAATTTGGGGCCAGGAATCATTCCCTGAATCATTTCAAAAGACAAAGTTGTGGGGTGGGAAAAAAGAAAAAGAAATTGTGAAATTTCGGGTTTTATTGATTGGCTAAACTGATTCTGTTTGCCTTTTTTGTATAGTATGTGTTAAAATAATGAGGAAAATAATGGAGTTGAAATCTTGTGTATATAATCAAATGCAAAGTTCCAAATAATTACAGTTTGACACCTAAAATGTTTTTTTCTTCTCAGTTTTGAATTGGTGTTAAAAATTCTGTTTTGCAAAGAATGTTGTGTGTATATATTATTTTGTACAAGTCATGTATTTATCTTGTAATTCAAAATATTTTTTCCTGTGAGTTATAAAACATTAAAGTTTTGTAGAGTATGCATAAGGACATATTTTATAAACAATTGAAATTTGTGCACTGTCAGTTTGGTGCACTTAAACAGCTGCTTTACAGTTTATCCTTTTTTATGTTCAACCAAAATGTAGATCTGTTTCACGAAGATGTTGATACTTAATACTTTTCACACCAAAGGCTATTTGATATATGTATCTTAAAGAATTAGATCCAGTTTGAAATCAGTGTGAATCTCCTTTTTATATTTTTATATATATTTTATTTATTTCATATATAAATATCTTTTATTCAATATTATTTTCATTGCTAGGTATTTTAAATTTCGTTCTTATCACTAAACACAATGCACAAATTTTCATCAATAACTTGTTAACAGCACTGTTGTCCAGGTGCAGATCTAATGCTTCATGTACAGAGTTAGTTTACTTTGTATATATAAATCTTGTTGGCTGAATAACATGAATTTCAAATTAATGTCAATTGCCCAGTATTAGAAGCAGGTAACTAGGCAATTTTTTAATAGGGACTGTTTTTCACGTTGCTATAATCAGGAAGATATTGAACCTTATTGGTAGGCCAGTTATTATTAATGTATTACATTGGACAGCTCTGTGCTCCACTTTGGTGGCATCTGTGGTCAGTTTGCCCATAACATTGAAAACATGAAAAATATGAAACCAGTAAAAATACTTATACAGCTTCTTGAGTTTGAATTAAAAGTTTGTAATTGGGCATGTCTTTTTTACAGTTTTCATGTTTACATTTTAAAACTTTCATCCTCATTGTCATTTATATATTTCTCAGATGCAGCTTTTTATCGAATGGAAGGAACAGCCAGTAATGAGGATTATTCATTGAAAGTAGCCATGTGTTTTCTGAGAACAAAATGGTGGACTGGCTTAAGTTAGCACTACTAACCCATAGACATCATAACATGGCACTACTAACCCATAGACATCATAACATGCTAACGTTAGCTGTCTGCCTGCTTACCAAAATTAGGCCACTATAATCTGTATTTCACACCTCAATGACTCTGGTCAAGGTTTTCTTATGTCAGCTGCTCATGTACATATGATTGAATGGTTGTACAAAAGGCAGATTGCAGGGCATTTGTTCTTTATGAACAAATTCATCGTTTTAGTAGTGTTATTAGAAAAATTTATTGCTCTTTCTAAGAATAGACATTTATTTCGAACAGTGTAATCTGTAAGTTGTTGCAAGTCTGTAATCTTAGAATAAGTAACAATAAAGAGTGAGGACAACAAGCTTTGTACAATTTAACAAATAATAAATTTCCTAGAATACAAAGTGAAAAATGAGAAAAAATAGTTGCAAATTGAATCCAAAAATGATCAAAGAATTAAAGACACAAATCCTAGTAATAAAAAGTTCCGAATAAAATTCAGTTTAAGTCCCAAAGAGATCCATAAGTGATGAAGTCTGTTATAGCCTATAAAGTACTGAAGATAACTTTTCTCTGTTGATATAATTTTTTTAGTAATAAGTAATGTTTTGTGAGATTTAATTACTGCTGTAGATATCCAGAAAATGCAGTTTTTTTTCTAATCAGTGTTAGAGCTGTATTGAAAACCAAAAATTTGAATCAGAATAATCAATACGCCCTTTTTACTGAGTGTAACATAAGACCAGACACCTCAATAAAGATACTGACCATGGATTCTCAGAGTGCTACTGGCTGCATATTGTAATGGAAACAAGTAAAATAAAATGTAAACAATGCAACAGTAAATTGGTTTCCAACAACTTCAAACCTTCAGAATCACCTGAAATTCAAATGCCGATTCACAAGGTTATTCTGATGTGAAATTTATAAATAATCGCATTGCTTACAAGTTTGTGGTTTCTGTTAATATCAGTTTGATACTCTTTAATTATTGTGCCAAGATGATAAAGAACAAGTCATATCAGAGTCACCAAAGCCTTTATAATGATAAAGAATAAGTCATATCAGAGTCAACAAAGCCTTTATAATGATAAAGAATAAGTCATATCAGAGTCAACAAAGCCTTTATAATGATAACGAACAAGTCATATCAGAGTCAACAAAGCCTTTATAATGATAAAGAATAAGTCATATCAGAGTCAACAAAGCCTTTATAATGATAAAGAACAAGTCATATCAGAGTCAACAAAGCCATTATAATGATAAAGAACAAGCCATATCAGAGTCAACAAAGCCTTTATAATGATAAAGAACAAGTCATATCAGTCAACAAAGCCATTATAATGATAAAGAACAAGAGTCATATCAGGGCCAACAATGCTTTATATGTGCCAGTCAACATATCCAAATTTAATGCTTATGTTTCTGCACATGATAAAATTAATTAAAGGTCATGATTTTGAAAACCAATTTTAAAAAATAAACATTTGAGTCATTGACTTTGTAGAAGAATTGTCTTTAATATTTTTAAATTTCTGTCAAGCCAAGTATAAAGTCAATTTGTTCAATTTTCATTGTGAATATATTACTACAATAATTTTTGGCAGTTCCCATTTTTAACTGACAAGTAAATAAGAGTTACTGCCCTTCACTCATGTTGTCCATCTTCAGTTCTAGACAATAGTTTTTGGTCATACCGATTTTGAACAATAAAACATTCATTTGATTTATTAGTCTCAATCCCCAACACAGAATAAAGTTACTTAGGATGGCTGGTATGTAATTAAATTAGATTTATATGACTGAGTTCACAGTGTTTACATTATAATTTGGCTTTGTTGTGGATGTGTCAGTAAATACCATAGTAAACAGAAACTAAAAAAGTTGAGTTTGAAAGCTTTGTTAATATTAATAAATATTCAGATTCTCTGCTAATGCATTAAATATTCTGGTAGGAAAATTTTATATTTATTTCGGCTCTAATATTTATTTTGGCTTTAATAAGTATTATCAGAAATTTAATTCAGGCTTGGGTTTTTTGTACTATTCTGGAAAGTAATGTATAGTTTAAGATCTTCTCTTTTAGAAATATATATTTTTAAAATTGACATTAAGAATTGCCCAGTGAAAATGTTGACCTTTTATGAATGCATCCTCAGAAAAATTTGGACAGATTTAAAGGATAAGTTGGGAATATTTATGAATTCAAATAAATGCACTTTTCCATTATTTTCATATTCTTACAATTGTGTGCATTTTCTGAATAACTTTTATATGTAAATCTACACGTTATCATTTATCAATTGTCCTTATTAATTAATAATGGACTTTTACTTAACATGTGTTTGGAAATGCATACTTGATGCTTTAGGCATGAACATAAAAAGCTTATTGATTTCAGGATTTGTAATTGAGATAAAAATACGAAAACAAAATTAAGAATTTGGTCCAGAAAGAATGATTGCCAGATAGGATACATAGATACACATTACTTGAAAAATTTGTTGACACTTCAGAGATTATTTATTAAAATTGTGATTTTCTCATTCCATGACAAACGAAAGTGATGTATGTATGTGTATGGAGCATTTATTGATGCACAATAATAGACATGAAAATGAATTTCATTTGTGTTTTTGATGATTCTGAAACTTGGCATGTAAGACAGTGAAGTCACAGAATTCAATTATCATGACATATTTCATTTCTGATGTCTTACTCTGTATCAGCCTCATTCAGTGATATCAGTGTAGGGGCCATGCTGGTTTTGCTGATATCAGCAGTTGCATTGATATCTCTTATGGTCCAGAGGACTGTTACTTATATCAACCAGCATTGATCTGGGGACCATTTGTTTTTGTTTTCTTGTATGATCTTTCTTATTCAATACAATGATAACAATAAAGTTTTTACACTTGTATTAATAGAGTTCATTTTCATCATTGTCAACTGACCTGGCTATTAGGTCCTTTTAGCTTATGTTATAATCCTGCGTCCATCATAAATCATGCATGGTCCATCGACTTTCATCTTAAAAACCGCTGGACCAGTTTTGTTATGATTTAGCTTTGAGACCTTGAAAGTTGATTTTGCTGGACCAGTTTTGTTATGATTTAGCTTTGAGACCTTGAAAGTTGATTTTTCTAAAACCACGCTCAAGAGACTTGGATCACATTTGACAGAAAACATTCAGGGATAAAGGCCTTTTAGAAATGAAGTCAATCAGCCATCAGAGATAGGCTCCATTAACTAAATGACATCTTCAGAAAGTACAGAACAGAATTGGAACAATGTGATACCTTGTTTTTATCTGCCCTTATCAAAGTCTAGAAGAGTGAATGCAATGGTCTTGTATTGGTCGTCAGCTCATCCATCATCCAGGAGCAGTGTGTTGTAATCACTATTATGAGCCTAATTGGAAACTCGTAAAACCAGTCACAGTTTCATCCTGAGGTCTGTTTGATCCAGAATGTTTATTGTGCAAATAGACAAATAATATCTTTACCATGCCACTTTGGCTGATTCTTAAATCTATTTGACTACAAAGAGCGACTACAAAGAGTGTGGACTAAGATCTTATGTTGTTTAATTGCACTGTTGGATCACGGTCCACCCTATTCATACCATTTATTATTTAAAGTAGATAAAAAAATTTCTTGATCTGTTTTCAGAAAATGTGGGTCAATTATTCAGGCATTGTGTGTTATGAATCCAAATATTGGGCATCTAGCAATTGTCTATGTGTGGCTTGGTGTGACTAAGGACAGCTTTGGATGAATCCAAATATGGAACATCCTGCAGTTGTCCATGTGTGGATGGGTTTGACTCAAACAGCTTTGGATGAATCCAAATATGGGGAATCTAGCAGTTGTCATGTGTGCATTGGTGTGTCTAAGTGTAGCAAGATAACAGAGTTTGGGTTTGGGATTTTCGGATTGATAACAAAACACCATTCATGGGAATGCAATACAATGTTTAATGTTATATGGGGGTATGAAATGAAGTGTAATAGACACGTGCTGCGTGAATGGGTCCCAATATGGAACTAATTAACATAATCAGCACGATCTTACTAATGCCAACAAATACGGTACCAAGACAAAGAAAGAACATTCACGGTATATAAAGAACAGAAATATGACTTAATAGTAAAATACAAATTATATTTTCATTCAAAATAACGAATTGATAGTTTTACTCATGATAGCAAAACAAATGATAGTACGTTCAAAATAACGGATTGATAATTTTAATCACAATATCTACATAATAGCAAACACTGGGTATTACAAAAAAACCTACATTAGCCAACGGCCAAAATATTATATATCTGGAGCAATGTATATACTCCCTTCTCTTTGCTACCAGTTCCACTGGACAAACAAGCAAAGATTTGTAGTCACCTGAGCACTATTGATTCCTGGGTTTGACAATCAGCACCCGACACTTTGGTCTGCAACGCCCGATTTCTCTCAACCCGACTAGCAACGTTCGAATATTCAAAGCACTCGAAAACATACGCACAGCACAGCTAGACACTGTACACGTAGCATACGCAGCTCTACACAGCACACGCAGCTTTACAGATGTACACAGCACAGCTCAGCACTAAACTCTACAGCACGGCAACAACACAGTACATCAACACCAACACGGCACTGCAACACCAACACAGCTCTACACAAACACAGAATAGCAAACCATTGCACCAACACAGCACTGCAACACAGACAGCTCTATAGCTGGAGATTTAGGTCTCAGTAGACGTCCGATTGACAGAACGGTCAGTAATGTGATATTTTCGTTCCAGTTTGAATCTTATATATACACAATGTAGCTCAACATCGTCTGTGTAATTCATGTATTCGGTTTTTCCAGCCTGAAGCACTTCGCACGTGCCGAGCAAGGAAGAACCGAACTCACTATTTTCGAAATGTAGAATATACATTGATCACCCTCAGGTATCATTGTACACTAAAAGCGAAACCCGAGTACGTTTACTTAAGAAAAAATATTTATACAATTCCGTGACAATACCTCCCCCCTTTAAAAAAAGTGGCAACACTTTTAGAAAAAAAGTCACGGAATGTGAACCTAAAACATTTATTCAAACATTCAATTCTGAACCCTGAAAATAATCTGTTAATTACACCCTACTTAAAAAATCAGCACCAACATTTTCCGACCCTCGAATTGCCTCGATCCGGAAACTATACGGTTGCAAAGATAACGCCCAGTGCATTAATCTTGCGTTGGCGACCTTTGCTTTGTTTAGATAAGATACAAGCGCGGCTGATGGTCCGTCTGCAAGGTAAAGTCCCTCCCGAAAAGGTACGTATGGAATTTTCCTATCCCCCATACTAAGGCTAGGCACTCCTCAATCACGGAGTAATTTTGCTCCCTAGGAAGCAGTTTCCTACTTGCATAAGCAATGGGCAATTTCACCCCCTCCTGCTCCTGTAGCAAAACAGCCCCAAGTCCCGTATCGGACGCATCAGTCCTTAACACAAAAGTTTTATTCAATTCTGGCAACTTTAAGATTGGTGCACTTATCAGTCTTTGTTTCAAAGCGTTAAACGCATTTTCCTGGCAAACACCCCAGGGAACTTTATTCGGTTGTCCTTTCTTAATCAAGTCTGTTAATGGGCTAGCAATAGCCGCAAAATTGGGGACAAATTTCCTATAAAACCCAATCAAACCTAAGAAAGATCGAACTTGTTTCTTAGTTTCCGGTCTAGGTGCATCTTTAATCGCACCTACTTTGTCTGGATGGGGTTTCAACTGGCCTAGTCCACTTACAAGATGTCCCAAACATTCAAGGTTAGAGTACCCTACACTACATTTTTCGGGCTTAACTGCAAGATTAACACTACAAAGTCTGTCATATAAATCCCTTAATGTCTGAACATGTTCTTCCCAGGTATACGTGTAAACGAAGATATCATCCACAAAACTGTCTACGTTTTCCATACCGTTAAGTAACTTGCGCATAAGACGAACGCACGACGCGCCGGCGTTAACTAAACCGAAAGGCATTACCCTGAATTGATAGAGACCTTTTGGAGTCGCAAATGCCGTTAACTCTCGGGCATTGTCGGCGATTGGATTTTGCCAATATCCTTTGGTAAGGTCAAACTTAGAAATAAATTTATAGCCTGCCAATTTCGAAAATAAGCTTTCCATATCTGACATAGGCTCTGCGTCAAACACGGAGATTTTATTCAGCTGCCAAAAGTCAATACAAAAGCGGTTTGTCCCGTCCTTCTTTCTGACTAACACAACGGGGAATGAGTATGGGAAATTGGAAGGTTCGATCACTCCCAGGTCTAACATTTTTCCCACTTCATCATTGACAGTCTCCCGTGCATTAAAGGGTATTGGGTATCCCTTAATTCTGATCGGCTCTGATGTATTCAACTTGATCTCATGTTGAATCAATCCAGTCCGGCCTAGTTTGTCTGTTAACACGTCTGTGTATTTGGACAATACCTGCTTGATCTGTGTACGCTGACCCTCAGATAAATCTGGGCACATACACTGATCTGGTCTACACCCTCTTTCCCTACGTCACTGGGGTATTCAAGGGGTAATTCGGTACTGGAGACGAATTCCGATTCGTCACACGACCTATCCTTTATCACCGCCATGCATACTACATTCAAGACCCCTTTATCAATAGCCTGACTAGGTCTATCTATGTAGAGTTTTAGCATATTAGCGTTAAATATTTTGGACCTACCTTCCATGTCGATAACGTAGTCCATCTCGCCTTTCACGTGTTTGACTTCATATGGTCCCTTCCATTGGACTAGCAGATTGTTTCTGTTCGTAAGGAGAAGCACCAGCACTTGATCACCTACGTTAAACCTCTTGCTCCGCGTTCCCCTGTTGTAATACTTCGCGTGTCTATGACTCGATTTCGTGAGTTCGTCTTGCGCCATTTGGCATGTACTCTCTAATCTTTTGCGCGTAGATCTACAACGTATTGGTAAGTGGTCTTGACCTCTTCGTTCGCGACTTCGCCCGACCACAATTCGCGTAAGATACGCATAGGACCACGAACTGTCCTACCGTACAACAGTTCGAACTGAGAGAAACCCAAACTTTCGTGAGGGACCTCACGATACGCGAACAGGATTGCGTTTAGATACCTATCCCAATCTTTAGGTCTTTCTGCGCACATCCGTCGCAACATTTGCTTTAACGTCCCGTTGAATTTCTCTACTAACCCGTTGCACATAGGACGGTATGGTGTTGTGCGCAACTGTTTAAGGGACAACAACCTACTTATTTCCGCCATGAGATCTGAGGTGAATTGCGCCCCACAGTCTGTAAGAATCTCTTCGGGCACTCCTACCCTGCTAAACATGTCTACCAGCGCTTCGGCTACACGTTCAGTCTCAATGGAGGGTAAGGCTATGGCTTCAGGGTACCTAGTCGCGTAATCTACTATTGTTAGGATGTAACGGTTTTTACATTCCGTGTGCGGTAATATGGGCCCTACGATGTCAACAGCTACTCTTTTAAACGGAGTATCTATCAGGGGCATCTGACCTAACGGTATTCTAGTTATCTTGCCTTTAGGGACAGTCTTTTGGCAAACATCGCACGAACGGCAAAACCGCGCTACTTCGCTATTGACCCCAGGCCACTATAATTCCCTGGTCACCCTATCCGATGTTTTCCTTACACCTAAATGACCGGCCATACTTGATTCGTGCGCGACCTTGAGTACATGCACCCTAAATTTCTTGGGAACGACTAATTGCTGATATTTCCTACCATCAGAGTAGTATGCTCTCTATTCATGAAGCCTTTACGCTTTAGAAACCTGGAGGACCCCCCGTTCTTGCACTTTCTCACGCTACCCGACAATATTTTCTCCCCGATCGCGTGTAAAGTCTCGTCTCGTTCTTGCTCGTTTAGAAATTCGTCGCGGGAGATATCAGTAATGGTGTCAGGTACTTTCAATCTCCGTAGGGGTTTGTAATCCCCCATTACCTGAGCTCTAGTCTGCACTGCTTGGATGATTGGGAATCTGAAGTCCGACATGATCGGGAGTCTAGATCTCTGCACATTGCCAATGGTCAGTTCATAAATCGGATTGGCTATGCACAACGCTTCAACGGTTCCGATCAGAAAAGGTGTTTCAATTTCTATCCTCGCGACCGGAACATGGTCGATTGATTGGTTCAGTAGCATACATGGCGATTTGAACCTCAGCAATTGGTCATCGCGAACAAGACTCCGTTTCACGACAACGCTAGTGCACCCAGTGTCTCGTAAAACGGTCACTTCCTGGCCATTTACAGTGCCACTCGCCGTCGGTACCCTTGCTTCTGGGAAAATACATGTACCGATCGATTGGATAGTGTCTCGACCGATCCCTGCACGCATTACTGGCTCATATGCTGCTTCCCGGTTAGATGGCTGGGAAACATCGAATTTTCCATTTATCGACCGCCTGCCTTCAATGGCTACTGCGACTCTCTGGACTGGTCCCTTCCGCTTTGAACAATTGGAGGAGATATGACCCCACTCCTTGCAAGTGAAACATTGCTTGTCCTTATACCTCCCCTGGTTATTTTTACTAGGTTTTTCAGGTTCCCTGGGTTTTGGGTCCCTAGCCTGATTACCGCTTTTTCCGTCTCGCGAGATAACGTTCTGGACCCCTCCCCCGAGCTTCAGCAAATAGGTCCGCTTGTGTGGCCATGTCGTATATACTTGTGAAGGATCGTTCCTTCAAGAACAAGTACAACTCTTTGCCACAAGTTGTTAATAACTGGTCCCGAAGCAAAAAGTCCATAAGACCATCAAATGTCTTCACGACTTTACCACATTCCACCCATCTCTGCAAGTAATTTCACGTCCTACTGACGAATTAGTGAATGTCTCGCCTCTCTCGGGTTTACTATATTTAAACTTCTTGCGAAACCCTTGCTCGGTTAACTCGTACTTCTTCAGAAGTGCCTCTTTCAACGCGAGGTAATTAAGCTAATCCGTCTCGGGTAAACGAGAATAAACATCTAAAGCTTTACCCTTGAGCAACGAGCTAAGATGAAGCGACCAATCATCCTTTTTCCATTTTTTTGTACAGTGGCGTACCTCTCAAACCTATTAAGATAGCTGTCCATATTATCTTTATCGTCTTCGAATGGGGGTAGTTTTGGACCTTTCAGTTTAAAATCACATTCCCCCTCCCGTTCGGTTTGCAATAGCTCAGAATTTCCTTGAAACTCCCTGTCCCTATTTCTATCTTCTATTTCTAAAGTTTCTAATCTCGCTTGTTTTTCCCTTTCTGACTTCCTATCTTCTACTTCTGTTAGTAGTCGTAACCTTTCCCTTTCGGCTTCCCTTTCTCATTCTATCCTTTCCTTTTCAGCCTGTTTTTCTAATTCTATCTTTTTCTTCTCAAAAGCCCTTTGCGGCTTCCCCTCTTTCCCGCTCTAATTGTCGCTCTATCTCTACCAGTTCCCGTTTGGCTTCCCTTTCCTTTTCCCTCAGGTCCCTTTCTCTAGCCTGTTCTTCGCGAACAAAATTTCTTAAGATTCCCCATCGTACCCAAACTGCTTCCCCAGTTCCACAAGTTCTTTCATCGAAGACTTTTTTTTAAAAAAATCTAAGAACCAACCTAAAAGTGCACAATTATTTCAAAAAGGTGAAATCTTTTACACTCTGAACAACTAAACCGTATTTTCCTTCTCGGAAGCCAACAACAACATACAACTGTACGATAAACAAGGCAAATGTAAAATGGCCACTTAACCTCAAGAGCGACTGACACATACAAAAATAATCATACACTAATAATGAAACAATGTTTTGTTAAATCCGAAGATCCCACTTCTGACACCATTTGTAAAAAGATAACCGAGTTTGGGATTTTCGGATTGATAACAAAACACCATTCATGGGAATGCAATACAATGTTTAATGTTATATGGGGTTATGAAATGAAGTATCATAGACACGTGCGAGAATGGGTCCCAATATTGAACTAATTAATATAATCAGCACGATCTTACTAATGCAACAAATACGGTTCCAAGACAAATAAAGAAAGAACGATTCACGGTGTATAAAGAACAGAAATATGACTTCACAATAGTAAAATACAAATTATATTTTCGTTCAAAATAACGAATTGACAAATTTACTTATGATAGCAAAACAAATGATAGTTCGTTCAAAACACTATATCTACACAATAGCAAACACTGGGTATTACAAAAAAACCTACATTAGCCAACGGCCAAAATATTATATATCTGGAGCAATGTATATACTCCCTTAACTCTTTGCTACCAGTTCCACTGAACAAACAAGCCAAGATTTGTAGTCACCTGACCACTATTGATTCCTGGGTTTGACAATCAGCACCCGACACTTTGGTCTGCAACGCCCGATTTCCCTCAACCCGACTAGCAACGTTCGAATATTCAAAGCACTCGAAAACATACGCACAGCACAGCTCGGCACTGCACACGCAGAATACGCAGCTCTACACAGCACACTCAGCTTTTCACAGCTGTACACAGCACAGCTCAGCACTAAACTCTACAGCATAACACAGCACGGCAACAACACAGCACATCAACACGGCACTGCAACACCAACACAGCTCTACACAAACACAGACAGAATAGCAAACCACTGCACCAACACTGCAACACCAACACAGACACAGACAGCGCTATAACTGGAGATTTAGGTCTCAGTAGACGTCCGATTGACAGAACGGTCAGTAATGTAATATTTTCGTTCCAGTTTGAATCTTATATATACACAATGTAGCTCAACATCGTCTGTGTAATTCATGTATTCAGTTTTTCCAGCCTGAAGCACTTCGCACGTGCCGAGCAAGGAAGAACCGAACTCACTATTTTCGAAATGTAGAATATATATTGATCACCCTCGGGTATCATTGTACACTAAAAGCGAAACCCGAGTACGTTTACTTAAGAAAAAATATTTATACAATTCCGTGACACTAAGGACAGCTTTGGATGAATCCAAATATGGGAATCTAGCAATAGTCCATGTGTGGATTTGTGTGACTAAGGACAGCTTTTGATGAATCAAATTTGGGGCATCCTGCAGTTGTCCATGTGTGGATGGGTTTGACTCAAACAGCTTTGGATAAATCCAAATATGGGGAATCTAGCAGTTGTCTATGTGTGGATGGATTTGACTCAAACAGCTTTGGATGAATCCAAATATGGGGAATCTAGCAGTTATCCATGTGTGGATGGGTTTGACTCAAACAGCTTTGGATAAATCCAAATATGGGGCATCTAGCAGATATCCATAATGTGAATGGGTGTGACTAAGGACAGCTTTGGTTAAAGTTCTTTTCTAGCAGTGCTCTCTCGATAACCCTTTTGGAAGTGCACATCATATCTAGAATATAATGTCTTGACATAATCCCCTTATTTCAGTACCGTTTCTGCCACAGCGTTTGCTTCTTTGTTAGGACAGGGTCATGGGTCTGGATTTATAACATGACTGATTTTTTTTCTCACACTTTCTGTCATCACTTGTTTAATAAGCCCTCCTCCAGTTACCCTCATAATTCGAATGTACTATCATCATATATTCCCCTTCTCTTATTACCACTCCTGCCCCAGAGGGCAAGAAAAATATCGGGGACACATTTCGTTAATGTTTTAGGTCAAGTTTGTCATGAATTCCTTGTCTGGTATTATTGAGGTTTGGAAAATGACATCACTACATTCTTCCCACTTGCCAATATGACTCTTGCCCCTGGGTTTTGTCCCAAGTTGGAGTAGTGGGGTCAAAGGATGTAGGCTAAATTTAGGCTAATGTAGGCTAAATATCTATTTTGAAGGTTGTGTTCGTCACTTTCATCCAATGGTTATGCCATTTTTGCCCTGCATTTTTAGACCAGAAATGGGATGGTTTTTCATCTGTCATCTACCTTCTATCGTTAACACACGTCTGTTATCGCTACTCGTAATTTACTTCAAGGATTGCCATGAAACTACACACACACACACTCATTCCATGATCAAGTTTGTACTTAAAGAAAATGGTGCCACTCGGGTACCCGATATTGTATATTGAAAAATCTTGTTAACGATATTCGCTCGGAATGGATAGTCATATCAACATTGGGTTTTCAGAAGAAGACATTTTATGATGTCTAATTTGTGATAAATAAATATGGTGCCGATCTGGTCACCATGGCAACAGTCTTGACAACCATGTCATCTTGTTATCGATACACTTCCTGATTAGATGGTCGTATCTGAATAGGTTGTTGCTAAAAAGACTTCGTACGGTGTCCAGTTGGTCCTGGGTGAAAATGGTGCTCCGAAAGCCTCCATAACATCCATCTTGAAAATTTTGGTATCTAGTTGATGAAACTAAAGCCAGTCTGACCCCCAATATGGCAATCTGACCTCCAATATGGCAATCTGGAAAATCTTATCACCATTTCTAGATGGCTGATCATATTAACACTGCTTTCACAAAAAGACTATATAATGTCTAGTAGGTTCTAAATGGAAATGGGGCGCATCGAATGTCCAATGTGAAAGCCGTCTTGAAATTCGTGTTGTTACTCCAAAACGGAAGGTTATATCAGCATGGGAATTTGACCAGAAGACTTATTATAATGCTTTGTTAGTCCTAAATTAAAGTGTCTGCCCTAACAATTACACTTCATAGCAACACACACGATAGCACTATACACATAGCATACATAGGACGTAGGGGATCCTTAGCCAAGGTCACAATAATACAAAAAGGGGAACGAACCCGATAAGGTAAATGAAATCTTATCGGAAGAGTGAACCTTTAGATACAATAGGAGGAAAAAATACCCCATCAAAAATTTACGTTTAAAGGAACATTTTTGATCAAAAATCTTTTTTAATATAATACACAGCAACATATTAGTGGTAATGCAAAAATACATGAAACACTTTTTTAGATATTTTTTTTCCCGTTAAGTAGGGGGGACATTTGTCTGGTGCCCCCCCCCCTAAATAAATTAAAGTGGTGCTGATCTGACGTCCAACGTGATGGCCATCTTGAAGATTTTGTTATTTCTACTCTTGGATGTCATTTTGACATGGAGTTGGTCATCAGAAAAGTTCATATGGTTTCTAGTTGGTCTTAAATCAAAATAATGCGAACTGATCCTCACTTTGGCCACCATGTATCCATCTTGAAAATGTTGTTATCTATACTTCTCTATGAGAACGTAATGCTTTCAAGTACAGACGTCTTGTTATATCCCATTTGTCTCAAATGCAAATCATACATCCTATATGGCTGCCACGACCGCTATCTTGAAATAATTGCTATCGCTATTATCCTTGAATAGACGGTCATATTGACATGGGCTTTCATCAGAATGCTTCTGATAATATCTTGTTTGTCGTTAGTGAAAATGGTGCAAAATTGACATCCCCTATGTCAACCACGCCACCTAATTCGAAATCTTGTCATCGCTGAAGAATGTTGGAGAACGTGTCTGTACTTGGTAATTTAAAAAAAAAAACAAACAACAGAAATGGTTTTATCTTGAATTCATAGGAATTCGTTTCGCATAGTAGTGTATCAGTCTTATTGAGGACTCTTGTTTATGACAAAATTTGTCCAGATAAGTCCGCTTTCTCAACCAAAAACATTACCAATTTTTATTATGATTCTTTCTTTTTTCTTGAAAATTTTAATTTTTCTATAAATTTAACCTTTTTTGACGGATAATTTAACTTTATTGTGAGGTATATGCATCAACGAGGAAAGGCATATATTTCATGAAGATTATACTTTTTGGCAACTTTTTTTCATTTTAAAAGGTTTTCATGGACACGTACAGAAAGTAGCAATATACTTTAGTGGTGTGAAAATTACTTTGATATGTAATGACACTGACACTTTTTCTCGCTAAAAAGTTAAATTATTCCAGAAGACTGCACTATTTTCACAAAGGAAGTAACTCATTCCATTAAAAATGTGCATCGACTTAATACGGACACTTTTCCTTGTTGAAAATAGCATTCCTCATAAGGTTTGCATTTTTTTTTCTCTCATGCAACCTTTTCGTAAAGACATGTACTTTTTCTTTCTACGTAACAAATACCAATTTTTCATTAAAATTAAACTTTTCTCGTGTAGAAATTTAAAAAAAAAATCCTTCCAATGAAACTGTTACAGTGTGTGCGAAGAAAACACTTGTAGCAAAAAAATAAACTCTGGACGTATCGCTGCTCTTCGTCATTAAACAAGTCGTTTCGTTTCTTTGAAGGGGGTAACCCTCACTGACTGACAAGATAAGAGGACAATAAAATGAAGTCACATAGACAATAATTACTGTACCAATTCGCATCGTACACCGGTATATCTGGATCTATCGAGATTATTAGGAGTAATCAGTGGCAAAGAATATAGACCGATATATGTCAGCGCATTTGATGCTGTTGTTTGCAGTTGGACCCGATTTATAAGCTAGTATACGATAGGTAAGATAAGAACAAGACGCCTGTAGGGTATCCCTTTTTATTATCTAAGCATTTTTTTCTCCGTTAACTTTACATTGTCAGAATCGTGCAATATTTTTCTATATTTTTTTTCATACTGCACGACACGTGTCTAAAACTATGTTAGGAACTACTTCGTAAATACTCTTTGTACGCTTATTTAGTACAGAATTTAACTTTAAGTTTATTAGATTTGTTTGTGGATAAACTAAGCAAGTTGTTTCGTCCATTTGAAAGTTACGATGACAAAGTTAATGATTTGGACAAATTAAAAGAGTCACAAATGAAACTTTCAAACAAGTAAACAGATAAACGTGATATTCGCAATGTCAACAGCAAACGTGAGAACCGCAGTAATTGAAAATACCATACTGATCATTTAAACAGTTATTTAGGAGAAATATCCGTAACTTTTCTCAAATAAAATGTTTCAGACTATGACCAGTGATCACTAAGGGTCTATAAATAGCACATAAAAGCATACTGAGGACAAGGGCTATCGCATATCTATCAGATAAGTACCATTTTACTAGTCAGTCAAAACACTACATTCGAGAAAAAATGGAACTGTACATTTTTTGATAGGAAAGGGTCTCAGAGCCAATGATTCAAAATGACGAAAAAGTATTATTTCTGCTCGCTATAAAGACTGCCACATAACAGCTGTTTTAACTAGTTGTAAACAATGTTAGGCTAGCGATAGAAGACATACGCTGTATGACACAGGGAAAACATGGGAGTGAGGCAACCTGTAAATCTGTAAATCTCGCAGCCTTCACCGCCAATGGGGAAGATGCCATTATCTTGTACGACACTTGGTGCAGTGTCTCCGTCCTTGTCAACAAGAAGTATATGAAGCGAGAGGACTATACAGGGGAGTTAATTAATTTCCAATAGGCCAACAGCAAGCGTGACTCGTTACCAGTTGCCAACATTAACCTCAATTCGCCGTAGTGCTTGTCTGGGTTGTCACGTGACGTCATACTGGGATGTTGGTATGTGTCCCACAACCTAACCCCGAAACCTGTACACTGGCACCAATGGGTACAGTGGACACTAGGTTCAAGAGTCATCAGGCGAAGTCGACAACGATGGATGTTAAGTCGTTGACGGTTGATAATGTACTGCCAGTTGAAGACACTTAAGCAGTTGCATAAACAAGCCGATGAAGGGACGGAGAAGAGAACTTCAAATGGTGAAGTAATGTTTATTTACAAAAAGGGGATCTTTGAACACCACGCCTGGAAAGGACACGAGCACTTCAATGTAGTCGTCGTTCCTAAGGCGAAGAGAGGAGAAGTATTCAAGCTCGCGTATAAAAGTGTCACTGTTGGACAGATGGGAATTGCAAATACACATGACACGTCTTGTCAAATGATTCTACTGGCCATGGATCCAGGAAGATATTAAGAAAGTTTGTCTCGCATGTGACAAGCATCAGAGAATGGCACCGAATAATCCTTATTGACGAACCATTCCGTCGCGTCGCAATGGATTTGATCGGATCCATAAAACTCTCGTCCGCGTAAGGAAATATGCATATTTTAACGGTCAGTGTTTACGCTACACGCTATCCGAAGGCAGACGCAATATCGATTCTCGAAACCATCGCTGAAGCCCTGTTCTAAATTTGGTCAGAGTGCCCGATGAGATCCTGATAGATCAAGAAACGCAATTCATGAGTCGTGTGATGGGGAGGTGAATCGACTGATGTTAATTAAGCATCTCACGACCACAACGTATCACTCCTAATGCAACAGACTGGTCAAACGGGTTAATGGGACTCCGATAAACACCCTTAACAAGCTGTATGAGGGCCATCACGATGATTGGGATCGGTATATTCCTGCCATGCTTTTCGCATTTCAGGAAGTATCGCAGGCGAGTTTAGGGTTTTCTCCCTTTGAACTCTTGTATGGGATGAACGTGCGTGGCCACGAAGCCATGTCAGACGAAGTATTACAACATGCGCGTGAAACCATGCCACTATGAGGTAGGGACAAGGTGTTGTTGCTACTGCTGCAAGAGCACAAGCTTCAGGTATCTTGGAGACAGCCGTACGTTGTAACTGAGAAGGTTGGTGGTCAACTATATCGGATACTACTACCGAATAAAGAGAAGCTGTACCACACGAATCTCCTTAAGAAATGCCGGGAAAGAGAGGCCTCAAGCAATTTTGTTTCAGCCTCAATCGTCACCGAGCTATCCATTGACGAGAGCTGAGACACTCTCGGATGTGGAGTGCGAACCAATTCTGACTACAAAGCAACAGGAAGAGGTAGAGACGTTGCTGGTGGGGCATTCCGATGTACTGATGGAAATAACCCTGAAAACGTCACTTGTCGAGTTCGGTTTAAAGCTAGTGGACGACCGGCAAGTTCAAAGAAACCCTACCTTTTGCCCCACGCGAAGCAACAAGTGGTGCTCACAACTTTATACATGATCTCCTGCTAGCCACAGAGACGTGGAGTGAACACCTAACTTTACTAGCCGACGTTTTGGAACGACTGCGTCAAGAGGGACTGATGGCTCGTCTTTTAAAATGTCATATTGGATTCCGGACATAGTCTATTTGGGACACATACTGAGTCAGGGCACACTGTCACTAGAGAAGTATAATGTGGAGCAGCTGAAAACCTCCCCACTACGAAAGCCGAGGTAATGTCAGTTCTGGGATTGGTCGGGTATTACACTAGGTATGTGGCCAATTTCAGCGCATTTGCGGTACCTTATCTGATCTTACCAGAAAAACGGGTCCAAAACAAAGTTATTTCGACGGATGGGTATGAGTATGCTTTCCAAACTCTGAAGGATAGATTGACCTCAGATTATGTTGTTCGTCTACCGGATCTGTCCAAAGACTTCGTATTACGCAGTGACGGGTCTTAAAGCAATGTTACAACAGGAACAAGATGGGACTCTTTTTCTCATCGCCTATGGCAGTCGGAAACTGTCTCCAGCCGAGAAGAACAGCTCCGTATCCGAGAAGGAATGCATCGGAATCGTGTTCGGGATATCACAGTTCGAGGGATACTTATACGGCCGGAATTTGTTCGCGTATCTTACACAGGCAAAGTTATCGAATAGGTGCTTGATCAGATGGTCGCTGTTCTTACAACAGTACCAGATGCAGATCAACAAATATATGACACTGTAAATGTGGGTGCATACTTCACGAGTAGTAGCATCGAAACTTCATCGATCGCTCAGTAGATAATTATAAGTCATGCTGTATATTCGTGTCCGTAATCAGTGTCGTTATGATCTTTACCTTCATATTGCGATTAACTGAACATGTTTGCACTTCGAAAGAAATTCCGGGGAATAAAATCCCGACAGCCTTCACGTACACATTTTACCAGGGGTGGAGAATGTAGCCACAACACTGGCGACTGACCATTGTTGCTCAAGATTGTGGATTGAATCAACACTGGAGGGACAAATGGGACGGCTATCTTCGAAGAGACAAAGTAACTGGTAAAACCGGGAAAGGTTGTTTATTTACCCAATCACCGGCCTAGCCTTGGAAGAAATAAATTGATATGCACGTGAGCAACTAGGCAGATTACAGTTCAAAGAGACCCCAATATCAAATCAGGGCTGAGTTAGTGAAATATGGACGGGGCACCTGTCCGAGGATGACCCTTATTCTACATGTTATTTTACGATCACTTCAGTACCCGCCAGGATTTTGACCAACGCGAAGGTCTAGTAAGTTAGGGAGTGAATTCTAATAGGCTTACTCTGAATGCACGTCATTCGTAAACAGGAGAACGGTATGTTGATTTGGCTTCTAGTCAGTTAATGAGAGTGTTGGTTAGTAAGATAGCGTAATGGTTTTTAATTGTAGATGCTGGTCATAAGATGATGTGTTGGTTATTTGAATTGAGTGCTGATTAGTAACATGGTGTGTTGGTCAGTTGTTATCAGTGTTTTTCACATTACTGGTCCCTTTGTTCCCCTATCCCTTCCCACCCATTCAACCAGTGATTCTTTTTACGTATATTCCTTTTGTCGCCAGACAGTCCCATTTATCGCACGATATCCACGATTACCATTAAAATACAAAAGGATCTTAACCAAATTGTATTTACTTGCATTTAAGCAATATATGAGAGAGTATTAAAGTTAGTTTTCAGGTCAGAATCCATTGTTCAGATCTGAATTCTCATGATTATGAATATCGTAGCGCAAACATTATTGAATGAAATTTTATCAGACTCGGTTTAAAGTAATATCTTTAGAGTACACTAAATTAGTATAACGTGACGTCCGGTTCATGTGCAGTGGTTATTCCCTTAGTTTTTTTTTAAAATAAAATAAACCGGCTCGTGAAATCACTACTTTTAAACAAAAGGTATTGCTAGATGGTCAATGAAAGGTCGTATCAAAGTATATCTTGTCAAGAGGTGACACGAGTTCAGTGACCTGCTATTTGTGTCCCCATTTTCGAAATGTAAAGATTATACAGGAATTTGTACTGCACATAGCTTGATATGTTGATTCGGTCATGTAATAATGGTTTCTTTTATCTAACTTGACGTGATTCTCCCTTCAGAAATATCTTAAATGATTTCAATACAGCATGGTAATAAAAGAAAGACCTTCACAATATTATCTTCTACATGAATGTGAGTTTTGTTTATCTTTACGCTTTTATCTGATTGTAAAATTAAGAAATAACATTTTATTTGGAAACGAATGACCTTTGAATAATGCGGTTCCTCACTTTAAAGCACATACATACACCTCCCCCGGTATACCATTATCCCTTGTATAACACTGGTGTTCATGTATCCCACTATATTGGCTTTATTATGGCTAAGTGAATGTTTAAATTTGATTTAGGTCTTATCCTGTGATAACCAGTATAATGTGATGTGATTTCACTCCATTAAATAAGCCCTTTGATGCATTAGTATAACCAAGCCTCGTCGAAACATCTCTCAAAATGTGGAGAGAGAGAGAGAGAGAGAGAGAGAGAGAGAGAGAGAGAGAGAGAGAGAGAGAGAGAGAGAGAGAGAGAGAGAGAGAGAGAGAGAGAGAGAGAGAGAGAGAGAGAGAGAGAGAGAGAGAGAGAGAGAGAGAGATTTGCATTTTTAACGTAGCTTTAACAATTTTCAAGTCATATCGATTCTATGTCTGCAGCGTGGCAGTTTATAGTGGGGATGTCTAGCACTGGGATAACATGCCGCTTCATCCCACCCAATCCCGTTATCCTGACACCAAGCCCTCCAGTTCTAACACTAAGCTCGTAATGCTGAGCGTCAAGCGAGACATCTACCAGTTGCATTTTATAAGTTTTTGGTATGAAACGACCGGGCTTAATGTATAGCAGTAGTAACGACTCTCAACATTCTCTAAACACTCTGGATCCAAGAGTATAGAACTGAGACATATAGAATCTATGTTGGAGTTTGGACTTAGACAGGGAAATCCAAGTCAAGGGGTTACATTATTTGTCTCCCCACGAGGCTTTCCCCGAGTGGGAAGACATGTAACGTAACCCGGCGACTGGAATTTCCTTGTCTAGGGTTTCAAATCCCATCGTAGATTCTTTTTCTCACCCAATATTATCATTTAAAATTAGAAAAAAAATACCCTTACTTGTGCAGTATAGTCCACGCACAAATATTTACATGCGTGTTGTTGTTGTTGTTGAGCTTAACGCCATTTTTCAGCACACAATAGGCTATTCATGGCGGCCATTATTAATGGTGGAGGAAGAAACCGGGAAATCACCGGAAAGAACCACCGACCCACGATAAGCTACTGGCAAGCTTTCTCACATATCCACATTCGCCGAATCCTAGACTCGAACCCACGCAGACAGAGGTGAGATGGCAGTGATCCGTAACGGACAGCGCTTTAGACCACTCGGCCACTCGGGGCCCCTAAACATGCGGTGTATTAATACAAATATCTTAATATCTTAATGAGGACTGTGGCGTGACGAGTCATCCGAAGTACACAAACAGCCAACAAAATAATAACAACATAAAACGTTGCATAGTTTTCAGGCATATATGGATGTTATATGAAATGAACAATAAATAGCCAACATTTATCACAAGAAAATGCTTCATTTTTATCCGTTTCGATTTAGAAAATCATGTTGAACAGTTGAACACAATGAGACGATTAGAGACAATTTAGAGATCCGTGTCACTGTCGGTTATATTCTCCTTTTCTTTAGAGAAAATAAAACTGTGGCGTATTGTAATTAATATTGACGGCAAAAGTAGCCTAGTGTGTAAAAGACCTAACACTAATCTCTGAATGTTGAGCGTCCAGCGATGCAGCTGTTAGTACCATTTTTAAAAGTCTTTGGTATGACTCGACCGGGCTCAAACCCACGACCTTCCGCGCCTTTTTTTTATTCATTTATGCTATAAGCAACTGAGATCCAGCCGTTCTGAGTTATGCAACACACCATGCCACCTCAGATTTTTTCCACGTCTAATTTTTCTAATCTGCCTTTTTAAATTTACGAGTGGCGTGTTATGTGTCAATCGCCTACTAGATTACTCTAACCTTGCCAGGCGAGAGATTTTTCGCTTGGGGACAAACCTACGTCACGTTAACATCTTGTTCATCACTGAGCTTTAGTTTATTTCTGTAGGAGTACCTTCATTTAGTCGGTGGGTAAATACCCTACTCCTGCAGGCATAGGATAGGTTTTTCTATCAGGGACGCCTCTCCTAGTTCCTGGGTGAATACCCTATCTTTAAGAGTAGAGACTTACATGTGATGTCTTTTTTTTCCTACACAACGGCGCTGGTGGGATTCGAACCTATAATCTTTTGATTATTTTACACTAATGACCATAATATTATCCACTACACCATGCTTTCAACTTATTAGAAATAAAGATTGTAACCGTTGACATCCAGATTAAATCTGAAATCCACAAGTGCGCGGTTCTAATAGTCATGCATAAAAATAGAGAGAAAAGAGAAGGCATACTCTCAAACAATTAGAGGCTAAAAAAGTAGGGACTGATATTAACTACAAATACTTAGATGTTCTTGATACATGTGATGAAATATTACGAAATGAATAAACTCAGAAAATAATTTCAAAGGGTGAGAACAAGTGGTTCAAATGCATATTGTGGCTACACAGAAACAGCCATTAATACATAGGGAGTCTTCATCATCTGGCACGAAGCGCCAGCATAGTTGACTGAACTCATAAAACGATGTGGAAGCTAAGAGACCAAGATGATAATGTCCACTGATGGGACACAATACCCGAGAGCCGATGTTAATGGACTATACTTGCTGAAGGAGGTTAATGGTGTTGGCCTGACAGAATAAGCTGAAGCTTTAAAAAAAAATGTGCCAAGCAAACTGCATCACAGGGAGTGATGAAGAATGTATACAGTTAGTCCTTTTTATAATTGTATTGACATAGCATCGCCTAAAACATAGTAGATAACAAACATTGCTAGTCGTGACTCGTGAACCTCAAGGAACACTTTGTACTTTTCAGAAGCAGTGAAGACATCAACCTAATGATACAAATGGCATCATGCTTCATACATGAAGAGAGGGCTAAACATGATTCCTTTGAGACCGGGGGGGGGGGGCAAAATAAGAGTTATTTCAGATAGAGAGGGCTGGTCACGATTACATTCAGACAGAAGGGGCTAGACACGATTCCTTTCAGAAAGAAGGGGTTAGACACGATTCCTTTTAGACTGAAGGAGCTAGACACGATTCCTTTCAGACAGAAGGGGCTAGACACGATTCCTTTCAGACAGAAAGGGCTAGACACGATTCCTTTCAGAGGACTTACAAGAGGGCGATGAACGATTCCTTTCTGACAGGGAGCTAAGCACGATATCATTGAGATGGAAGGGACTATACATCGCTCATTTAATAAAAGCGTTCATTTATGAAACTATAAAAAAAATCAAATATTAACTAAAATCAAGAGTATAAGCCAAGCTAATTGTTTTATTATTCTAAAACGCAAGTGACATATATTTATGAACAGTCACTATAAATGAAAATATCTACATATATATATATATATATATATATATATATATATATATATATATATATATATATATATATATATATATATATAGTGATCAAACATATAACATGCAATCAATTATCGATGATATTTTTCTACAACAATGGAAAATGACAATCAATAGTACAATGACACATTTATACTCGTACATTGTTCACCATATACCCACCCACGCGCGCTTCTAATGACGTTGATGAATACGATTTTCTAAAAAAAAGTTATAGCACGGACTGCATGCTAAGCATGCGCATTGACAATTTTTGTTACGCCATTGAGCGTACTTATTGAGTAATACATGGTAGATGTGATCTACTCATGTACGTTCCATGCTTTTGACAGAACGTATTAGTAAGCATCAGCACGTTAGATGAATTGAAATGGTGTGTTTGGCTAAAACTCCTCAGAGATTCAACAATTATTTGGCTTAGGAAGCGATAAGAGATAATTCGTTTTTAACAGATATTAAATCTTTAGTAGGTGTCGTACATTTTCTAGCGACTGTCGTACATTTTTCAGCGTCTGTCAACGCTTTCTAAGAATTCTCGCATTATTTCAAGTGACTTTTGTCTACATTTTAGTGACTAAGGTACTTGATTTCTGCAAGTTAAAAAGGACGTTAAGTTTTTCAAATATCACAAATGCACAGTGATTTAGGTGTCAAAAGTGGGATTCTGTACGCACAATTTTCATAATCTGAATGCTTTCGTTAGTGTTTTTTTAATGAATATAATGAATATCTTTAGTGTCGTATTATATGCTTATTTTAGAAAATTGGACATTACGGAGATGATTTGTTCCAATTTTAACAATACATTTATAGTCTGAGGTCAATGGATGCTGTCTGGTTTATTGGGAGTTCCGTGCATGCCCAACAAAGATTTGCAAACTCAGAACTGTGTGTAGAGTCTTCAGAAGCACTGCGCATCTGACGGAAGTCCGCTGATGTTTAAATTATTTTGGTAAGCTAGAACCCAGTCTGAATGCAGTTTAGTTAGCTAATTAATTAATTACTATTTAACGGCACATCAACATATAAGAGAATATATCGTGCTGAGACAATTGGATTATAGTGTCTTGAGATACATTATGGCAGACCTTAAAGCTTAGTCTTGGTAGGATTCAAACCCAAATTCTTTCTGGTCGCAAGGCCATCACGTTAATCACTGATTAAAAGTGGAAACTGGAGAGTATGATCCTGATCTGTTAGCTCCGCCAATTGGAGTTGAGATTCCATAATTGGTGTGTTTGCTTGCTTGTTTTTATTGGCGGGGGGGGGTAGGGGATGGTGTGTGGGTGTTTGTTGTTTTCTGTGTGCATAAGAATCGGATTTTCGGAGTGTTTTGAGAGTTAAACCAAATAAAATGTCTCTAAATAATTGTAAATGCCATTGACTTCCATGTACTGAAGCCAGACACGGAAATATCACTCATAGATATGACAGAATCAAATTATTTGTGGAATGTTATATACTTTGAAAGAAACCTCAACAACAACCTATCCCGTCGCTATCGTGCGCTAACCGCAAGAAAAAAAATCTATGAAAGCGTTACCCGTGTTTTTTGTAAAGACTTCAAGTTTTCTATGGTTGATTAAATAACAACTATAACAATATTAAATATCCAATGAATGTACTACTAATCCGACGTGTCATATGGCAAGTGATTTACCGAATCCCTATTATAAAAGCATAAACATATTATAAAAGCATAAATATGCGATACCTTGTCAGAAACTACAATTAAGTCTATGTACAGGAATCCATACTTATTACCCAAGCAGCACAAATGTTTGAAGACGAATTATGCGCTAAATTGAAACGTTTTTAGACAATATATGTACATAATTTTAACAGACCTTGGAGAATTTTGCGACGAGGATTACACTTGTGTCTTCTTTAAATGCACAGCCCTTACGAGAATATTCCATGGTTTTATCAGTAGCTGATAACCGTTAATTTACTCACGTTGTATAGTTCATACTGTCTAAAATATTTAAATAATATAGTCACATAAGTTTTTAAAGCATATATTCAGCGTGCAGGTCGACCTAACGGGATCATCAAAGACAAAGTCGTCTCTTCCATTGAAAAAGTAAAGTCAAACTGCGAGTGCTATAGCAGACTTGACTTTCTATGTGGATGCACAAGTGAGATTTTTTATCATGTACACAAGTTTCACTATATATACACAATTATCTTATTAATATGGCGCAGATCCATGGCGTGACAACCGGAGTGGGTATGCCAGTCTAAAATAACAATCCTTTCGTATGTACCGGTTGTAGAAATTACCTAGTGAAGAATAAATCCGCAAGTCATGTTTTATCTGAATTCCATCAAGTTCGTAATAATGAATAAACAATATATGAATGAATAACATCTGTACATCAAAAGAAAATTTAAAAAAGCATAATTTTTACAAAGTACATGCACGTGCATTCATTCATCGAATGAACATACACTTTTCAGTCTTTTAATTAAAATATTTTAAAAACACGCAAACACGCGTAATATTATGAGTATATTATAGGTTATCACGTATGTCGTTCAATCGTGTTGAATCATGTTTTAAATCTAAATATCAGATTCAATACGCAAGTCATTATTAGGGCATGCGTTATTCCTTTGTAAGTGCCTGGGCTAAATTGGCAAGTCAATATCAAGGGCAATCTCATGAGGATCGAAAGTGTAGACCACATGTCAGCGAAGCATTAATCCAAACTTGTTAAATAGCGGTCACCCAAAAAGTACTTCGCAATACTAGAAATGCTTGATGCTTGTCACTACCACTTTTGGGTGTAGAAGGAAGAAGCACATCTATTCTGGAAGATGAATCTCAATTCTTTGTTGAATAGTCAGAAGGTACAATTATTTATTAAATAAACACACCAAATGGAAATGTATATGCGATGAGTATACAAAAGTCTACATGTAACTGGTGCTTTCATGAAGAATTGAGGACACTCTGTGAGCTATTGTCGGAAATAGCGTCACACATTTTCTCGAAAAGAGATATTAAATTGTCTATGCCACATAAATAACCGTCTTCGTGGTTTCCTTCCTTCCATTTTGATCGGTGGTCAACCGTCATATTTTCGGAAAGAGGAACAGTTTTGCCAAAGTCGATCATCCAAACACATGCCTGACCTGACTTGTCATGGACAAACAATAAGGAGCTGCCAATAATCTGAAAGAAATTTTTTTATAAATTTAATAATTAAATTAAAATTTAATTTAAATTCCATACAGCTAACAATTTTTAAGGCCACACAATTCTATACGGATACGACCAATAAGATTAACATTTGCTTTGATTATAATTTTGGTGGACGTTCAGTTTGTGTTGTTTTGCGTATTGCAAGATTTGATCTGATTGTGTCTGGAAAGGGACTAGACAAATAAACGATATTGCAATTATTAAACCAAAAAAAAATCTGCATTGATATTTGTACAAGAGTTTGTTTTATTTAAACAAAATTGTGAAACAACCGCCATTGCTCATGTATAACGTGCTTCAAACAGCGAAAGGAATGAGAACCTGGTCTGTCGTCGAATAATGAACTAGAAAACGAGAGCAGAGATAGTTATTAGTTGTGTGCAGGTTAGTGCTATCTATAAACAGGATATAAGGAATAGGTGAAGTTCAGAAACCTACCTCGTGGGACTTGAAAAATGGTGATGTCTCCTGAGTCAGCCGTAAAGCTTTCAACCTTGAGAGGTACATTTTCTGTGAAAGGAGGGAATTAAAATGCATTTGAATTTTTTAAAAAATATCTTAGACCTGACACGGATTCCTTTCTACAAACTGAATTTCATCATAAACAAAACTTTACGGTTTCTCACGAGACTACTGATAACATGTGAGATTCCATAGGAACCCAGACATGTAAATATTCAAAATTTCCACCATTACCGCCTAACAATTGCAAAAATGGACAGACTATATATATATTCATAAACAAATACAAAGCATTTTTCCGTAGAGATTTCTCAAAAACAAAGTATTCCCAAAAGGGCATTCATTTTGTGCAAGGTGCCTTTATTGTCTTTTAAGGAAATGTTTTCAAAGAAATATGTACACAATATAAAAAGTAAAGTCTTTACACTTGCAAATTAATCGTAAAATCTCTACTTTAAAAACTCATTTTAAATTGGAATCTTGTTTATCACCACGTTCTACTTTATCCCGTTTAGTGTAGATATATTATTCTACATATTGTATGTATGTATGTATGTATGTATGTATGTATGTATGTATGTATGTATGTATGTATGTATGTATGTATGTATGTATGTATGTATGACCCCATATATAAAAATTTATATATGCATGTATACAGATATGTATTATAGGATTAAATTATCATATTTGGATATTGATCAATGTGTAAATTTTACTTAATCACTCACAAAGGACTCAATGTAACTTGTGCGCGATTAAGCAACGTTTACGCATCGATAAATATCCAACTAAGATCATTCGATCCTTTTAGTTCCAATTCACTTCCATTCTGCCATTAGATTTTATCAATAAAACAATTACTTTTAGGTCTATCAAAGTTTTCTTTCTTTAGGTTCTTAACTACGATAAAACAAATAGCCTGATCTTTGCTAGCGAAGAATTGTCGATTCTTTTATGCATAGTTTGTACGTTATGCATGAGAGTTAAGGGAGGAACAAAAATCAGAAAGGATTGTGACGAAAATGTACACCATATTAGATTCATTTAGAAAACGAGGATTATTAACTACTTTTTATCGTTATTTTCATATGTCACTAATGATTAATATGTGGAAATTCATCATTGATCTAGAATCAACTACAGACTGTTGCTAGAATTTTTATATATGCGTATTATTGCGCCATGGGCGGATCACAATTTGATATACCAATAGTATTTATATATAAAATTTCTTTATACCAACACTTTAAATTATATATATATATATATATATATATATATATATATATATATATATATATATATATATATATATATATATATATATATACCACACATACATCAAGAATGAAACTTCACTCGTTTTATTGCAGAAGTTTAGAAAGTTATAGATTTATCCAAATCTTGCAAATCTGTGGGTGACTTTTAAAAGTCAAACAAATGTACAGAGTATGGACAGTGGCATGACCTAACTTGCAAACGGAAAATACCCATGTCGTGCTCTCTTTATTAATGATGGAAACTCTTCAGGTTGTGTTCATTTTTAATGAATGGAAAGTCTTACGGTTCTATAATTTTATTAAAAGAAAGCAAATTATTTAGGCTATACGATTTTGTTCGTGAACGAAAGCTTTCAGGTTGCGTGATCTTTTATTGATGTAACGTATCCTGACACAGAGACCTTACCATCACTGTTTCATCGTAGTCGATAAAATTCTGAAGTTTTCTTATTATGCTTTCTCTGCTTTTTGTGGTTTTGAAATTTTTTTCCGATTCCTCATTGCTTTTCTGAAATAAAAGATGGAAATATGAATATGAGAAATCGAGATTGAGAGATCAGGTATTGGTGATACCAGCGTTCTTCGTCAATCTTATAACTGGCATGTACAAATAAAAGGAAAAGACCAGTTGCCTATTCTAAAATCATCACAAGTTGACCAAAACTATTAAGTGTTCATAAAAAATATACTGTAGGTATCCGTGTATAACACGAAAAAAAAACTGAGCAGTGTGGATCCACAGCTGTCATCCCGTACTTCGAGGTACTTTTAAGAAATTCATTATTAAACGAGAAGTTCAGACACACAAGACACGCGACGGTATATTCGAGTCTACTCTGCTTGCAGCTGGATACGCATTATACACGAGTAGACATGGTTTGTAACAAGAGAACCGTGAAAGGCACATTATATGCCCGCGCAATGTCCTCTTTGTAGCAACATGATTAACGCGGGATATTATTGAATAGCAGATGTCATTCACCTGGAGCTTTGACCTGGTCTTGAAATAAACATACTGTGCAGAAGTAATTATTTTTTTATCAGATCTACCATGACCGTGACGCTGACTATCGATCCCAGAATCTACAGTGGCTTACTAACATAAGTGCAAGCAATCCACAAGGAACTTCTATAGCAAAGGTTGTTTTTTTTTAAATAAAAGATATTATATATGGTCACAATGGTTTTCATCCATGGTCTTTTGACCCTCCAATCAATATACCTCTTTCATACCTCAAGTGCAAGCCTGCCACACACTTTGGTCATGATACATGGTCTAAAGTTTCCCCATTTTTCTTCGTCAGTGATTATGACCTTTTCCTTTTTGACCACACACACACACAATAGTCTTCTTTCTTACCCGACCTGCAATCCCTACACACGCTTTGGTGAAAGTAAATGGTCCAGAACAGAAATTGGTGTGCATTTTTCTTTTTCAGTTGCTGTGAATCTGACCTTGGATATTTTGACCACAAAATCGAAAGATGTCCGTTTTAACAGAGTTGCAAGCCATCCACGCAGTAGGACGTGACGTACGGTTACACATATAAATCACAAACACGTACATATACAATTATACATATAAATCACAAACACGTACATATACAATTACACATATAAATCACAAACACGTACATATACAATTACACATATAAATCACAAACACGTACATATACAATTACACATATAAATCACAAACACGTACATATACAACTACACATATAAATCACAAACACTTATAAATATACAATTACACATATAAATCACAAACACGTACATATACAATTACACATATAAATCACAAACACGTACATATACAATTACACATATAAATCACAAACACGTACATATACTCATACAATTACACATGGGAATTACAAACTCATACACATATAATTAGGAATACATTCTGTACGTGAAATTTTGATAGCCATTTCTACAGATTTATGGGTGATTCGTATATTCTTTAACACTACATGCTATATGAAGCACTCAATACAATTATCAAATTTGTAAACAAGGATAGATTGTGCATCAAATGTATTTACACTGATATAATCAAAGCTCTGCAGTCACGTTTTCTGTGAGGTAACCCATCGGGATAATTTTGAGTTAATTCGAATATGCATATGCGCAATAACACTAGTGTACGAAGTATTGCAATATTGGCAATTACGAAGTATCTTGGTGTGACCAGAAACCTGGCTAAAATTTTGACCAGTTTATGAGGTGTGTTTGACCTAGGTATTTGCCATAAAATGACAGGTTTAATACAGTGATGTGTATTTTTGAATCTTCGAAAGGATGGATCGTTAAAGCATATGTGCTTGAATCGATTATTCTCACGTTTATTTATGGTGTTTCATACTGTTTCCAGTCCGTCTTAGCCGGAAAAGTATTATTGAGTACATATATATAAATAAAGTCTTTCAAGTGAAGAATTCCAAATATGTCGGAAATAAATCACATTTGTTTCATTCGGTCATTACCGCAACGGAAGGTCTGCAATCTCATAAAAATATTACTTTAGGTAACGTCTTTCCAGGCATATGACCTAATTTTCAAAGGAAATATGTTTTTTTTTTTATTCAGTTTCAGGGATAATATTGTTCAGTCCAAGCATGCTTTTCGCTCATTGCAGAACTGGTCCACAATGAGAATTCTTTATTGTGCTTAATAAATTGATGTTGAATTACATCTAGTCAGTTATTGACCTTAGATCCAATCTTCAATCGACCTTGGCAACCATAAAGCGCGGTTGGAATGGTTAATGGGTTTAATTTACATTCCGTTTTCCCAAAAACAAACAACAATGCAAAAAAATGTACTTAAATTGACCGGTTCCAAAACAAAAACCGAAACAACTCTCACCAAAAATCAAGGTAACATGTAATCGTAAGTCACTGTAATAATTGTATACCAATAACAGCTGTGGAAATGTCAAACGTAAATGTTTAATGAGCTTGGCCGGTACGCAAAATGTCTGTCTATCTATCTATCTATCTATCTATCTATCTATCTATCTATCTATCTATCTATCTATCTATCTATATATATATATATATATATATATATATATATATATATATATATATATATATGCATACAGAGAGAGAGAGAGAGAGAGAGAGAGAGAGAGAGAGAGAGAGAGAGAGAGAGAGAGAGAGAGAGAGAGAGAGAGAGAGAGAGAGAGAGAGATATGTCAAGTTTTGTTTGTCTCTGTGACATTTTCGATCTGGGACACTACAAACGAAACTAAACATTTTTTTTTTTAATATTTCGATCTTGACAACATAATACTGTCGTGTTATGAAGTAATAAACTTAATTCTCCACCTGGTTAGAGCATCTGCTTCCAATGCGGGAGATCGTGGGTTCAAACACAGGCCGAGTCATACGACAGACTTTTAAAATGGTACTAACAATTGCCTCTCTTGGCTCTTAGCATTAAGAGGTTAGTGTTAGGACAGGTCAGCCTGGTGTCAGGATAATGTGACTGGGTGGGACATACCGCTACATGTCTGCAGCATGATGCCCCTGTGCTAGACAACACTATAAACTGCTAAACTAGAGATTGATATCTCCATGCACGGCAATGTAAATTCGGTTTTTTTTTCACTGGTATCAATTTTCATGTGTCTGCAAATGAATCTATTAGCTATATGATACTTAAATTCGTGGATGAGGAATTTTATCCTATTGTCTTTACAGATTGGTCAATGTTCGTTGGGTACTTAAAACTGAATTTATGCAGCCACAAAACAAGAAAATATGTCTTTAAAGTAAGAAAGCTGGCAAAGGCAGTATAACCATAGTATGTTTTCCCCTCAAATTTAGCGTTGCTTCTGTGATCTTGCACCATTCATTATTTGTCATGTCTTATTAAGTACGCTGACAATTTATTAATTGCCATCTGTACCTTTCATATAACCAAACAAGCCACTCATCGCATAACATTTACTATTATAGTTACAGTCTAATTAGAAGAAAACAAACACCAAAAAAATCTCCAAAGTCATTCGCACGCACTTGGTGGGACGGTTACTGATCCCCAACATTTTTAATTTGCGGAATTTCGTGGGGGTTTCATTTTCTCCATATTCACAATCTGCCAGTCTCCCCTGGAAATAAAATATCTGTGAAGATACCATGGGCACTTACATAAAACCATCCAACGTACAGAAGAGTCGAAACTAAAATACTGGGATGCTTCCTAAAATCGAAAAAAAAACCCGTATGGTGAAAACAAAAGCTATACTATACAATACAGAATGTTTACCATAATCCCTTCTATCCTGAACCCCAGCTCAACCGATGAACTCATCTCATCTCTCCATTGCATGTAGCGTGGCTTTGTGATGGCACCTTGGGCATGTTCCTCTCGTGTTGGGGCTGTTGGGTCAACTTCCAACATCTTCTTGTACATGTCCTACATTACAGATGTAAAAAAAAGTCTTACTATAAAAGATAATGAAAAACGTAATTTTAAGTAGGGGGATTCAAGCCTTTATGCATCATTCAAGCTAATACGTGATACAATAATTTACAAACGTTTAACGCGTTCCTGTTGAGTTAACTTCTGAATCAATGTTTTCGTGTTTAAGCATTTACCTTGCGTTGATTTAGAAACATACCACATACAACACACAAAAAAGGAATTCGCAAAACACTGCATTGCGTCTGAGCATTTAGTCTTATTATACGACTTGTAAGAACAGTAATCAAGCCTGTCTTTATGTGACTTGTCTAAAATACTAACCCAAACGTCAAAATACACGTTTGCTTGATGTTCTTGGGTGTGCTCATCATAACAACCATGCTTGTCTTTAGGCGACCTCTTTATGATTATTGCCCAAATGCCAAGAATGCGATATCAGATATAACAGACTGTGCTTGCCATAAAAGCTCGAGTTTATCTCGGAATTACCACCCCACCCTCAAACAATAATGAATATCGCCGCTCTGCATGTTCCGTATTTGTTTTTGTCTACTATCGTTTCAGAGATGATGCGAGCTCTCAGCCCAAGAGCTAGGTTCTAGACAGTTTTTAAACAATGTTCATGAAGTTAGAGTAAAAAGAACCAAAAGACCATTGTTCTCATATCTCACCCAATTACACCCCTTTATCACTGAACAATAAAATTGACATATCATTCTCGGCATGTTCAACCATCTTTGTTCTTGTCCATTCCTGTTAAAGAGGTGGTGGGAGTTCTCAACCTGACAACAACGTTCGCAAACAACGTTCTCAACGTTAGATCAAAAGACCTGAGAACATTTCAAAAATTGGCTTGCTTCAAAATGCAAATAAAAACAAATAAAGTCGGAACTCAAAATAGTAGCATAGCTGAGCTGACGACTCTTTCGTTGCCCATCCATCCTCACCCCACCCCACCCCACCCTATTTATCATCTAAACAATACCAGTAGTTTTACTTTTGTCATTGTTCTTGTCTTGGGGATTTTGCCATTTTTCATGTTATAATATGTTATACATGACAACAAACTCCTATGGGAGTAAATTGGCAATATTGAAACATACAAGACCATTTTTTCCCAATTGCCTTTCGCGAGTCGGTTCAAACAATGGCGGCCAAAAATGTTAAATGAAAACAAAAAAGAAATCCTGAAGGCGGGATTAAACAAGTTTTCTCACGATCACAGGCAATCAGTAAAGAGAATACTGCACAATAATTTCATGGGCTTATTCCGGCCAATCAGACTCGCATCAAGTGATAGGTTCACATGTATAATATCAAAAATATGAAACCGCACACATTGTAGGCAAAGTGGACCGACTACGTGATAAATAAAATTATGGGGTTACACAGCGAGCACTTTTAAGTGTTCTTCATCTGCATCGCACTTAAAATGTTCATATGTCTCTGTCTCTTGACTATGATATTTTTAACAATCTGTTAAAGGAAAGAAACATCATATAGGAAATTGTGGCAAAACTCTCAAAATTCAGTTTATGTTATTATTATTATTATTATTATTATTATTATTATTATTATTATTATTATTATTATTATTATTATTATTTAACGAGGAAAACACATCTGTTCACTAAAGATCCATTTGCCACGCAGCACTCAACGTATTAACAAGTCATGTTAGAATAAAAACACTTAAACATTATTATTAGCACATGCACTCACGCATTTCATTTGGATTTATTAATGTCTATTATACTGGAGCTCGACACAAAAAACTTTAAAGATTTACTTATCTATCGACGCTCCTGGGCCGCCAAACCTAATAATTATGAGTACACAGAACACTACATCTGCTTTAGTGGGTTTGATGCTCAAAATGTGAGAGTATGAGGTCAAATTTGCCGTTGAATAACGTACCCACAGATAAGGATTACTACTATCCGCTAAAAATCATACAGAGAAAAAAAAAGAGGCGAAGAACAAAATCTGCTACTGCACCATGCAAGGGCAACTATGCTAATTCTGACATCGTGAGAGTGTTCTCAGAATCACTAGTACCTTTCTAAGAGTTGGTTTTTGCATGGCTTTTGTTAGTTCCTCCTCAAGGTATGTTCTAGTACCCATCTTAACGTCCATCACACAGGGAGACTCGAAGTCACTCAGAAGGTCTTGTAACTGGATATAGCCTTGATGTCATTAAGGAAAGTTACTAATTTTATGAAACACGCTTAATTTTACATGCACATGCACACGCTCTTCCATTCAAAGGACAGGGACTATAAATGTGATCTAGGTAATTAAGAGACGATTCTTTAAAGTCAACTTTATGTACGTATGGTGGACAAGCTTCAGTTGGTATTTTAAAATTTAGCATTTTCAACAAAGTATATTAGGACAAAAACTTTATGTAGACTGGTAGCTGTTATTTTAAAATTTAGCATTTTCAACAAAGTATATTAGGACAAAAACTTTATGTAGACTGGTAACTGGTATTTTAAAATTTAGCATTTTCAACAAAGTATATTAGGACAAAATCTTTATGTAGACTGGTAACTGGTATTTTAAAATTTAGCATTTTCAACAAAGTATATTAGGACAAAATCTTTATGTAGACTGGTAACTGGTATTTTAAAATTTAGCATTTTCAACAAAGTATATTAGGACAAAATCTTTATGTAGACTACTAAGTTCAAGATCTTTATTAGCGTAGTTTAAAAAGAACCTGATTAGTGCTCTGTTCAACAAAACCCTTCATTAATACATTAGTGTATCTCACTGAAGTATTTTCATGAACATTCTTTGTTTATCCAATGACGAAATTCCATTCTGTACGTATTCACATCTTAATATGTTGTTCAATCACTGGAAACTGCGATTCAAACCACATGACGGTTTTAAAACAACCTGTCCCGCAGCAAATCTTTGATACCGGGATCCGGTCAAAAATCAACTGTAGATAAATCAGGATCATATTGAAGAATGTGTCAGAGTTTGGATAATGTACGTCGTTAGGACGTCTGTCACAGCGGTACGTTACCATGGTATAGGTGGATACCTCGGGTATATATGCGGTTCTGTCCAGAACTTTCGGAAACACTTTTGGAGACATAGAAACGTCAAGTACCACTAACAGAACCAAGCACTGGTGCATGGATGAATAGGCCTTTTGCCCATAAAACTGTCTCGACAGTACGACTAGGAGAGCGATTTTTGGTCTTTGCCAGTTTTCTCTGACACAAACTTTATTATCTTCTCTTGACTCGGATTCATCAAAGAGTAAACTTATGTATCACCATCCGTTTCAATGTCATTCAAACGTCTATGTGTCTTGTTTTCACATGGCGAGCAGCTGCATGGCAATTTAAGTCTGTGTTTTTGATCAGCCTTCACCAAATGCAGGACTCATGCAGCGCAAACCTTTCTAAACTTCGAAATGATTCTTCTTCGATATATTAAAAACTGCGGACGAATAAATGTCCGTAATACTAAAAATATCTTCCCCTGTGTATCGTGCATCTCCATTAGCTGTCCCCTTTGCATCTGCCATCTCCCGTTCACCTATTGTAACGTGCGTATTCCTTATTGGATTCACGACCATTTTAAAAGAATGAAACCACATCTAACTAGTAGGATATGACAGAGAATTACATACATAAATTTTATCCAAGGTGGTTGTGGAATCAGTCTGAGAGAACCCTAAGAGAACCCAGATTGTACAGTATGTTCTTTGATCTGTAGCAGAATTGTTCTCCGACGACATTTTGCATCACCAGGCATCTGCTTATATTACGCCACATATATCTGCAAATATAGGGCGTGCTGCAGGTCACTTAATAAAACGTTATTTTGTACACTGATCGGCATTAAATTTGACAGGTTCAAAGTAGACAAAAATGATAACAAAATATTCAGAACTTTTCAAACGCCTCAAGTAAGTACACGTCGGCTTCTCGCCAAAATAAAAACAAACACACATCATGTGTTTGAGAAAATTAACTGCAATACATTTTTAAGAAAAAAGTTACATTGTTCAGTGTTTAAACACTACATATTATAAAATCAATCATTATATATTATTTTTTTGTGGAACTAAATGTTATTGTTGACATAAAAGGTACTTTAAATGTCATGTACAGTACTAATACTCATGGAATACGAATCAAACTTTATCAATCCTCCATGTCATAGTAAACAAATTGACGATATATTTAGTAATGAAGACAATTAGCTTTCCAAACGGTTTTTAACATTTTCCTAAGTGGCGTAAATACAATAATACGTTCGTTCACTGATATCCAAAATCAATCTAGTGGGTTATTTTCTTCAAATTAGTAATAAAAATTGTACAAATACGACAGCTTTTTGCACTTAACATTTTACAACAATATTGCTATTTAGCCATTGTCTTAAAAATGTCAGCGGATGTATTCTACGTACACAATAAATAACTGCATTTGTATATGCAATTTTACTCCAAGAATATTCCTTTAAAATGCCACAGCGATTACGGAAAATCATATGCCTAATAAAAAACCGATACCTCATGGCGTTTGTAATCAGGCAAAATATCGTTAAATAATCAAATAAATACACGTTTAGTTTTTCATGCTTACATTATTCAATAATTGGTTTACAAATTTTCTTTGTTAAACAGTACGTTTCCAAATATAACTGAACATTACATCAAGTTAATAAAATCCTTCTTCAACTTCAAAGTCTCATTACCGTGATGAATGGCTGCAGATCACGTCATGCGAAAGGGGTCCATAGCAACAGTATCGATAGTCTGTCTTTTATGTATAAAAGTATACGTGGAAGAATGTTGATGGGTAAATTTATTTTTCAGTGCATCTTAATACACAAGCTGCCATGAATTAGAACCGCTTTTTCTTACGTTTAATCCGATTCCGCGTCAGTAATAACTAAAATAGCACAGGCAATGTTTTTAAAACTTTTGAGTGCCATATTTGCATTCTGCTGATTAATTTGAAATTAATTCTCATTTAAAAAAATAAATTTATAATCAAGTTTTAATTGATATCCTAAAAGGTAAAGTAAGCTGTAATTCTATGAGACGAAATATCTAAATTTCCGCACCAACGGCAGCAACAATTTCAATTAATTAATCAGTTAATTAATAATATTATCGACATCGTCATTATTAATAGTAAATGTTTATATGAATGAAATAAATCAAGGCATATAAAATATATTTAGTGGTTCATAAATTCATTATGCCTAATGATGATGATGATGATGATGATGATGATGATGATGATGATGATGATGATGATGATGATGATGATGATGATGTTTACCTTTTATAATCTATATCGTTCATTAAAACAACCCGCTACGGTGGCCTAGTGGTTAGAGGGACTGCCTCGGATGCGGAAGGTCGTGGGTTCTATCCCCGGTCGAGTCATACCACTTTCAAAAATGGTACCAACAGCTGCCTCGTTTGACGCTCTGCATTAAGAGGTTAGTATTATGACTGGTCGGCATGGTGTCAGAATAATGTGAATGGGTGAGACATCATGCCACATGTCTGCGGCTCGATGCCCCCAGTGCTAGACATCACTATAAACTGCCACACTGTAGACATCGTGGCGATATGACTGAAAAATTGTTAAAGCTACGTTAAAAATCATAATCACGTCACATCATATCGCTCATAAAAAACCTACCTCACTGTAATCTGATAAGTAGAGACTAATTATAGGTTATAAAATAGCTAACATAACCAACGTAACGTATTTTTAAAGTAATGCAACTCGACGTAAAAGTAACATAACGTAAAACAACATAATGTAATGTAACAGGTTATCACATTAAAGGATACGTTCTCCATTTTTCTCTATTTCTCCTTTGTACTCGGGTACATATGGCCGCAGTGAATCTTTCATCAATTTTGAAATGGCCACCTGTTCTCCTTTATCGTATTTCTTTAATACAGAGCCCTGTTCTCCAGCTTGAAAATTCCCTGTGATGAAATTAAAATTCATACAATCACCAGGATATGTAACGCAATAACCGAATCATTAAATTTTTTAAATTTTCCCATCTTTGACTATTAACAGCAAGTGGGGCGCCAACAACTACTAACATTCAAACGTTGCATTTTCGGGATTATTAATGTATTTTATGATTATAATCCATTCCGCAATTTTTTAATCTTTGCGAGTTGGTAAAGGTCGATAGGTCAATTAAATTAAACCTCATGGCATTTTTCTAGAATAATGAAAATGTTTTCATATAACGAAGGAAACAACGCCAAAAGCATATAAACAAAAACAATAAATAAATAAAAAGCAATGAAAAAAATTAAGCAAGCAAAAACAAAAAAGAACAATAAGCAAACAAAACAGGAAAGTTTCTTGCACGCTATCGCAAAAATCGGCTCCTAGAAAATGTGTTTATATTTAGATCGAAAGAATATATGTACTTCCAATTTGACAGCTCAAAAATTCTCGTATCTATTTTCGGTTTCAAATCACCAACTATACCACTTCCTTCCGATATTTATCACGATGCTACAACACAGATTCATTGAATATATGACCTGCTTTCCTGGCATGACTCCTTGTGCAAAGTTTGGATGAAATATTAAAAATAAAATTTAAAAAATGTCATCCTTCATATCATCCATAATATGTAATAAATTCGTATAGCTTATATATCCTCGCATTTCAGCTTTAGTAAATTTACAAACATTGCAATTTACTCAGTGCTAAAGTACTATCAATGGTCTATAATCTTTGGAGCCAAATAGGCGTTATAATTATTTAAGAAATAAGTTCAAAAATTTTTTGTTATGAAAAAAATCATCAACAGAAAAAGGGTATAGATGCTTTTATAATCTTCAAAAACTGCTCGGACACTGAGGAGTGTGGTAGACTGGAGTTTCACTATACTTGGAAGCTTACAGCCAACCTACATCCCATTGGAATGTCGTTTACTGAATTTAAAAGCATATCTCATAAAATTGCTGCAATTAAGCTGATCTTAAAAGCCTTCAATTGACAAGACGGGACAAGAAAAGACAAGACAGCTTAGCCACCTTCAATATTTTATCTTTTAACACCTGCTTTTGGGCCACAATGGTCAGTTAGAAGATTTAAATCAAATAGCACTGAACTCAAGTTATTTTGCAGATAATTTGTTCATATTCAGTCTTGGTGGCCTTGATCTTTAGAATGCAAACCATTTACAAAGTTTGGTCGTGGTATCGTGTATACAATTCATGTTACTCTCTGGAAACAGTTTTATTTCTTTTAGTCCCTGTGGTCTTGATTTTTCCCTTTTATGCACGAAATCGATACGCTTTTTCCTTGCCGTAAGTGCAAGTAACGTAGAAAGTTTGGAAACCGTTAATGATCAAGAACTCGACCATGGAACAGACGACCAGGTATGCAACGTCAGAATACGGTGCATTTCTCCCTGCGAAAGTCATAAAAAGAGAGAGAAACAATACTTTATGTGCGCACTTCTTTTTAAACGTCGTCTTTCTAAGATATGGTATTTCAAAATAATACAAAGAATGCATACAATCCCATCGGTTCTTATGGGGGTGTATAGGTTTGGAAATAATAAAACCAAACATGAGAATCAGTTTCAACTGTAAGCCAGTCAAATATGACACGTAAAACGTAATATTGTTTGTGACTGGTTGACGCAAAATCGAAAAAAAATACAGTATGCGTAATCACTATAGAGCTACAAAAAATGATTCAGGGATTCTATCGTATGATATAAAAGAGTTAGAGATCTACCTTGGTGTCCAGCAAGCTGTATCCATGGATACCGACGCTTTTTGAACTGCTGAATGAATGGAGCCCACTGCACGATGTTTCTGATCTTCTGCCATGAACTCTGCTGCACAAAAAAAGACATAATTTCAATAAGTCTAGAAAAAAAAGTGTAATTCAGTGAGTCAGTATGTTGTTACAAGCTGCTCGGACAAATGTATGTCAAAAAGCTTGCCAGTATCTTCACGTGGGTCGGCAGATCTTAACAGGGCTTTCCCGGGTTATTCTTCCACCAGCTGTAATTGCAGCACTGTAACGCTATCATGTACTGACATATGGCGTTAAACCCCAAACCCCAAGCAACAAAAAGAATTTGTCATTATTGTGTATTATTATAGATTAAGAATTTTACAAATATGTCGGTAACCCTGAATCTTAAACCACGTGATTTTCCATCTGATGTTAAAGCTTTGTCAATATTGGTTTTCTGTCTATTTTTTGACTGATCTAACTCAAGTCGTATTAATTTTATTTTCATTTTCATTTTTTTTCAGTTTCAGCCTATATCAAAATTAATTTGCCTTTGCTCTCTGAATATAAAATTCACATTTCAGTGCTCATTTCAAATGGACTTTTTAAAACACCTTAAATAATTTCGAATTCTTCAACGTGTTTCATAATTTTCATTGACCTGAACACAACAAGTTAGATTTTATTTACATGAGGAAAAATATATAATTTATTTTTTAATGCAAAATAGTGTGCTGAAATGACTTTCAAGTATATTCCGAAGTCTCGAACGTCATAACATCCTTTAGTTGTTATTATATGTCAATCTAAAACTATAGGTTCTGTTCAATGCGAGTGGAACAACTTAAACTATCTGAAAGAGACGATTGTTCTGCATGAGATGGAAAAGGAAGAAGATGTTCCGATTGATGATACGATTGTAATAATAAAGCAGCCATGTAATAAATCATATATCACACTGATCAAAGTGTAATAATATATAATATTAAATGATTGTTTTAATGCCATAAAATATTGAATGGTCTCAAGATTGTCAAAAGTTACAAGATTTTCACTTTGGTATGTAATTAGGGAGTTACATAAAGCACTATTTATATCTAGGGAATAAAAAGCGAATTCAAATTATTTATATCATTTTTTGAAGAATTGTCGTACTTCTAAAGCTTAAATAAATTTCACGTATAAAACGGAAGAGTGTACATCTAATATATATATATATATATATATATATATATATATATATATATATATATATATACATACATACATACATACATACATACATACATACATACATACATACATACATACATACATACATACATACATACATACATACATACATACATACATACATACATACATACATACATATGAGGAGAGAGAAGAGGACAAGTGAATTTCACCTTTAAAATATTTAATATTTATTTTGATTTATGTACATTCCTTATAAAACTAATATCAATATTTGTAAAAAATACAACTCTTGTGATATATTTCACTGAGTATATAAATGGGTCGCGATCGGTCGAAATGTGACACGAGTACAGTACATGCAGCTATGCAGACCTATAATCAGTTTCTAATTCGTTCATAACTTTGCTAAACAAAAGGTTTTGCCTGCTATGTTGTCTGAATTATCATTAAATGTTTGACATTCCAAAATAGTATGATACATGTCATAATAGGTCTAAATTAAATGTAATCTAGCGCCCCTACAAAATTTGCACTCAGAGGCAATGAAATTTGTCCATCAAAACACTAATCTGACATTTAATACACTGCCATTCTTCACTTGGAGAATTTTCCCATAGACCCGTTTTATGATTTAAGGTCCTAAATATCATGACAGGTTAGGTCACTCATGGTCTTTTTTACTAGATGTTCTTCAAATTGGATACCAGTTTTTAAAATATTATAATTTTGTCCTTTCGATATTTTTATCAAAACGATAACGAAATATTTTTGTCACGTTCGATGGTTTTAATATCAATTCTTTTGACACTGATATCATCATTCTCTACTTTAACAATAAATTATATCTTCCTAATTCTTATGAATTATCTTTATATGCTCTATTCAAGGACAGAATATATATATATATATATATATATATATATATATATATATATATATATATATATATATATATATATATATATATATATTGTTAATGCTACGTTAAAAATCATGATCACAGCACACACACACACACACACATATATATATATATATATATATATATATATATATATATATATATATATATATATATATATATATATATATAAAGAATACAAATCATATGGAGAATAACAACACTTTCAAGCGTACTGGATCCACCAAGGGATCACGTGTGTCAGGGATTGATAAAAATAGATGCAATAAACTGACGACGAACAGTACGAAACTAATAACTAGCCTAAGCGCTTTCGACTCTTAATGAGTCTTTTTCAAAGGCAAATACAAAACATATATACGACAAACAAATAAACAAAAAAACGTTGTGTTTGTAAAACTCTACATGGCTGTCTTCACATGTGTTAAAACTATAAATACAACCAGCTTGTATAGACTAGTTGCGAAAACTGAAAACGGTGTATAATTCCCTAAAAGTCTACAGGCCAAAGCGACATCTATTTTTACTTTTTGTACATTTATGTAACGCAGATTATATCCCGGATATTTGATTCTATACTGGTTATTCTTATAGTAAAAATTGAAGGATAAAAAGAAGATCTAGAAAATGTTAAATTCTACTAGTGCATAGTTTTCATTTTCTAGTGATCTTGGTTTAGACCGCTTGGTTTCAATGTTTCAACTCCAGCTGGAGTTCCGAAACCAGGAAGGAAAAGGAATCATACTGGATACGCCGTTTTAGAACATTGAAACCAAGCGGTCTAAACCAAGAAGACTAGAAAATGAAAACTATACACTAGTAGAATTTAACATTTTCTAGATCTTCTTATTATCCTTCAATTTTTACTATAAAAATAACCAGTATAGAATCAAATATCCGGGATATAATCTGCGTTACATAAATGTACAAAAAGTAAAAATAGATGTCGCTTTGGCCTGTAGACTTTTAGGGAATTATACACCGTTTTTAGTTTCCGCAACAAGTCTATACAAGCTGGTTGTGTTTATAGTTTTAACACATGTGAAGACAGCCATGTAGAGTTTTACAAACACAACGTTTTTTTTTTTTTTGTTTATTTGTTTGTCGTATATATGTTTTGTATTTGCCTTTGAAAAAGACTCATTAAGAGTCGAAAACGCTTAGGCTAGTTAGTTACTAGTTTCGTACTGTTCGTCGTCAGTTTATTGCATCTATATATATATATATATATATATATATATATATATATATATATATATATATATATATATATATATATATACCATCTGATATTTTTCCCTTTCCAGTGAAGAGTGATAGCTATCAGTTGATTACACTCATATTTATACTGATCTGAATGAAGCATATTCACACGAGTACTTCGTAAATGCGTTATATTCGTAGCAATTCATTTTAAATTTTTCTATTAAATCCAGATTTTCATATATTAAAAAACAAACACTCCTGAATTTTTGTTAAAGAAAATGCCTTTATATTTATTACGATCAAATGCTTGTAAATTAAAGCCATCTAGATGACATTTTAACTGCTTGACGTTTCGTGTTTGTACAAAAACGAAAACACAAACAAATAAAAAAAACTCCTTTCCATCCACCCCATTATTTTGTTTACTGTAATTATTATTTAATTTCAAATCCTTGCAGAATGGTATAGAACGATATAAGCTAATTTGGTGATTTACTTACTTATTGGCTTGTATGACAATATTATCTACATAAAGAAGAAATAAAACTTTTAATAACATTATAGGATCATCATATAGAAAACTCATTTGAATTCCATTAGTTAATTTGACACCAACAACATTCTAAATCATTAGGAAATAAAGAAATACAAATAGATCTTCTCCTTGTCGAAGATCATTATTACAAGTGAAAAAAAGTTGTTTGTACACCACTGAACTTAATAAAAGATTTGATAAACTGATACATTAAGTATATAAAGTAAGCACCATAAACATCCACCTACATTATAACAAACGTGTTCTACCTGGCCTGCAATAAATGTCAGCATTTAATTATTGCAAGCAAGATTTGACACCTAATATGGAAATACAGTACGGTCGAGTGCTTTAGTATGCGTCATTGACGTAGAATACCACTGACATCCAAATCCACTGTATGTATCACATAAGATTATCTGAGAGAGAGAGAGAGAGAGAGAGAGAGAGAGAGAGAGAGAGAGAGAGAGAGAGAGAGAGAGAGAGAGAGAGAGAGAGAGAGAGAGAGAGAGAGATGATGATGATGATGATGATGATGATGATGATGATGATGATGATGATGATGATGATGATGATGATGATCTCTCTATCATGCTGTGTTTCCATATTAGGTCTAATCGCCCTGGACTCGTGACCGAAAGGGAACCGGTTCGAATCATATAGGATTACCCAAGCAGCTAGGCTACCGTGGCCCGTCTTTCAGTAAAGAAGGCACTTCACACCAATTGCGTGTATAGGTATAGTATAAAATTATCAACAAGTAATCAACCTGCGTTACGCGCTGTAAACAACACTAATGACCAACACGACTTTGCTAAGTAAGTAGAGCATGATTAGCTATAAGTTTTACATAAAACCGTTAGTTCAAACAATAATTTAGTACAGGAAAGATGATCGACAAGATCTACTGGCTATAAACATCCACCTACATCATAACAAACGTGTTCTACCTGGCATACAATAAATGTCAGCATTTAATTATCGCAAGCAATATTTGAACCCCAAAATGGAAATACAGCACGGTCGAGTCCTTTAGTATGCGTCATTGACGTAGAATACCAGTGGCATTTAAATCCATCGATTAACAAATATACTTTTCCGACATACGTCATGAGAGAGAGAGAGAGAGAGAGAGAGAGAGAGAGAGAGAGAGAGAGAGAGAGAGAGAGAGAGAGAGAGAGAGAGAGAGAGAGAGAGAGAGAGAGAGAGAGTCTAAACACGTCAAATGTTATTTGACACAAAGCAAATAGGTAACGAAGAAACAAAATGTTGAGTTTACGTCTTAAGAAGTGTATTTAATAAATGCCCACTACGAGCTCGGAGATAGCTTAAGCTCCCCCTACGGCGTATCGTACTTGTCCGTCGTCTAACGGACACTAGCGCGACGGCTCATTGGTTAGCGTAAGGAATCAAGACCGACTGAAAGGTTGCTTGCTGTAATCTTATAATTGGGTAAGCCCCAGTCGGCTACAGTGGTGCACTTGATGTGTTGCTGTGCCGTAAAACACCAAACCAAACCAATAAACAGAAATAGATAACAAAAACAGAAATACTAATCAACAAGTTGTAGGAATACACAGTGATAATATAATTTTTGCACACAAAAAAGAACCTGCTTTTGTCCAAAATTAAGGAAGATAGTCCGCGTGTGAAGCAAATCAGTACCAAAATTGATGAAAATATTACAAAACTGAAGCATCAATAATTTTAAAGGTATATTTATTTAATTCATCTCTCACCTTAGCAATAGTTTGAATTACCGGCGAGTGTTTGAAGACAAAAAATCCAGTACAAACAAGTAGAATCTAGTATTGTAATGAGACGATGAATTGAAACACTTGATTTCGATCAAGAAAAATATGATCTTTTTAGATTATCCAACTGTGGCAATATTTATATATATATTGCGTTAAAAAAAAAAAAAAACGCCAGTGTGAGTAAGAAATGTCAATGATATATGTTCCAGTACGTAAACTTGGTCAATATCTATCATTCAAAATAAAATTTAAAAACACTTTTTGAACAGTTTGGATTTTAAAAACTCTTGTCCGTGGTTGCCTTTCTCGTCGAACATATAAATCGACAAATGTCTCCATCTTACTTATTCTTAAGAAATCAACTCCATTCGATAAAAAGTATCATCCTTTATAATAGAAGCGCAGAATGGAAAAAAATGTTCGTCTCTCTGTCATTTAAGAGATTTACTGGGTAATTAAATACGATGAAATTATTCGAGAGAGAGAGAGAGAGAGAGAGAGAGAGAGAGAGAGAGAGAGAGAGAGAGAGAGAGAGAGAGAGAGAGAGAGAGAGAGAGAGAGAGAGAGAGAGAGAGAGAGAGAGAGAGCAAAAAATGCATGCACCTGCGTATACTTGCCTCAACCGTTATTTCTGGAATAAGTTTATCTGGGACAATGATGAAGTCCCCTTTGATTTCAAAGCCAGTTGTAGTTAGGTAGTTCACTGAAGGGGATAAAGCAGCCATAGTTTTTGTGTAAGGCATCAGAATGATGATGGTGATGATTTTAACACAGGTTCAGAGGGAAACTTGTCTCCACAATGTGTCTTGCCAATTAACGTATATCCAACAACCGACCTAACAGTCCCGGTATAGCGAAACTTCTCTATGTAAAAAAAAAACAAACAAACAAAACAAACTCGGATCGTCTTATGAAATAATTAACTATTGCTTAAAAGTGCAGAAAACACGTTCGAATTATATGTTAAAGACAATTTACGGAAGAGCTATCCTGGATGATTTTGTTGACAATTCTGTCTACAGGTAAACACATCCAATACGTTCAACGATAAAGTTTACAAATGTGTTCGTATGCACGATACCTATCATACAGTATCTTCGCGTTGTCTCTGTGTCGTCTGCTACCAGCGAATTAAACACTCTGCAGTATTCTGTCAACCTGCCACTGAGAGAGTAAGGGTTTTATATTGATCGCTCTGCCTTTCACCATGCATACATTGACATCATGCTATTTCCATCAATCTGATAAATGAAGTTCAGTAGTGCCATGTTGGACACTCCACGAGAGTTCAAATAAAAAGCACCGTGCCTTCTAGTCCGAGAGTAATAGGGTAAACGAGACACTTGGTTAATATGACACTTTAATACTTTTTACAGCATCAACGAAACTTATTTTATTATTTTTTTGCGATCTATCTGGAGATTTTCAAGGTGGTCGAAAGAGATGTTCTTAATCACCAATGTCTTCACACTAATCTGTTCTGTTTCTGACAGGTATTTAGTTACTGTGTATATAACCCGTGCTGAACTTCCAAAAATCTTTCACTCACCACCTCCCCAATGCCAAAATTTTGATATTTCTCATTCTTTCTGTTCTCTCCTTTGTTGTCTTGTGAGTACACAAAATTATATTCTTTTTTCAAAGTTATAAGTTACTGTTTGAACACTATTTCAATACTGTATGTATAATTCAATACTGTATGCAAAATTCAATACTGTACGCAAAATTCAATACTGTACGCAAAATTCAATACTGTATGCAAAATTCAATACCGTATGCAAAATTCAATACTGTACGTAAAATTATCTGTTAGCTTTAAATCTCAATAGCACGTTTCAATGTTAGTAGTCATATAACTTCATTACTTATATCACGTTATAAAAATGAATATTACTGCCAATGAAGAGAGAGAGAGAGAGAGAGAGAGAGAGAGAGAGAGAGAGAGAGAGAGAGAGAGAGAGAGAAGTCGATGATTGTCACTAAATCCTCTATATCTTTTGCTCAATTATATGTATCTTCCGTGATGACTGCAACAAATAATACTGTTTAAATCGAAGAAACTCTATCCATGAAATAAGACCATTATAATAATGAAGTATATATTTCGCTCCGTCTTGCCAGTAAAGTCTAAACTCGTTATGGAAACAGTAAAAACAGGATGTGAAAACAATGTAACATTAGCAAGGCTGTCAAAATAAGACCCATTGCCAGAATCCTGTTAGACTGAATATATATTTACTATAGCCTTCAAATTTAAAAAAACGTGTTGCAGTGAGAAAATGGCATTAAACAGACTCTCTATCCGTGTTGAGTCTTTCTGCAAATTCTTAAAAATTATTGTTTTTGGCAAAATTACAAATGTAAATTCATTTAGACATTAATTTTAAAATCACTTTGAAATTTCAGCTAAAATACGATTCAAAATTAGTGTGCTTCTTTGTCGGATATTTACAAATTTGAGTAAAATGTGTGCACGAAATGCAACTACAATAGTTCTTTTTACAAATTAATGTCCGTCAAAGCTAATTGCTGCTTATGTTAAACTGTTGTTTTAAATCATGTCGAATTTAAATAAATCTTATCTTATATTAAATTACGGTAAAAATGTCGCTGCCACAATTATTCGTGAGTTTGATTCAAATTAAGAAAATTTTATTTCTTATAAATTTAAAACGGAAAATATTTTGTGATAAAGGAGGTCACCATTCACCACGAAAGTGATTGAATCGATATCAGTACAGCAGTATTATAAGACGATCATCTGTCACATTTGTCTCACTTACCATAATGCATTCGGATTTCGGATTTCTGATTTCAGGGACATAACATGTCTATAATAAAATTTTGTGGAGGGCGTCCATAATATTAGGCGTTCAATCCGTTCGTTATTGCTAAATTGCATGCACTGTATGAATTATCGTTTTTGGTTGGTCCCCACTGTCAAGCATCCGTATTCTTACAAGGTTTTTTTTTTTTTTTAAAAAAAAATGCTCAGTTGAATATAAACATATTTAATTGCGATCACATCCACTTGACTTTACAATCACAAAAAGGCACGAGAGCAAGCGTAGTATACATTCTGTGTCGGAGTTATAAGTGGGGCAAGTATCCCAATTACCCCGATAGTATGTGTCATAGCTGTAAGTGGCACAAGTATCCCACTACCCCAATAGAGTGTGTCTGAGTTGTAAGTGGCGCAAGTATCCCAAATATCCTAATGGTATGTGTTATAGCTGCAAATACCGCAAGTATCCCACATATCCCAATAGTAATTGTCAGAGTTGTAAGCGGCGCAAGTATCCCACTTAACTATAACAGTATGTGATAACTAGGGCACTATATACAATTTATTCAGAGAAGTCTAAGGCAATGAGAAACCCTGCTAACTGAACTTTTTTTTTATCGCGCCATTAAAACAACAGAATCTTCTCATTAAAGGCTAATGTGACGACGGGCTTTGTTTAAGTTATCCCATTTACCCCGTTCTTCCCTGCGACTGAGCATTCTCTTTCATTTATGTTTAAGTTCCAGTTACATTTCAGTGCGATTAATTAAACAGCCGATTTAGTTTTAAATCTCTTCATATATATTACATCTATATGATATTTTTAACTGAAAATTTGTTTTGTCTAATCTGATGAACACGTTATGGTTCACTATCACTATGTTTCGTTTTAAGATTTATTTTGAAAGCCATAATAAACATTAAACCAATAAATGGAAATTCAGATTAAATTTCCTATTGGAATACGCTTTTTATTACTTTGTTATTACTGTAATAGCCAAAAAGTAAAAAAGCGAAATTAAGGTAAAGGTTAAGTCTAATTGGAGCTCTTGTCATATCTATTTTATTTTTACAGTCATATTTTCTACTCGCTCTGTGTGTGTGTGTATGTGTGTGTGCGCGCGCGCGTTTAATGTAGCTTTGACAATTTGAGTCCTGTCGCTACGATGTCTGCAGCCTGACAGTTATAGTAGCATCATGCTGCAGACACGTGGCATGATGCCAGTCACATTATCTTGACACCAGGCCAACCAGTCATAATACTAATCACTTAATGTTCAGCGCTAAGCGGGGCAGCTGTTGGTACCATTTTTATGTCTTTGATATGACTCTGCCGTAGTTCGAACACAGAAAGCTCTAACCACGTAGATCACCGGAGCGGTCCTACTCACTTAATATATCATCATTATCTCTTATGCCTGTTTGATGTCTCATTTTGCTTTTTTCATTGCATTCTCAAGGAACCACACCTGTTGTTTTTTTTATATATTTTACAGATGGAAGAGACGAGACACTGTTCTACCATTCTCGCCAGTCTTCTTTTGCAAGGTAAGAGTGGAAGGTTTTCGTCGTAATGCTATCCTATCATAATCAGTAGTTAATGTATCTAAATTGATAAACATACTTGCTTCGTATCACTTCAGTTCGATTACTGAAAAACAAAAATAATTTTTGTCTTTCTGTTAGATATCAAAGACGTCATCCCCCAGCCTTCCCCAATTAGATTTGTACAAATTTAAAACTATACTGATAATCTGACAAGGTCGTAAAGAGAAGTATATCTCAATGCGGTTATCACCATGGAAATGATTGGCTTATCGGAGTAAGTGGAACAGAGGTGGTTTATTATGTTCTAAAATGAGCAATGTGTACAAAATTGATTCTTAAGCCTGACTACGAAGAATCACTTCTGCCACCAGAAATAATCGTTGACAGATTAGTTTAAAATAAGATTATCAACTACACTGACCATATCTAATAACCCTCAAATTTCTGTTTTCTTATTAGGGTTTCGTGTCTAAAAAGTCTAATTAGGCAAACAGAAAGCGGACACTTAGTCATAGACCAAAGCAATATGCCGCTGCTCTTTTCACGGCTATATCTAAGGAACCTGACTGTTTACTTTACAAGCTTGTGTTAACATTATGGTTTTGAACTAAGTAACTGTAAAGAGCGAAAACCAACAAGTTTTGTAAAACTAAACAAAAAATTTATTTCTCCTTGAAAACGAACTGAAATTTTAAAAAGAACTTCCAGCATTCTGATTTAAATCCCAAATAATCCTAATGGTTCTATAACAAGTCCAAAGGTATGGAGTATGAATTCCAGTGGTGTTCGGAATTAAAGTATAGAATGGGTTGATGTACTAAAAGCCTGGAATATCTTGATGTGCTAATAATATTGATGTATCACAACGATAAAGTCCGGAATGTCATTCAATGATTTCATAATAATCCCTTAACAGTGATTTAGTCCAAAAGTAACAATGAGCACTTTGTAATTCCAATGAATTATTTAAATAAACAAATCCTCTCAAATCTTAACTTAAAACAACTAAAAGATTAATTTAACTACAGGTGCCAAGGTAGAAATAAATAATTTTGATGTAAAGAACATTTACCTAAAAACCTACAATAATAGGACATGGGTGAGGGTCAACAGTTCCAGAACATTTTAAGTTGTAACAATCTCAGGTCTTTTACTTACGGTTTAGTAAAGGACATGACAAACATCATGCAGACCATGAATTTCCAAGGGGAAAACCAATATGCTGACTGATATCCAAGTAAACATGTTTACATAAGAGTAATAATTATCTTAAAATGTGATATACGATCATAGAGAAAATGTGATATACGATCATAGAGAAAATGTGATATACGATCATAGAGAAAATGTGATATACGATCATAGAGAAAATGTGATATACGATCATAGAGAAAAAATAGCCATATAATCAATAGTCATGGACATAATTCAAACCCACAATACAAATTAAATATACATACTAAATGTAACATGGAAGAAGTTTTGCGGTCATAGGCTAAATTCAAATATTTAAAAATACTCTTAAAGAATTAAGTTTAGATCTCACTGACCTTTGCTTTTAAAGATATACAGAATTACATACAATTATCACGTGTCATATTTGCATCATAAACGCTCAATAAATGACCAATAAATGACAATAAATGACACAAATGCAACAGTCTATGTAGCACGAAATATAGGTCACAAAGACATCTTTTTAATATAAGTGTGTAGTACACATCGCTTCACAAGCTCACAACGTTTCGTAATTGTAGGTAGCTAGGATTAAATGCATACAGCGTGCCCAAAAATCACGTGGCCATGAACTTAGCACAAGAACTTAACCGTAGCCCTTGAATGATGAAACACGGGTTACGATGAGATACTTTTGTTGGAATGGTGTGGCATTAACAAAAATAAATATTACTATTAATACCACGAGTCTAACATTAAAAGTGTCTAAATAACAAAGCATTTAACGCAAAAGTGTAGCTCAGATCAGTAAAGCGTTACTTTCGAACTATAACCATCCACTTCTGGATACAACAAACTTTGTGGTCAAGAGATATATATATATATATATATATATATATATATATATATATATATATATATATATATATATATATATATATATATATATATATATATATATATAAATCTTCAGTGAAGAATGAAATATGAATCACAGTAACATATTTTTGTGATGAGGGTCCCCTCACCAAAGTTCACGTGTCTGGGTATATGACAATATCTACACAGGGTACAAGAAAACAATGTGACCATGAACTAAACGCAAAACACATCTTAGGACAGTACTATGTCAAATGTAGGTAACAGTGACATTATTTTTTATGACGGGGTGGGGGTGGTACTGACAAGGATGAATACGGCCATCTGGTCTGATGATTCTTGCATGATTGATTGATTCCGTATAATCCAAATTAAAACAATGCATAGTACACTGAATACAGAAAAAAGAAAGTACAATAATTAAGAGAGAAATAAATTACAAAGATAGGTATATACAGTGAACATAAGACCTAAGGAAAGATAACTGGGTATATCTTTAGGTCATAGTTCGTTTTTATCATTTTTTTTTACCAAAACGTTATAACTGTTATAGCTGTTAAAACAACTGTCACGGTTGCAAGGTAGCTGTATAGGTAAGCAACCTATACTCGTTGCTGATTCTTTCATATAAAAAGTACTGGAATGATAATCCATTACGATGATAAAAAAATACTACCAATGATAAACCAAACAGAAAATATGGTATTAATAAACTAAATTAGCAACTAAATTAGAGAGTTACTGATTAAGACGTTCGTTATCAGCATCGATACAGTCAAACGTTTATTGCATATTTTTACCACATGGAAGAAACAGTTATAATACATATGAGATGGAAAGACACAAGTTTTTCATTGTTTAAAGGAATTAACAAAAAGCGGGTCATCGTTCCGAGACTATTCACCAAATCAGTATTGGACATTGAATCTAAGTTCATGTACACAGGTACTCCAAATTTATGAATAATAATATTGTTTTGGTGTCCGTTTATTGCATCACATGAGTTTGTTTTGAGTATGTATATTTTAACGAGACTTTGTTTATGTTGTTGTTGTTGTTGGGCTTAACGCCATTTTTCAGCACACGATAGGCCAGTATTAATGGTGGAGGAAGAAACCGGGAAATCACTGAAAAGAACCACCGACCCACGAGAAGCTACTGGCATGCTTTCTCACATATCCACATTCGCCGAATCTTAGACTCGAACTCACACAGAGGTGAGATGGCAGTGATCCGTAACGGAGAGCGCTATAGACCACTAGGCCGCTTGGGGCCTCTGACTTTGTTTATGTATGTTTTAACGAGACTTTTAACAATTCATTGGCTAAATGATGCAGAGAAACCGAAAGTTAATCGCCTTTCCCAACGACACATCACTTCAAACAACCCGGACTGACCTGATCGGGTATCGAACCCACGACAATTTTATTACGAGTTGCATGCGAGATTTGAAAGACTTCATTTTAGTCGCACTAGAAACAAAATATGATAATTCGCATGCATTTATATCCTACACCACCGCTCCGGTGGTTAGAGCTTTCGCCTCGGATGCGAAAGGTCGCTGGTTCGAAACCCGTTCGAGTTAAAAATTGTACTAAAAGATGCCTTGCTAGGTGCTTGGCAATAATAAATTAGTGTTAGAACTTGTAAGTCTGGTGTCAGTATAATGTTATTGAGTGAGACATAATGCTACATATCTGTGGCATTACGTCCCAGTGCTAGACGTCACTATTAACTGTTACACTGCAGACTTCGTAGTAATATAACTGAAACTTGTTAAAGCTACGTTAGAAATCTAAAACAGACATACAAACATATCTTACACCAACCGCATTTACTAATTCTAGCTCTATGCACGTTATTTCTAATTACCAGCATAAAAATAATTATCTGAAGCACTTATTCTCTGCTTGTCGAGAGGCATGTGGTTCAAATGACGGGGAAAAAGACATACCATGCATTAAAATTTACAATCGATAGACATGTTGAGAGACAGATATGTACAGACGGACGAATGATTTGTTTTGTCCAATATCATCTTTAATATTCAACTCTGAATCCTATAGTCCATTATGATCTTTTATTGTTCTTTCCGTTTACAAAAATCTAATTATGTGTTTGGACTTTATATATATATATATATATATATATATATATATATATATATATATATATATATATATATATATAAACAAACATGAAATGGCTATATAAACAGTTTAAGAATAATTGTGCGAACAAAATATCCCAAAAATGAGTAACCTCTCCCCCAATAATGTAATAAAGCGCAAAAGTCGCTAAAATTACGCTAAAGTATAACATCGTCAACTACTGTAAAAATAAACATGCCTGTTGTAATTAATTTGCTTTGTCCGATGAGATATTATATAATCGTGCAAGAAATTAATTTTAAAAAAGGTCCAAACAGTACCGTGAACGGAACAATTATTTATTAAATAGCTCTCCATGCATTTACTAAACATACTAACTTTAATTTACAGAGGACATTTGTCGTGATAGCCTTACCATGCCAATGCCATCTGAACTTAAGACCCCATAATATCTGGTTTTCTTTATCACTCTTGTGTAAAGCCAAGTTGCTTCGCAAAAATCGAATCTGGACATAAGGATGTAAACATGTCTGTATTTTTTTTAGTTGGCTTTTTCTTAATTGTGCCAACACCTTTAGCGGGAGGCAGGCATGACAGACAGACGAAAGTAAATTACGAAGTCAACATGTCTCCGCTACAAGTAGTTGGAAAATAAACAAAAAGTAAAACAAAGAAACGAGACCAAATCTGCAAAAGGATGAACCAGATCAGCCAATTTTGCTTTTTTGAATAATGCAATTACTCAAACAATAAAAGTAGGTAACTATGCACTGAATTGAATCGCTATGTCCTACTGTCGGTAAAGGTGATGTTGAATAAAATAACACGACATTCGACTTCACATAAAATAACACGACATTCGACTTCACATAAAATAACACAATATTCGACTTCACAAAGTTGGTGCCAAGAACGCCAAAACAACGCTGATAACAAAAGCAAAGTATAAAATAAAACGTCTTTGCCAAAGCTATCACGATGAACTAATAATTAGACAGGGGTTACTTCATGAAATGAAGTTTTCACAAGTAACAATGATCGTAGATCTACCAACTATAATAATTATTGTTGCTTCGCATGAAAGCATAGATATAAACAATTATCTTGCCTCAACTCTGACAAGTTTGTACTAAGATTCCTCTATCAAAACATAGCTATAAAATATAAGACATGTCATTTGGGGGAGAACAGAAGCATCAAAAGGTAAACGATTTGGCATATGACATGTCATATTGCAAAATATAATGACAGGTAAATTTCGTAAAATGTTGATAAAAACAATGGGATCATAATTAAATACACGGAACATACAGTCTGTCTCTGTCTCTAGTATAAATCACATCAAAGATATCCAATAATCGAAGCGAGTCACGAATTCAGTTTCTCTTCTTTTTTCATCTCCCCAAGACGCATCAAAGATTAGATTTTTAACCATAACTAATAATCCCAATTGTTGAATCTTCCTAAAACCAAACTGACACGTTTTTAGAAATCATTACGATCAAAACCTTCAATATTTATGTGGGGGGGGGTCGTTGCTTTTTTCTTGCTTTTTATATGTTCCCCGGTGAATTAAAATAATTAGGATTTACCATGGGGCTATCCAAGATCTCACATGTTCACGTTTGCATTGTTAGAATATTTGCGGTTCATAATCCAGAAAGAACATTGATATAATAGGGATATCCATTTCGTTTTCAAGTTTGGTTTATGTGCGGTTTAAAACCATTTTTCAGCACAAGATGGCTAAACATGTTGGCCAGTATATTTAGTGGAGGAAGAACCGCAGGAAGCACAATTTACTCACGGAAAACTACTAGCAAGCTTTGTCCCATACCCAAGTTGGTCGAACTGAGACATGTGAGTGACCTATAGAGACAAGTGTATTAACCATTCGGCCACACGGGGCCCCTCATTTGCAGAGGATAGTCAGGATAATATATGATATAAATGTGTGTGTGTGTGTGTGTGTGTGTGTGTGTTATTTGGAGTTATAATTTAGCTTTAACAATTTGAGTCATGTTGATACGATGTCTGCAGTATGGCAGTTGATAGTGATAACTGGCGCTGGGCATCATGCCGCAGACATATATCATAATGTCCCAACCAACTCAATTATCCTGACACCAGACCTATCCGTCCTTGAATGAACCTCTCAATGCTTAGCGCCAAGCGAGGCATATGCAAGTACCATTTCATAAATCTTTTGGTATGACTGCGGGTGTTCGTAATCGCGACTTCGCATCCGATGCGAACGCTCTAACCGGAGCAGATAACAAATTGTTTGTAACCCTTTGTGTCTCGTTTAAGGTAACTGTGAGATTCTTTTTATTTTCCAGTTACATATTTCCTTCCCCAAAAACACCTACTTAATACCAAATGCAAACAGACATTATATTTACATCAAGGGCTATGGGACATTCTTTGATAATTGTGCTTGTTAACTGTTCCCTGTGTGGGTGTTTATGTGTTGTTCATGCAACAATCTTGGTCATATTTTGTGGTAACTGTCAATATAGCCCATGCGGCAGCGCTATTTTTCCACACTGGAGACATTTACATGCATTTCTCGTGCTGACATTATTAACCTGTAATATTTGTTTCTGGCAAACTGTCACCACCCACAATAATTACACCTTGTATAACACTACATATGCGTATACACGATTCTCAAGTACAAGGACATTGTCAATAGACTGTAAAATCTGAAGGAGTAATGATCTTGCTTCCGGCAAGTTTTTCATTAATATGTATGTATGTATGTATGTATGTATGTATGTATGTATGTATGTATGTATGTATGTATGTATGTATGTATGTATGTATGTATGCCTGTCTGTCTGTCTGTATGTCTGTATGTATGTATGTATGTATGTATGTATGTATGTATGTATGTATGTATGTATGTATGTATGTATGTATGTATGTATGTATGTATGTATGTATGTATGCATGTCTGTCTGTCTGTCTGTCCGTATGTATGTATGCATACATGCATGTATGCATGCGTGTATGTATGCATGCGTGCATGTATGTATGTATGCATGTATGCATGTATGTATGTATGTATGTATGTATGTATGTATGTATGTATGTATGTATGTATGTATGTATGCATGCATGCATGCATGCATCCATGCATGTATGTATGTATGTATGTATGTATGTATGTATGTATGTATGTATGTATGTATGTATGTATGTATGTATGTATGTATGTATGTATGTATGATTGCATGTATGCATGCATGCATGTATGCATGCATGCATGTATGCATGCATGGATGTATGCATGCATGTATGTATGTATGCGTGTATGTATGCATGCGTGTATGTATGCATGCATGTATGTATGTATGTATGTATGTATGTATGTATGTATGTATGTATGTATGTATGTATGTATGTATGTATGTATGTATGTATGTATGTATGTATGTATGTATGTATGTATGTATGTATGTATGTATGTATGTATGTATGTATGTATGTATGTATGTATGCATGCATGTCTGCATGCGTGCATGCGTGTATGTATGTATGCATGTATGTATGTATGTATGTATGTATGTATGTATGTATGTATGTATGTATGTATGGATGGATGGATGGATGGATGGATGGATGGATGGATGGATGGATGGATGGATGTGTGTGTGCGTGCGTGCGTGTGTGCGTGCATGGATGGATGGATGGATGGGCGTGCGTGCGTGCGTGCGTGCGTGCATGCATGCATGCATGCATGCATGCATGCATGCATGCATGCATGCATGCATGTATGTATGTATGTATGTATGTATGTATGTATGTATGTATGTATGTATGTATGTATGTATGTATGTATGTATGTATGTATGTATGTATCACTACGATCAATAAATTGTAAGTTGCATCTCACCAATTACAACGCTAAAGTGATAGGATGTAGGTGTACGCGAAACTCACGGAACCTTTAATACAGTTTGGGGTTTTGTGACACACAAGTGTCATACATTTGGCTTGATCAATAAACAAAGGGCAACTGATCAATAATTTTAGAGGCTTTGCATATAAAATAAATGTTTTCAACGCAGACTTTGGCGTAATACTAATGGCCATTATACGCAATGAAAATAGATACAATAAACATTCAATATCAGAATAAAAAATTAGAATGAAAAAGAATATATTTTCAATGTTTTGCTAAAAAAATATTTATATGTACATTAAAAAGAATGAATTACAGAAGCAAATCTTAAGATATTATTCGTCAGATAAATAATGAAATAAAAGGAGGTATAGCTCTAAGTGGTTCTATGTTTTTTTTAAATATACAAAAGGAAACAGCAGTTGCTGGGCCTGGAAAGAGGTCTAACAGCAGTAAGTAAAATAATTAGCAGTCACTTAAATTTTTTTTAAAAAGCAAGAATACTTGTGAAAGACAATACTGTATCAAACGAAAGTGAAGATTTTTCTAATTGATTTATTAAAGCATTTTCATGATATGCAAACTTTTGAGGTTATAACAAAATGGATTCAGCATTACATTATACGAAGTAGTATACCAAGCATTAATACAAGGTATCATCGTTAAGTTCAGAAAGTTTTGATCAGATGTAGGTACTACACAGAACACGAACACAGAAGTTGCAGTGTTGTCTGTTTACTGGAAAAATTTCACAATAGTTTTTGATTTTAAGATTCTAAAAGTCCACTGTATCTTTTTGCTCTTTTACGGGATTCTGGCAAAACTTGTAAAAGACTGGAAAGTGATATAAAAACATTGACAATGGACTGAAAATGTTAGTCTCCTGAACGACACGAGTAAGTCTGACTCAACTACTGCATTTGGTATATAACAAAACCAGAAATTCAATTCATTTATTTTATGACGAGAGAGAGAGAGAGAGAGAGAGAGAGAGAGAGAGAGAGAGAGAGAGAGAGAGAGAGAGAGAGAGAGAGAGAGAGAGAGAGAGAGAGAGAGAGAGACAGAGAGAGAGAGAGAGACAGAGACAGAGAGAGATCTGTTTCCATGATACAGAAAAAAATTAATATTTTCTTGAACTCCGCAATATAACACAAATCTCAGAGACGATAGAAAGTCTGTGAAATATGGACATTCTCAGATTTTCCATTTGAGACAACATTTTTTCATAAGCTTCAACGGTTTTATGATGAACAACAGAAGAAAAAAGACATTTTAAAAAATGTTCACAATTTTTACAATGACAATTAATACAATTAGCTTAAACATTCATGGATGTTGATGATCGAAAGAATTATAACAGGAAATATACTATAGTCCCCCACCCCAACTCCGAAACAATAATTGAATAGAACTTTAAGTACTGGAGATTCAACGACTACATACAATTTTCAATTGATGATGACTGGAAACTGTAAGAACATAAAATGCACTTTTCATTTCAAATTCATCATTTGACATCGTATGAAAGAATGAATCTTTAGTTTAAAATCAACAATATTACTTTTTACATTCAAATATATGGGTTAGAACGTAAAAGGCAAAGTACTAAAAAAGTTGCCTACACAGGATATGATTGAATGCATACATGACAACATATATTTGTAATAAATTAAACACATATATTACAGGAATAGAAGAAATTTAAGAATTATATTAAAGGACCGGAAAAAATTAAAGATACATGTTGTTGGACTAGAGAACACTGAAGACCACTATAACATGAATTGAGGTACTTAAAGACCAGTATTACAGGACTAGAGTAAATTAAAACCTATATTACAGGACTAGAGGAAATTAAAGACCCATATTACAAGACTTAATAATTAAAGATCTATATTATAGGGCAAACACAAATTAAAGACATCAGTTACAGGACCAGAACTAATTAAGGATCTATATTACATGGTTAGAACAAATTAAACTTAATTCACAAGACTTGAGTAAATTATGGACCCATATTACAGGGATAGCGCAAATTAAAGACCTATATCACTTGATTGGAGAAAAAATAACTATATTGCAGAAAAAGGGATAACTAAATATATATAAAACCAGCTTTGAGCCACGTCAACTGTTACAGAAACAAAACAAATTAATGACATATTTAAGGACGGGAGCAAAAAGAACCAAATTTTACAAGGCTAAGCGAAGTTAATGAAATATATTAAAAAACTATAGCAAAATTAAAGACCTGTATTAAATAATTAGAACAAATTAAGGAACTATAGTAAAGGATTAAGGCAAAATGAAGACGTATATTACAGGACCTGAGCACATTAAAGAGCCGAACAAGTGCAAAGCAAAGACATATATTACAGTATTAGAGCAAACAAAGACCCATATTACTGCACAGAACAAATAAAGACCCGTATTTCTCGACTAGAGCAAATTAAAGAACAATATTACAGGACTAAAGACCTACGTTATGTGACGAGAGCAAATTAAGGACCCATATTACAAGACAATGGCAAACCAACAGCATATGTTACAGGGCTAGAGCAGATTAAAGAATTGTCTTACTGGATTAAAGCATGATTAAAGACCTGTCTTACTGGATTAAAGCGGATTAAAGCAGATTAAAGACATGTCTTACTGGATTAAAACAGATTAAAGACATGTCTTACTGGATTAAAGCTGATTTAAGACCGAATTGCTGCACTAGAAAAAAATTAAAGACCTGTATTACATAATTAGATCATATTAACAACCTGTATAACAGGATTAGAGCAAATTAAAGA